>GL501493.1:3315261-3474197 GCA_000149185.1 Mayetiola destructor
GGCAATAATACAGTGTGGCTATTCAGCGCTTCCTCTGTCTCTCACTCACTTGGTCGATGACGATGGGCTGCTGCTTCTAAATGTGAATGTTGTCGTGCCATTTGTTCAACCATTTCTTGAAGCTGTTGCCGTTGATCACGTTCGTGTTGTAACATTTTTGACCATTTATGCCCTTGACTTTCAGCTGTTTGCAAATAATCGTTACATGCCTGTAATATACATCCGTAAATGTAGATATATTCGTATTTTACGAATGAATGCCAATTGAAGCCATCGTCACATGTTGTACACTTACATTGATCATGGCATTGGAGGAAATTCGAAATAGTGTTGCACGTTCGGTGACTGTTTTTATTTTTTTCTCCAAATCTTCACCCGATTCCAAATCTGATAAAGCCGTTTGAAATAATCGTCCGTGTTTTGCAATTAAATCATTACAAGTTCGTAAATTTTCCAAACGCAATGATAATTCCGAAATGGCCACATTTAATTCTTGACTCGGAACTGATAAAACATTTTTATCATCTTCTTCTTCGTCAATTTCAATAGCACGTCTGTGATGTTTCAAAAACCCCCCCAGAAAATGAAAAAAAATATGACAATGATTAATAACAACACAATAAAAACAAAATTTCACATTGATTCATTCGATTCGACAACAAAATGATTGACTTAACGATTACACGTAATCGGTCATCATAAAAATAGCCATTATTCGTCATTTGAAAAATAATTTTAACAACACTTTGCATCCAATTCAATGAATAATATGCCAAAACAAACACACACAAAAATGCACAAAGTGGAAAATAATAGGCAATAAATATATTAACAACAAATTAAAAACCCCAAAAATGCTTACATTGATTTCGCTTTAGCCAATTCCAATGCAGTCACCCAATTTTGACGTTCAACTTCGTTGCCAGCCTTAATATGAAATGTTTGGGTTCCGCCGTTTGTGATGACAAATGTACATGAATCGACTGTATGTATTAATGCGCTATGTAAAGAAATAGTTCCGCGACATGTTTGATTCATTTCAGCTTGATTTCTATAAATAAGAGAAAGAAAATGAAGTGAATAATGAGTGAGACGCGAAACAAAATACGCCACCCAAAACGCTGAGTTAAGAATGGAACCAAAAGAGTGAAAAGCTAAAAACTTTTTTTTTATCGAAACAAAAAAAAATGGTCGGCGAAATATGTTTATGTTTGGAAATTCAAAATTGGTAAATACAATTGATGCTGATTGGCTTACTGGTCTGGGATCCTAAAGTTTGCAACATTGTTCGGAAATTCATTTTACATAAAAAAAGTTACGAATGATACTTGTTAAATGTAAAACAATACATATAATAATAAACGCGAAACACGAGAGTCAGAACCGCTTGAAGGTCAACTTCAAAGTAAAATATATTTTAAAAAAAAATCGTTGAAATCGAATGAATGAACGAAATGTTAATCATTTTCAATTCAATTTTGTTATCTTCAAATCAAATAATAATGATTAATCATCTCACGGATGATTTAGAGCAATTCTTCATCTATTGGGATTTTTTCTCTCCCATTAATTTTGTAATCTCTGTAACTTGATTCGGTTGGCGAATTTGAGGAAATCACCGCTTGGAATCTCATTTGTGATGTTGAATCTTTGAGTCTTCAATGAAATCAAGTTTTTGTCGTTATTATTATAGTTTTTTTTTTGATCATTCGGAAACTCCATAGCAAAGTCCCACAACGAGATTGCCTGAAAAATAGCCGAATCACTTCGGCACCGTGAATACTTGTAGCTTGTATAGATCTATTGTTAGCTAACACAATACAAGTTAAAATTATTATTATGAGCGACGAGCTATCCGACTGATGTCATGTTATTGTTTTTGTTGGTATTGCGTATGATATCCGAATCAATTCACACATTTACAGGTAGTTTTAATTCTAATCCATATCCAACATATGCGACACATGCACAATAATTTCGTTCATTTTTCCACTTTTTATTTCTTCTCTCTCTCTCTCTCTCTCTCTCTCTCTCTCTCTCTCTACAATTTTTCTTCCATTTCTTTTATTTGATTCAATTCAAACGTTCGATTTTGTTATGAATCAGGTCAATAATAATCATATTTAATGTTCAATGTTTACAAATATGTTTATAAATAACAATAATATTGAGCGAAGGGATTTCCATTGGAATTTGTTTAATAAACAGAAACTAACCTGTAATATGAAAGGACACCGCCCGATAGAACGAACCATCGTCGTTGATAACCTTTTATATAATTTGTCCATTTTAAAAGGAATCCTTTCATTTCAACATCATTTCGGCTATCGGGTTTAGCAGCCATTGAATTGGTCGCCGATAAATTTTTAGCTATCGTATCGGCCATGTCACCATTGATATTTACACGAGCTGAACACTCAATTTTTGGAGCCAATTCCCGTTTTTATCAATTTAAACAAACTATGAAAAACTTAACAATCTATTAGTTTAACGTTGAATAAAATCAAATTTGATAGCGTACGCAAAAAAAATTAGCGATTGGATAACATCATCATCACTCACACACACACACACACACATACACATACAAAAAAGAGGGAATCTGATGTGAAAACTTCAATGAGAAAAAAGAAATAAGAATAAAAATGAGAGAAAAAGGCCAATATTCCAATCGACACAGGATGACAAATCAAATTTTTTTTTTCTATCGTTTTCGAAAAGATCCACTGTCAATTTTTATTCAATTGAAAATGCTGTTGGCCACGTTCAACATTTTTGCACTCGCGAATTTCGAATCGACTCTATTTTTTTATGATTTTCACTATGCACTCTTCTTTTTCTTTTCTTTTTTTGCTGTTCTCCTTCGTAATTTATGACCAAATTGCTTTTTAGCTTTGATAAAACGCAGAAACAAATGAATTGTGTGTCTGCGGAAACAAAAAATTTACTTTTTCATGTATGTCAAATATTTTATTGAATTGTATGAGTGAAATGAAAGTCATAACACACAGTGTGCATTGGATTTTTACACTACACTACACAGACTAGAATATGGTCAATGAAAGCAAACCACGAACAGAATGAAAAGACGGATTTTATCATTATTATTATTTGACACTTGGTGATGTTTATGATGGTATGCGGTATGCAGCCTTCGGTTGATTCATTTGTATATTTTTGTTTTTATCAGTTGATATCATCGACAATGAATTGGCCACACAATACATGTAAACAATGGTGACTGTATTTGTTTAAAACGAAACTGTCAATGTCATACGAGCTGTGTATGACATTTTGTGTATGAGAAACGAATGAAATTTGAAGTTGCTGCATTGCACGTGTTTGGTTCCATCATTTATAGAATTCCCAGATTTATTTCGATATTTTTTTTTTTTTCGAAAAAATAATTTGTGCAATGGCATCAAATATGGATGATAAGCAAATTGTTGCAATCGGAAATTTACTAAATGACAAAAATCGGCCGCTCAAAGAACGATTTCGTGCATTGTTTACATTGAAGAATTTGGGCGGATCGGTTGCCATTGCAGCAATAAGTAAATGTTTTGCCGATGAATCGACATTATTAAAACATGAATTGGCTTATTGTTTGGGTCAAATGCAAGATGCAGCCGCCATTCCACATTTGATTAAAGTTCTTGAGGATACGACACAAGAGCCAATGGTACGGCATGAAGCAGGTCAGTAATGTAACATTTTTTTATTTTTTTTTTTTTCAAACGAATTCCAATAAATTGTGTCAAATTATTCAGGTGAAGCACTCGGTGCAATTGGTCATCCGGATGTTGTGTCCGTTTTGGAGAAATATCGCCATGATCCAATCATCGAGGTAGCCGAAACTTGTGAGATTGCCTTAAATCGAGTGCGTTGGCTGTTGACCGATAAAGAAAAACAATCTGATGAAAAAGATGTTCATAATCCGTATGCATCAGTTGATCCATCACCGCCAGCCGAAACCAAAGACATTGTTAAACTAACCGGAATTCTTTTGGATGAGAATGAGAATTTATTTGAACGATATCGAGCTATGTTTGCATTGCGTAATATTCAAACGGTTGACAGCATAATGGCACTTGGCAAAGGATTAAAATGCAAAAGTGCATTATTTCGGCATGAAATTGCCTTTGTTTTAGGGCAAATTCAACATGAATGTAGCATTCCGGTTTTGAGAAACAATTTATGTGATCCAAATGAAAATGAAATGGTTCGACATGAATGTGCTGAAGCATTAGGAGCCATTGCTACCGAAGAATGTATCGATATTTTAACCAAATATTCGAATGACGATAAGCAAGTGGTCAAGGAAAGTTGTGTCATTGCATTGGATATGTGCGAATATGAAAATAGTCCAGAATTTCAATATGCAAACGCGTTGACAACATCCGAATAAAAAATTTAAATGAATAAAATCGATGTTAAGATTAGATTTAATGAATTTCAATTTTTAATTTTTGTCATCCTCATGCAGGAAATAAAAACCATTGAATTCATACAATCGAATGATTTTGATTGGTTTTTTTATCGAAACGCCAATTGCTGAGTTTCTAGTACAAATGTGAATGAGTCTTAATCTTGGAAATTTGAAACGTCAAACCGTAAATTGGTTGACAAATTTGAACACCAGAATTTTAGACTGAATGAAGTGAAATTGAGCCGCGATTACCTCATAAAATTCGAACACCAAAAAAAAATCAATAAAAACAGAATGTCTCAGAAAAAAATTGTTGAATTGCTGAAGCAAATTTTGCAGATCTCTCGAACAACGAACGGATTCGCTCAAAATTTAAAACATGTAAGTCATGAAAATCAGTTTGAAATGTTGAACTTTGAACGATGACTTGATAAATCGATGGAAATGCTCGCTTTTTTATAGATTGAAATCACCGACGGTGATGTTGGAAGATGTGTAGCCGAATTTACAGTTCGAAAAGAGTATTTAAATGAAGGTGGAGGTCTTCATGGAGGTTTTACTGCCACAGTTATTGATAATTTTACAACATATGCTTTGTTAACGAAAGAAGGAAGTAATCCTGGTGTCACCGTCGATTTGCATGTTTCGTAAGCTATTTTATGAAATGATTTTATTAAATTTCGACAATATAACAGAGAAAAAAAACACAATCTTCAGCTATTTAAAAGGAGCACGTGAGGGTGATACAATTGAAATCGATGCGAAAGCGGTAAAAACGGGGAAAACCTTGGCATATCTTGAATGTGAATTGAGAAATAAAACGAATGGACAAATCATTGCCAAGGGCAGTCAAACCAAATATGTTGCTAATTGAAATGATTTCAATTTTACTTTGTATTTTTATTTATGTGTTCTTGGGTTGAGACAGTTAAAAATAATAAAAAAAAATAAAAATATTCCTTCAATCGAAACTGTGTCATTTTTCAGTTTTGAAATAAATTCATGCATTTGAAGAAGAAAAGAAACAGACGAAAACTTTTGAATCAGGCACACCGAATTCAACATAACCTAACTTATCGCAATTGACATTCGTGCGGCTGTCGAAACGTTTGTCTTGTTTTGCATCGTAGCTCGTAATTCGTCAAATAAATTCAATGAATATAGTGTGTGGTATGTACACAACAAAATTTGACGAACGTTTCTAAATCAATTCCCATTTGAATACAAACAAAGCAAAAAACAAATAAAATGGATATTGGTGAGCTGCTATCATACAAGGTAAGTCCAAATGAGTATACACGGAAAAAATTAAATCAAAATAAATAATTGAGAACGCATTTGTTTAGCCGGAACAAACACCAAAACGGCCAACCGAAACAGTGCATTCAGATGACGAAAACGATCAGGAAGCCGAACCAGCGGAAAAAAAGCCTCGATTAGCCGAAAAAAATACATCATCGATATTGGCAAATACAAATTTATACATTGGCAAAGAGCCGATTATTACAGACGAAGAACGCTTAAATATCCTACGATATGTCGACCAAGAAGAAGCCGTCGGAGAAACACTCGACGAAAATGGTTTGCGAAAAATGATTTTAGTCTTTGAAAAACGTAATCTAAAGAATCAAGAAATGCGAATCAAATTCCCCGACCAACCGGAAAAATTTATGGAAAGTGAATTAAATTTACATTCGGCAATAACCGAAATGAAAGCTGTTGCCACCGTACCGGATTTATATCCAATTTTAGTCGATTTAAATTTCATTCCAAGTTTATTGGAATTACTATCACATCAAAATACAGACATTAGTGTGGCCGTCATCGATCTATTACAAGAATTAACCGATGTCGACATTTTGCATGAAAGTTTAGATGGAGCAACAATTTTAATTGGCAGTTTGCGCAAAGAGCAAATATGTGCGCTACTAGTTCAAAATTTGGATCGATTGGATGAAACGGTACGAGAAGAATCGGACGGTGTACACAATACATTGGCCATTTTCGAAAATTTAATTGAAATTTTGCCGGAAATATGTAAAGAAGCGGCCGATCAAGGTCTTGCACAATGGATTCTAAAACGACTCAAACACAAATCTCCATTCGATGCAAATAAATTGTATTGCAGCGAAATAATGTCAATTTTGGTTCAAGATAATGATGAAATTCGTTTACAAATCGGTTCATTGGATGGAATCGATATTCTATTGCAACAATTGGCAATATACAAGCGACAGGATCCATCGTCATCCGAAGAACAAGAATATATGGAAAATTTATTTAATTGTTTGTGTTCGTGCCTAATGGCCAAGGAAAATCGTGATCGTTTTTTGAAAGGTGAAGGCCTGCAATTGATGAATTTGATGTTACGTGAAAAAAAATTGTCCCGAAATGGTTCGTTAAAAGTTCTTGATCATGCATTATCGGGTCCACATGGAAAAGACAATTGCAATAAATTTGTGGATATTTTGGGTCTCCGAACAATTTTTCCATTATTCATGAAAACACCGAAACGTAGCAAAAAACGAATTATCAGCATTGAATCACATGAAGAACATGTCGCTTCAATTATAACCAATATGCTACGAAATTGTCAAGGACCAAAACGACAACGATTATTATCGAAATTTACCGAAAATGATTTCGAAAAAGTTGAACGTTTATTGGAATTACATTTAAAGTATATGGAAAAAGTTGATGCAATCGATGCAGAAATCGATCCAAACAATGATCATGATGATGATGATGAAGATGCGATTTATTTGCAACGTTTATCTGGCGGATTGTTTACACTTCAATTGATCGATTATATTGTTTTGGAAATATGCGCCTCATCGGAATTGATTAAGCAACATGTGGTTAAAATTTTGAATTTGCGAAAAGCATCGATGAAACGCATTCGACACATCATGCGAGGTGAGATTATTGATGTTTTAGGCATATTTGTTTTAGCGCTAAGCGTCAAGCGTCAAGTACTTACCGATCACATTTGTTTTTTTTTCGGATGTTTTTTTTTCAGAATATGCTGGCAATTTGGGCGAAGGTGAAGATAGTGAATGGCGTGAACAGGAACAGCAACACATAATTCAACTCATCGATCGCTTCTAAGACCCACATCAGCATCATTCAGATGAACTCGATGGAAACAAGTGAAAATACAAAATATTTTTCTGCTATAATTTTATTCATAGGATATTCATAATTAAACCAAAAAAAAAAACAACAAAAAAAAAAACAACGAAAATAAAAATTAAAAGATAAACGTGAAAAACTCAAAATATTGATCGAGTGCAAAATTATCTTATTTACACACTAAATTTTTTTTTTGATCGTTTTTCTTTTTCTTTTTTCTTCAGTTGTGTTGTCGTAATTGTAATGTCTCAATAAATAAATATTAATTCAAAGAAGAGTTTCCCCTCTCCTGCGAAGATGGCAAAATTTCTACGTTTTTTTTCGATCGTTTTTCTTTTTCTCTTCTCATTTCTAAACGAAGATAATTTTAAATGTTTTTGAAATTTTTGTGAATTCTTTTTTTTCTCTATGACATCAAAAAGACAATCATCGTTTTACAATTAAGGCAGCAAAGACTGGGATCACGTGACACTCATTTATATTCTGGCTTAATTATCATATTTATTATTTTTATATATTTGATAAATGTATTTTTTAGGTAGTTTTCTTTTTTTCAACCGGAAACGATTGACATTTCATCAAATTGCCATCATTTCAATTCATATTTGTCTTTGGATTCAAATTGATTGCAAACTGCAAACAAAAGAGTTTAACACATAAGATCAAACTTTGAAGCAAATGCTCTTTTTTTTTTTGTTAAACAATGTGGAATGCAGAATATATTTATCCCACATTACATAAAATTAAATGAAGTGTCTGGCTGTGATGTGTGAAATTATTATCATCGCTTTTGTGACAAATGGATTTTATGGGGAGAAAAAAGCGATGAAAGGTCAGAACCGATCAGGAGAGTGTTATTTTTATAATCGACCGGTTACGGCTAGTATTTGTGAGTAGTTTTATATCTAAACTTGGTTTTGAAAATAAAAATACAGCAATTAATCAAATTATTCGTTGATTCGAGCGAAGCGAAACGCTTTATGAGAATTCATTTTGAATTTTAGATTTATATTTTTTTTAATGGATTCGTGAAAACAGCTAAAAGTGGTTTTCAAAATGATGGAATGTATTTTCAATTGACGAACATTTGTTGTTGTAATCTCTTTCATTTTCTTACTTAAATTTAGATAAAATAATAATTTTTTTTTTCATCATGAACGATCTTCGTTTTCATATTGTGAATTGACGTGTCGCTTTAATGAAGATTATTCTTCTGTGAATAATTTTATCTAATTTTTTTTTGTCCAATTTAGTGAAAGGTGAAAAGCGAAAAAATGAACTTAAGCCATTTTTTCATTCCCGAACACCAATTGAAATTCGATAATCCCACACAGTGGGACACAAATTTTATCTATTAAATTATAATAATATTATTTAATTAAATAAATTGTTTTGCCTTTTGCAAATCCAATTTTTGAATTTCAATTTCGTTGATATATATTTATATATATTTCAGTGCTTAATGCAAATACATTTATTTATTAATTTATTTTTTTCTATTACTTTAATAATTCAAAGAATGCAGATGTGGTGGATTTATGAGAATTCGATTGCAGGCAGCAGGCCAAAATCAAAACCAAAAATGTATTAAGTTGTTTTGTTTCTTGTCTTAGTCGGATTATTCATTCATTCATTTGTTATTGTTATTCGACCGAGTGGCCAATGGAGTTGGTTGTGTTTTTTTTTCTCATCGTCGAACTAAAATTTTTAATTTCGACAAAAGCACATACATCATCAGGAAAATACATTTATATTTTTCATGAGTACCAGAATTCATATTTACTAATGATATTCATCTACATACATTTCATCTGTGAATTTTGCAAAAAAAAAATTGGCAATTGGTATAATTTCCATAAAACATACCATTTTAATACATAAATTTCTTTTTAATTACTAAGACATATATTTATTTATCGTACATCAATCATAATAAATTTATTATTTATTCATTCAACGATTTTGAATAAATTAAAAATCAGGATTGTGCCATTCAAAATTTCAAAGTGAGGAGAATAGTTTATTTTATTTGGCATTGCTTTGTCTGTTACTGTGTACACATGATAGCTTTCGAGAAAGCAAAATCAAGGCCGGCATATAGACCAAAAAACAATAAAATTCTCTAAGCAAGCGTTGCATCAATGTCGATACCATATGTTTGTTTTAGGATTTAAAAGCCCTTATAATCTCATTTATTATAATCATATGCATATCAATCATATAGACGAATGTTATTTGCGCTCATAAATGAAACGATAAAATCTTAATTGTGCCAAACGCAGAATACTAACTACATAGGAACACACATAAATACTCTTTTTATTTTTGTGAAAATTCGACTCATTGACACATTCTTCGTCGCCCGCCCAGACTTAGGATAGCTGCCAAGATATTTTGAGCATTCATTGATTCAATCATAACCAAAACAAGATAAATAAAAAAATTAATTGTGACGTATTCTACTAGCACCGGTGAATGGAATTTTACTCTTAAATAAAATGAACAGGCAACGACAATTAAATATTTATTATTATTATTATTATTATTTATTTATTTTTTTTACTTTTACTTGATTTTTCTTTATACTTTCTCATCATTACTATGACTGATCACAAATTGAACGTTTTGTGTGCACAAGTGAATCTTACTCGCTTTTGTAATACAGCAAAAAAGAGGAACAATTTCGTTATAATATTTATCTATCGTTTTAAGTGAAAACATTCAGAATAATGTGTGTGTATTTCATTACAGTTTGGCGGAGAGTACTTTTTCTTTGTTGACACCGAGTGGAAATGTTTTGATTGAAAATGAAATGAGCGCCGGTGATGATGTACCTTCCATATTGTAACTTGAACATATTTCATTTTTTTCCTCTGCAAAATGTATGCAGCCATCTTAAACTGTTTAAATTCATTTCAAAACTCGGGATTCAAAACATCAATATAAACACAATCACAACAGTGACCAGTGACCAATGACTGATAAACGAACGCTTTGTTTGCTTGCTGCCTGTTTTACATTAGTTTAATTATTATTTTTATTATATTAAATAGTTTCTAAGCTTAAATGATATGTTTTATTTTAGTTCAAGCAAATTTTATGACTTGAACATGGAATGAGCCACATTATGGCTTACATTTCCTTCTTTCATCTTTGCCCATTTGTGTATGTGTGTTTATGAGTGTGTGTGTGTGTGTGTGTTGTTTTTTTTTATCTCATTTTTGTTCTTCTGTTTAATTAAATTTCATTTTCGGAACCTTGACCGGCACTCTGTAGTTTAGTAGTTGAATGTTGAAATAGTATGTTTATTATTGTTGTGCTGAATCAGCAAAATTGTTTTTCTTTTCTTCTTTCAATTGAAAATTGTATAAAGCATTTAGTCGATGGTGCACAGAAACGTGAAGATAACAGATTGTGATGCAACATAAATATTATTTTTTCCTTTCATTATTATATTATTTATATCTGTAGTTTTTGACTGAATTCATTTAAATGCTGACACTGAGTCGCTAAAAAAAGCTTCTTGTTTTCCCAATTTTTCCTTTTTGCCATCAGAAAATTAGTTTCGAAAATAAATCAGCTAAATGTTCGTTGATAATAGTCAGTTATAAATGGGTATAATTGATAGGAAACTTGGAAGCCACGATTTGAGATTACAAATTTTCATATTAGATTTTTTTTTTCATTGATTTGGTTTGTTTTCTGTAGCAGTCGCTCAGGAATCCGAAATGGAAATGAGATTATTATTATTATTTTTTTTTTTTTTTTGAGGAACCATAAATGGGCCTTTTATTTTCGGAGGCCAATGTTTGACCAACGCATTGTTATTTTGTGAAATGAAAAATGATCGCAATTGAGCGTTTTATTGTACCAAGCTATTATTCGAATTTTGTTTTCCTAATTTGTTTATGATTATATTAATATTCGTTATCGAAGTTAGTAGTAGTTCGAGGTAGAGGAATCGGGGCAAAGGAAGAAAATGAAACTATTTAATATATAAAATATAAAATAGGAAGAGATATTGATAGAGTTTCGTTTGATGATAATTTGCGAATATTCATTCGTACTTTTTTTACCATTATAATTTCGAAGGTAACATTGAATCGAACGAATCAGAAATTCAGAACCAAGGAAGAAGACAAGAAAAACAAACGAAATTATATTCAAATATGATGGATTTGATAGCAAATGACCCCTTTAAAGTCCTCGTTTAGTTATATTTTTTTTAATTATTATTTAAGAATGGGAAATTTGCACTTAGGTGATCTACTTTGCATTGGTCTACGACGTTCATATATACTAATAAATTGTTTATCAATTTTTTGTGTGTGTGTCGAAAGGATTTTCTTGGTTTTCTAGATTTAGTTCATGTTTTATGTCAGTATTTTTCATTTCCATTGAATAAAAGTTTTGCTCGATTAAATTATAAATAACCAAAAGAAATAACAATGTGAAAATTTATAGAGAAGAGTTCATGTATTTAAATGGCTTGTGGTTTTTTATTTTTTATACCTGTAAGAATGTTATTGAATGTCGTAAATTATTTTTTTTTTATTTCCAAATGAATGATGATTCGATTCAATTTGCAAATGAAGCAACTCAAAATTGTCTATTTAAAACAGCTGAATTTGTGTCTTTGCTCAAGAATTAATAATAACATTCCCTTGTGTGAGCGTGTTTGTGTCGATGTGTATGTGTGTATGTGTGTAGCAGAATTGTCATTCTATTTTAACTAGACACATGAGAAATCATTGATTGATCGGCACATTTAGCCAAATGATTTTCGATAGTTATGGTTTCTATGTTGTTGTTGTTGTTGTTTTCGTCGTCGTCATCATTGTCGCTTGATATTCAAAACGATTGTTTAAAATGCTAATTGCATTCATGCTGCACAACACGAAGCTGTATGTATGCGCCTAAACTTATGAAAAATGATAAACATTATAGCTAAGCTTGTAGTTACATAGATGTTATTTGTTATAGCATGTCCATCATTGGTGCATTGAGTAGACGCTGGTGCAGGTGTGGCTGCAACAATATAAAAAATGAATTAAAATCAAAATTAATATGTATTTGGTTGGTTTTTTCTATTCGGAGAATGACTCACTTGACGTCATCAATTGTGGTATATATTCATTCCAAAAAGCGCATTGCCGCAATCGTGGTCCGCGACCAATGTGAGTCTTATTTATAGCAAGTTCATAATATTCACGGCCGTTGGCGGTATGTTTTGGCCATTCACCGTCATCTTGACCATTTGGATTACTATAAATATGGAATTTTTTTGTTTGATAGAAGAAGAAAAAATAGAACCAAATGACATCCGATCACAATATTTACCCAAATCGAGCAAAATTCGCCCAATATCGCATGATTCGTTTGCTAAATTGTCGCTCTTCTGGTGTATAATCGAGTGCTGGATTCAATGCTTGCCCAAAAACATAATTTATTTCATCGGCATGCAAAACACCGGACCATTTGGGCCATGGACTACTTTTACTTCGATGACTATATAAATACATGTAAACGTTCAAATTTTCCTTGGCATATCTGTTGTGTGTTGTGTCACAAAAATGGAATTAAAATTTGATAAATTACAAATTCATGGAAAAAAACCAAGTGATTCAAATATTCGGATGCACAATGCACAAAAAACACACACAGTCAGCCATTGACTGTGTGCTTAGCTATGATACGATTAATAAAATATCATATTTATGGTAGGGAGAATATATAGATTAAGGATAATTGATTAATTGTCTCATAAAATCTAGATGAACAACATTTTTGTCGACTAATCGAAATGAAAAGCGACCGAATGAGAGAGGAATTCGGGACAAAGCGACAGAGAAATTAATCATAAATACGGTTCATTTAAACATGTTTTACCTGTGAGCAAATTCATTGACACCGCAAGTAAAATGTTTATCACCAACCATTTTATCCAATGCATCACGATTACTATTTCCATCATTTGGATCTGTCCAATTGGTGTATTCAAAAATAATCGCTTGACGTGCTGGACTATTTACATATGGATTTAAATCTTTCACAGCCTGTAAATAATCTTTACGTGAAACGGTGACACCTTCTTGTTTCGGCAATAGATCGGCTAAAAAGTAAATGATAAAATAGTTTCCCTCTTCAGTGTTGCTGCCCATTAAAATGTCGGTTTTCTTAAAACGGCTATGGGCTAAACTTTTGCGCGGTATTTCATCCAAAAATGCACCATCAACAATTGGTGCAAATGGAAATTCACATATGCCTGCAAATGAATAAATTATTTTTCGAATTAAAGTTTAAATTTCATTTCGAATTGAATTGATCACTTTTTGGAAATGGAAAAATTTACCAAATGATGGCTCATTGTAAACCAATGTTTTTGGATCTTTTTCACGTAAGCATTTGGCAACATCGGCCAAATGATCCTTGTCATGTGGACAACCGACCGCTTCGGCAAGCCGTAAGCCACTGTAAAATTTAAAATAAATTGTTTTTTGTTTTTAAATTCTTAAATTGATTAGAACAAGCAATCAAATTTAATTTTGTCAAGTGAATTGAATGAAACTTACACTAAAATAGCATCCTCACGTTTAACGGTCGCCCATGGAGCAGTAGCTGCCCCACTTTGCATAATAGCTCTTTGAAATAAATCTCTGGATAATGGAGATAACAAATGCAATGAAACCGAAACAGCTCCAGCGCTCTCACCAAATAATGTAATTCGGGCCGGATCTGAAAATAAAATCGAAAAACCATTAATCCGACTTAAATCGAGAGATTTTATTGTAAAAAATGTTACCTCCACCAAAATGACGAATATTATCATAAGTCCATCGTAATGCTAACGCTTGATCGAATAGGCCAGCATTACCAGGTGCATCTGGTGTACCAAGGTATAAAAATCCTAAATTTGCAACACGATACTGTATCGAAACGACAATTAGATTTTCTTCGGTGGCCAATGCCTTATAATCATAAACATCTAATGTGCTTGTGCCTTGAAAAAATCCACCGCCATAAATCCATAGCAAAACAGCGGAATTTTTTGGCCTTGGATGTGGCACAAATACATTTACATAAAGACAATCCTCGGATAATGGTGTATTTGGATTCCACATATCGGCACCAATAAAATCACCAAATACCGTATCAATGATTTGAACACATGAATTTGGACGTTCGGTTGTATTTAAAATGCCCGGCCATTTGTCGATTGGTCGTGGATGACGATAACGAAGTGGACCAATTGGTGGTTGAGCATATGGTATGCCCAAAAATACATCCACTTTTTTACCAGTCGCTGATGTGAGCGTTTTACCGCGAATTTTTCCTTTTTCGATTGCTACAACCAACGGATCATTTTCGTCTGGATCTAAAACACGAAAAATTGATAAATAAAAAAATAAAAAGACATTTAACAAAATCAATAAATTCATTGAAGAAAACTCTTGCTCACCAAATGACGATTCGCGTCGATTGATTATTTTTCGTTTTGGAGACGAATTCAATTTAATATCTTTTGGATGTTCACGTTCTAATGTTCCTAGTTCGGGATCAACTACCCTAACTGTTTCACCGTGGCCCAAATATGGAGTGAAAAAGGCATCTTTAAGTTTTGGTTTGTGTTTTTGGTTTGTTTTGTTTTTTTTTTTTGGTTTTTTGTTTATTATTGGATTTTTGGTATTTTCGTAACGGATCCAACAACAGCGGATCAAAAAGAGAAACGATAAAATTATAAAAGTCAAGATCAAGAATGAAATTTAAATTGAAACACAAACTAAATACACAGTGTGTGTGTGTGTGTATGTGCAGTGAGCAGTGAGTGCAGGAGGTGTGATGCGTCTATTCATCCGAATGTATCTTCGAATATGAAATTCAATTTCCGTTTTTTCATTTTTTTTTCAAATTATCTCGTTTGTTTGCCAGGTCAGAAAGGGATAGAAACAATTCAAACAGGAAAAAATAATTTAAATTGAAAGGAAAATAATAAATGTTACGACAAAAAAAAAACCACTGCCATCGAATAGACGCATCTATAGTTAGTGAAGTGCTGACAGCTATTGTCTAGTTAAAGCCATAGTGAACAAAGTTTTATTTGCTTTTAATTTTTTTTCTCTTTTTTCTCATTTCAATTTTCAAATTTTATTTCATTTCAAAATCAAACAAATACCATGCATATTCAATATACTCGAATTTCATTAACTTACCATCATCAATGGACTTTTCTGCTGACGACAATTTTAACGTTTCATATTTCAATCCCGTTTCATATTGTACATTATCAATATCATGATGCCGTCCATGAACCAATTGAAATACACCGCTTATACCAATGATACAGAATAATAAATGTCGCACATTTGCTGACCTCACAATATCAAACAAACCGCAATGTATCTCCATCATGCTGGAGATACGTATTACGAATTTCTCAATATTTGATTACAATACGTTTCACTCGAAATTCCTCTATTATTATTATTTTTTTTTGGTTTCACTTGTTCGCAAACGTCAACCGAAATGGACTTATGAAAATCCAATCACTTGAGCCAACACTGCGTATGTGTATGAAGTTGTGGAGATATAAATTGTATCTGCAATGGAAAAATAAAATAATGATAACAGTTGATCGACTGAAAATGCAAATGACTCTTGCACCACAAAGAGTTTTCAAACAGGCCACACAAACTACAAAAAGAATGCAAATAAATAAATTAAGTTTGTGCCAATTCGAAACGTCAGAGAAATACATTACAAAAGTACGAATGGTTCATTATTATTATGAAACATGCAATAAGAGCAATCCTTGATTGTCAAACACATTCTCGTTCGTTCTTCTTCTTCTTCACATTGCTGGTTTAATTTCATTTTTCTCCTTCCTTCTCATTTCTATCTCTTTTTATATAGGCCGCATTTGGCCTGTATGTATCTCTGCACTTATGAACTGAAAACAGAATCATTTTCACCTCACTCAAGACTGAATGGCACTCGGTTTTGGATTACATTCTCGTTAACGTGAACACAAATGGATTCGTGTTTCGTTTTTCGATATTGCATGCTTGGGTGCGAATGAATCAGCACTTGGATCTCGGTGTTCGGTGATACCAACAAATCATGTGAAACATTTGCCCAAATTTTCTGCAATAAAATTCGGAATTTGCATGGAAAATGAACGAAACAATGAACGCAGTGGATTAGAGTGGAGAGCAAAGGAAACAGAGGAAAAAAATGTACTCGAAATATGGCCAACAGCAATTTCAGCACAATACACAGCAAATGTGCATTGTGCATTGTACGGCCTCAAGAACCAACACAAAACTGATTCAAATAATGAAAATTTGATGAAATTTTATTAATTTTTTTTTTAGTTTTTTTGTAGATTTTCGCTTGTTCATAGTTTCGAAGCTCAAATTGTACCCGCAAGCTGTTGAGTATTGGCTTTCGAAAAATATCCCATGTACATCTTTTCAAGTGAATAGCAGGCAATCTCTGGAGAAAGCACCATTACAATGGCAGACAAATAATGATATTTTTTCCCATCTTCAATTTGTCATCACACTAGAAATGCTTTCCTTTTGTCGAAGCACCATTGAATTCAGTACCATTGTGCAAACATTGGACTAGCAACAATGATGATGATTATTATTATACCAATCGAAGCAGTTGTAACGCTACACAACAGGAAAACATGAAACGAAGGCAACAAAAATAGAAAAAACATTCGTTTTGAGATATTTTTTTTTTTCGTTTGTTATTTTATGACTCGAGGTCAAAGTAGTTTTTCTTTCGTTTTTTTCCCCCTCTTCTTTTCTTTTTCCACGGTGAACTGTATAAATACTGAATACACATAGCCGTCGATATTCTCATGCGAATCAAACATGTAATTTTCAATTACAAAATCAGCGTCGAAACGAGAACTGAACCGGGTGCGGTGAAAACGAGGCGAGAGAAAAAAAATAGCAAGTAAAGCTCGTCGAGAGAATAGGAAAACAAAAAAGAAGATTGGCTATAATTTCGAATTGGAAACCTTCATGCTCTGGTTTTTGCCGTTTGCACGCGCCAGGGTGTTTTCATACGGAGTTTTTTTTTTTGCACAATTCGTGCCTATCAGATATCAATTGAAGCTCACCCTTTGTATCCCGTTTTGAATTCATATTTCTTTTTTTTCAATAATTTTTTCATTGATATCATTCGTTTGGTGGTGTGCGGTGTGCCGTGTCCCGTGTGCCATGTGCTGAATACCAAGCAATAATCATTCAATTACTTTTCTTTCATTCCATTTGAAGGCTCTGTAGTTCATACAAAACCGATTTAATAGCATTTTTTGTTGTTTCATTTAACCCTTTGTCCTAAGCTTAAAAATACGGCACCATAAATTGGTAAATTGCTTGGAAATTCTCTATTTTTTTTTTTTTTCGAAAAAAAGAAAAGTCTTTACAAAATTTTATAATCCAATTTTACAATTGAAAAATACAGTTACCAAACACGATAATAATCGAAATAACGAACAAACGCTATATTTACATGCAATTAAATTCTTTTATTTCGAAATATATATCCATTCGAACAATGAGTAAAGTTTGAATTACATTTGGAATTTTTTTTTTTAATTGGAATAAGCAATTGTTTCATTTACACACAATTGGGCCAATAATACTATAATATAATCGGGCCAAATGCTTAATAGTCGCAATACATTTTGAGCATTTATAATCATTTTGAATATGTAATTTGTATTATATGATATATAAAAGCCCAATTCACACCATAAATTCATGTTCCGCGATTCAAATGACATGGGAATAATAAATAGAACATTTTGATGCGCGCATGGAGCCATCCACCATCCACCACCAATTCAATTCAAATAACAGTACAGATGAAATACGCTTCCAATGTAATAATATATGTAAACTGAGCATTCAGAATTCAGTATTCAGTTCAAAAATGGAATCAAAATTTAAATTGACGATTTTACACCAGCGTGTGTGTGCATATTTGGCATGCTGAATGAAAAATCAAAATGATTTTATTTCGAATAAAATAAAATAACGGCATTTGATTAAACATTTAATATGCGGCCAATGAAGCATATAAAATTTTGTATATGATTTGACACTTGACACATGGAAACTGGAAACATGAGAATATGAAAATTGTTGTATATTGGGAAAATACTGTTTTTAGTCGATATCGATTTAAATTCGGTTCGCACAACACGAATATGAAGTGAAATTTGTCTTGTGTGGAATTGATAAACGGTATTGTTTTTGCTCATCCATTTCATCATTCTCATTCACACTCACTTTCTATCGGGTATACCGTAAACATGCGCATTGGTTGGATATTATTTCGATATATTGTTCAGAGATTTTATTGAAAGGACCAAAAACGATTGCTTTTTTTTTTTAAACGGGATAATTTAGTTTTATTCGGAACGATATCCTAAATATAAAGTTTTATTGTTTGTTGTTATCCATTACTTTCATTTTTATCACACCAAAAAGAGGAATATACAATGGCTACAACACAGCCACAACATATTGTGAACAAACAGCATATGGATAACAATAAAATGGATAACAAAAAAAAAACTATGATAAATTGCACATCAAACTTTTGAATCATCTCTCTGTCGAATGGAGTTTTCTCTATTTTTTTTTTATATCCGTTTGGTTTGGTCGATCGAATTCGACACATTTCGTATATGTAACAATGTAATGTTCAGTATAAATTTTCGTAATTTTGTCACTTATTTTGTGGTTGAGCTCTCCTTGAAGCCATCACAAATTTTAAGCGATTGTTTTATTATTTTTTTTATTTTCATTTTCATAACAGACATCATCAGACGCTTTTTATAACGCACTTATATTTGTGGTATTCAAGCAAAATGATAACTGTAATGTGTGATACATGATACTCGTCAAAGCAAAGCACAACGGGAAGAATAGAAACGAAACGAAACGAAACGAAAATGGTGTTGTCATTTATACAATGCAAAGGAATAGTTATATTTTGCCTTGAGGCGTCTGTTAGGAATCTTGGAATCGGGTACAACCAATACAAATAATAATAATAATGAACAATAACAATGGATTGGTAGAGAGATAGAGAGAGAGAGAGAGAGAGAGAGAGAGAGAGAGAGAGAGAGAGAGAGAGAGAGAGACAGAGAAAGTACAATATGCGCAATTCTTCTGTTACAAAAACCAAAAGCGTAAAGCTTAAAATGTCTAATGATATGATTTCTTTTGTCATTGGACTAGTTTCATGGGGAATTTGAATCAATCAAATAATCTGAACAATGAAACCATGCACACTGAACATATGTTCTTGTTTCCAGTGGTTTTTCTTTTCTTTTCTTTTTCTTTTTTTCCGTTCCGTTTTTCTTTTTGTGGAAAGGTGATGAATGAAGAATATGCACCATCATCAGCAATTAATATTCTCTGTCCATTTTCACAATTTTACACACAACAGCACAGACACACTCATCGTCCGTCCATCATAGATTTAATGTTCATGTGCGTTTGCTTTATTGTTGTTGACTTTGATTGTTTGATTTATCGTAGGAAAATACCATGCCATCACCATAATGCCCATTCAAACCATTTATTATCAAGATATAGTTGGGGTGAAATTTTATCGCCCATGGCAAAATATACATACATATGTTGACCTCCTCATGGTAGATTGCATATGTCGCATATATCGCACACCAAGCCGAATATAAATGGTTGTGGGTGAAATTTTTTTTTTTTTAAATTGATTGTAGAGTGTCCGTTGTGACTACCATTTTTGTAATCATTTTAATGAACGATAACAATTAAGTAGACACATCAATAAAATGAAACAAAATGAAAATGCAAAATTGCACGCATCATTCCTGCGTAAATTAAGATGTGTGTGTTCATTTGTTCAATGATGTGTGTGTTCTGTTCATATAATCCAGATGACCAGGTCATTATAATTATGATTTATCATTTACAATGTTAATTCTAAATATACTGGCACGAAAAAGACAAATTTGGTCCTTTCGCTTGACCGTGTTAATCGCTTCATGCTTGATGCTTGCCATTTTGCCATATCAAATTGAATGACTCTGTTTTTAGATGGTTTTATTGACAATTCATTAGATCTGCGGCTTCAATGCATTAACGTTACAATTCAACAATGTGAGGAAGGGAGTGGAAGAATGGAGAGCCTATACAATTCAGACATAAAAGCTCATCAATGAAAAATTCAAAGAATGAAACAGACAAAAGTCGAACAACTTCGACAGTCAACGAATAGCAAAATCAAGCTTGATTTGAACTATAAATTTATCGTTTTTCTTCTGGTTTATTGATTCCATTTAGGTTTTGAACATAACTCATTCTACTAGTTGAGAATTTTCAGATGTTTGCTTACTGATTGATATGATTGTTTGTTGTTGTTGTTGTTGTTGCTTTTTTACGCGAATCATTAAATAACAAAACAAAAAAAAAATCTCAAGGATGATATTAAAGGATTTAGTTAATTCAATGCTGAATGCTTCATGGATTATGGTTTATGGTCGAATATTTGCACAGAATAACAAACGAAAGAGAAGAAAAAAAAATTATGTATTGAGAATACCACGAAATTGTCAATAAAAAAAAAATACCATAAGGCATGATATGTAACAATAATAATAATAATCATCATCGTTATTCGTTGCCGATTTTGGGATTGACACACATTCAACACTCAAGTCTATTTTAAGTGATGAAATAATAATAACAGTTTGTTATCGTTTTTGTGGCCTTTTTGTTTTGCAAATGGCCTTGATGCCTAGTTCTGTGTACAGTACATTTGATTTTATGATTATTCTATATTCTATTTATTCAATACATCTAAACAACAAAAAAAGGCATAGAGTCGAATGAACAAATGATCTAACGCAAAATCATGATATATTATATCTAATGATAAATTTCCTTTTCATTTTTGTCTGATTTTTCATGCGAATGCAATGTGCTTGAGGTCGTTAATATATTGAGCGAAATGAATGGAATGACGGAAATGATTACGATAAAATGAGAAATGATAATAATAACAGCTTGAAGAGTTAAGTGAGCCCTGAAATTCATCGAGAATCCGCTTTCTTTCAAGTTTTTTTTATTTTTCCCTCAGCTTTATCTTCTTATTTTTTTTTTTTTTTTAACCGACCTCCACGTACCATATAGAAAGCAGACAATTAAATACTAGTTGCACCATAATTTTCTCTTCATCATTCAACATTGTGGTGCATCATATACTTTTGTGAATGGAAAATTTCGAAAATTGTGAATACTTAATGGTGGTTCATTGTCGAGACACAAGCCAACCATAAAGTAACCACAATAAGAGTTGAGAATTTTCTATTGTTTGCCGAGACGTGTGGAAAATAAAGGTGAATGAGAACGACTTTTGTGCCATGATTATAAAGGCAAACAATCGTAACATATAAAATAGTATGTACATATCTAGCATTAATTCATATGGATATCCCAATATTTCTTGTTCTTCTTCTTCCTTTTTTTTGCGCCAAGCATACAGAACATTTAAGAGAGAGAAATTCACTGTGAAAAAAGAAAATATGGCATTCTTTTTATTCGCTGTGTGTGTGTGATTTTTCCATTATGTTTAAGTGATACGTTTGCTCAACCATTCCGTTCGGCCTTTGGAGTACAACGACTGGAGCCGTTAATCTTATTTTTTTTTCCTTTGCTTTCGGTTGTTGGATGTTTACATTCTGTCCGCTTACAAGAGCCAAGCTCTTTAACATATATAAATAAAAATAGATGAACTGTGTGTATGTGTTGTGTGGTGTGCTTTGATGCACTGTTCTGCCAGAGCTTTCAGTGATTTCCCTTTTTATCATTTCCAACTTAATTTATGCCTCATGCCTTGTACTACAATCTACAACCGCTTCAGCTGTTGCGTTCATCGTTCTTCGTCTTACATATAACATTGTAACATAACCATAATGGATGCTTTCTTCTTCTCCGTATGCATTCTCCATATATTTATTTATTATTTTCTTTTTCATTAAATAGACATTGTCGTCGACGACTATTCGTTATACATCGAATCGATGGCATCAATCCCATAGTACAGGATACAGTATATTGCATCATCCTTTCTTGCCATTGCAATGGCATATCGTTGTTAATTGCTTTTCAGTTCAACCAAAATGAAACTGACGGAAAATATCTATCATACTATTTGAGCATAATAATGTTAACTGGATTTTATGTCATTCTTGTATATTCGTGTCTTGTTTCTTTGTGACATAGTATACGATATACTTGTGCGATTTGACACTCATAAATTCATTTATTCATTTTGTGGTTTTTCATTCCCTTTTTTCGGGGCCAATCACATCCACAATATCCATGGAAAATCATTCGAAATGAAAATGGAAATGAACACAGAGAAGGAGAGAGAGAGAGAGAGAAAATCAGAAAAAGAAAAGGGGACGACAATATTATGCGATCACATTAAATCAAAGCTTTTTTCCGGCTCAAATGATACAAACACACTCGGACACGCTCTATGCGGTCTCTATCATATTGATTTTATTTTATTTTCTTTCTTTCTTGCTTTTGCTTTTTCAACATCTATTCGATTTTGGATTAGAAACATAAATAACATTTCGTTTCATTTGATTTTGGTTCATATTCGCCATTCAATTCCATTTTTGCATTAGTTGGTCACCGGAAACTTCGATTAATTCGAGAAATATGTCGTTTTCGGTGTTGGTGGCGAAACAACATAACGATTCGTAACTAATATTAATATTGAAACCAGAACGACAACAGTTATTACATACACAGAAAATATGAGAATTAAACATTGAGCATACGATTTTGCAAATTATTTTGAACATGCTCGCTGCGTGCTATTCTATTAGATACTCAAAACAAAACACTACCGATATACCTTTGCGTGTACCGAAATAATCTCTTCCGTTTTCATTTATTTTATTGGTTTGGCATTTTCTCTTTTCATTCGTTTGTTGCCTCATGAAACATGAAAAATACATGAACCAAACATAAGACACATTTTCAGGCGCGAGGGATGGGAGGGGGGGGGGGGGTCAGAGAGATTGTTTTTCTGCACATTTTCTTCTTCTTCGTCTTCTTCAAATATCCTTGGACTTGTTTTCGTGCTTTCAATGTTTGAATCACTTGATAGATCTATAGATGATGCGATATATTCACGGAACAAAAACCAGCAGGTGAAATTAATGAAATTAGAAATGAAAGAAAGAAGCAAAAATTTGCACAATCCAAATGGATGAACGGAATGCCTATATACGCAAAACGTTCATGGAATATTCAATGTATCCATATTGATTTTTATCGATTAAGCATTTTTTATCTTTGTATCTTCTTTTACGACCACCACATTCAGCATACATTTCACATAAAATAATAACAACAGAAGAATGGTTTTATTTTGATTCAACCGTACAACGGATAGACACACACTTTTCCTAAGCCAAAGCCCAAAATGACAATTTCAAATCAAACGAATAATAAATAATTTAATCGTCACACAAGTAAGTATTCAACGTAACAAAAATTCTTAAATGTAAAAGTAAATGGGGGTCGAGCTGACTGGCTCTGACTGCTCTATATGTTTATAGCGGCTGACAGTTTGAGTTGTTTTCGTCATTTTATCGTTGACACTTTGTGAATACCGTTTTTATTGGGCAACAAACTTGAGGAGTCATAAACGAAACTGAGTCGAGTTTTCTTTTTTTTTGTGCCAAAACATCGAATAAAGTATATTTCATTACAATGTAGTTGAACAATGTTTCGGTTTTTAGGGCATCGCATTATTATTTACATGAAAAAGCATTTTGAAATATTCACCATTTTCGATTTGCATATCATGTTAGAGACAGTTTTTGTAATGCCGAGCAATAAAAGAAATGTCAGAATTGTTATGAAACGAATATGATCAGGTTTGTTTGTTGTTTTTTTTCGGGAAAAGATGGGATCGAATGTAGCAGTAAACAAGGAGCAACAATGCTTCATCATACTTTTTTTTCGGATGATAAATGAAATTTGTGTATTTTCAGGAAGTTTTGTTTGTTTTAATGTTAGTATGCAGCCAGGAGCCAAATGTTTTCGTCTATATTTAGATTAAATAATGGTTTGAAATGAGAAATTGAAAGTGAGCGAATAAATTTTCCAAATGGAACATGACATTATTAAAAAAAAAAAATTTCAAATATGAATGATTGTGCTTTTGCAGCCATTAATAAATTTTGACATTAAATTATTGTTGATTAAATTCAAAGTACATCGGATGACAAAAGACACTTAAAAGTTCTCTTTTGTCCCTTTCCCCCTCCCAAATGTGTTTCGACGAAAACGGCATCCAGTTTTAGCTAGCCCAGAGATTGGCAATTATTTGAATACTTAATTTCAGTTGAGGAACAATTTATGCAATCAATATTGCATGAATTTAAAAGAATAAACAATGAAAATTGGGTTAATTGCTGATGGCAGCTCAAATTGAAAATTTCGCAATTTCGCGATGTTCCGAAAAAGCAAAATTTAAAAAACATAAAAACTGAATTATTTGAAAATTATTGGATTCTAAATTTGAAAATGGTTCATTCAGTTTATGTATTATACGGCCGCTTAATATAAAAAAAGAAGGAATCCGGCCACAGTTTGCATTTGCCGAAAGTGTTAATCAAAAAGAATCATTCCAAAAAAAAAAACCTTGATAAATAATGGGGAAAAAGCGCTTTGGAAAAACTCATTCCGATTCAATGCTCCAAATCCATTGGCAATAAAATAAAAATATAAAGCAGACGTATACAACGATTGAATTGTAGCGATAAAACCTTCTCGATAAAAAGTATTGTTCGTCAAACACACAAATGTGCAGAATACATATAAAATATAAACTAGATCGATCGTCCGCCGTTCTCATACTCGAAATTTCCAACCGATAACAATAATGTTTATCGAGCGCATAATATTAATCAATTTGAAATTCTGCTCAACATCTTCCTCGCACCGGTCACAAATCTTTTTTTCATTGGATGACAAACAAAACGAAAAACTGAAGAAAAAAAAAAACAAACAAATAAATTTTGCATTCGTTGGTAGTCTTTACATAAGTCTTCGGTTTGCTTGATGCCATTGTTGTCGGGACATTTTTATTGTCTTAACGTAAATGCAATGTGAACATAATAAACGATGAACGACGAAACGGAATTTACTTTTTTTCTTTTTTTTTTATTTTAATTTACATATTTTCCGCCATTTGGCCGTATAATCGTCGCCTGATCATCGGAAATGGAATTTCATTTGCTTTGTGGAACGTGTAAAATGCGGATGGAAAATTGTATTCACAAAAATGTATGGCTCATTTGAGCCGTTTACCGTTGATGTTTCACGTTCGCCATTATTTTCTACATCAAAAATGGCTGGAATGTTTTTCGATTTGAAAAATGCCAAACATTTTTTGGCTTGTTCATTCGATGTGCTCGGTTGGTTTGTACCCTGTTTTTATTACTCACAATAAAAAGTTGGAATCAATGTTTCCAACAGTGCCAACTGCATGTGTGTGTGTGTGTGTAATCTTCCCTTTTGTCTCAGCGCTAAGCGTACATGGATTAAGACGTTCAGTGTTCAGTATTTCAGTTGTCGTAGAGACAGTAGGAATTTCGATTAAGATAGAAATAAAGACGAAGAATGGAAAATTAAAGTAAAGTGTGAAAAAGAAATGTTAGGGTGGAAAATTCCGTCGGTGTTGTCGACAACAACAACCGAAAAACCATTTGGAACAATGAACGAATACTGAATATGCCAAAATTTCGCATTCATGTCAACTAAAACGAGGTCTTACAGCAAAAATCGACAAAAAATTTTTATGGAAAAGATATTACATCGATGATTAATACGCAATACACATGCATGCACCACCAATCATTTAGCATGAATGTGAGAAATTATTCGGTTTTGAAGAATATTAGCCATGAAGCGAAAATGACACAACATTAAATTCTGTAGAATTCCAATTCCGAGTTGAAATTTTGAAACATGAATCGAAATCAAAGGCAATATTCTTACAAATTTAATTTCTTCCATTTGGGAAATTCGCCAACAAAAAAAAGAAAAAAAAAATTGAAGAAATTCGTAAGTAATATTTTCTCGACATCATATGAAACGGATAAAAACAAATTGGATAGTGGCACACGTTGGACTTCTGGGAGTTGATGTATAAAGGCCAATTGAATGTTGAAAAAGCATTCGGAATGGTTCATTTAATGTTGTTAACTCCGTTATGTATTCAATTTATATAAATTTTTTATGCATTTGCTTCGAAAGCTCTGCATTGCATCATATTATGTCAAATGATAGTATTGTAAAATATATCGCACATACAACAGTTACCCATATAATTTCTCTTCATTATTTATGAAAATTGTTTGCATTTTTTTCTTCCACAAATCGCTTTTGCTCTTCATTAGAACTCTCTGTCTCTCTACGTTTCGGTTTCATTTCATTTGTTTGTTTGTTTGTTCGCTTCGTTTTGAGCCACTTTAGGGCATGTTAACCATCAAGCGATACATTGGCATATATTTTTCATGATATTTTTCTTCATTGAATGTTATATTATTTTTTTTTTACTGTTTGAATTATTTGAATAATTCTCAAACGAAATAAAATATGCATTCATTTTGTTTTCATTCAAATGATTTGAAAAGAAAAAAAAAACTTCGATGTTGATGATTTGCATTAAAATTTGGGACACGGGCGAAGGGCACAGGCTAATACATACATATAATAGTGTATTTTAAATTGCATCGTATTCAACGAACTAAAGTTAATATTCTGTCGACGACAACGATAAATTTGAAAATGCATTTGGATGAAGATGAAGCTGGAAAAATGGTACAGAAACATTGATGGTTCGCAGTATTGATGCACCACTGAACCCCGAGGAATCGGATCGAATTGTATTGATTATATCAGAGGTTGATGTTATTGTTGTGTCGAAAACATATTCGAATGGATGGGCACATAATAACCAAAAAAAAAAAAAAATAACAACGTCGGAAAAAAGGAACGACCACAATATTGGGGAATACGATTTGTATGATATTGAATATGTCCAAAAATCGGTGTATTTGTGTGTGCGCATTCATGGTTCATGGTATCCATGTATGATTTCCTCTCGTATTTTCTTTTTTTTTTTCTTCATCTTTTCTTCTTTCATTCAAATAATAATAATAATAATCATCCCCCTTGCGGCAGTTGGCCTCAGCAAATATACTTATCTTGTTGTGTTTCTGTGTACATACATATATGTATACTATACATTATGCACTGTGCACACACGAAACGATGGCGACAAGAATGACTACAGATTTTTCATGGTTCATTTTTTCATTTACATTCACTGGCACGGTGGCATTTTCTTCTATTCTTTGATTCTTTTCAAATTCTTTAGATGATATTCTTTTCGAACTAAACGAACCGAACACAATTCGAGCGAGAGGAAAAAAGGAAAAACTGAAGGAGCCACAGGAATAAATATGGAACTTTTCGACAGAAATGAATGAAAGTGACAAGCGGTAAACGGTTTCTTTTCTTTATTAATCCTCCATCAATGCTATTTGAATATCGCTGAGTCTTTGGCAATATTAACAAAAATATTTTTTGAAGAAAAAAAACTTTATCGAAAATACATTTTAGATTTGGAATTTTTTGGACCGGAATAACGAAAATAGAATTATATTCCGAATTTGACATTTGATAAAAGCATCCATTGTCAAGTGGTCATTTATATTAATGATTTGGATGTTGTTATTTCATCTGCATCCAAATGTAACATCGACATCACTCTAAGTACAATTTTGGCCTTTCGAATTCTTTTAAATCAAATGAAACAATCATTGCAAATTAAAATTTGAATATGAAAAATCAACGGAATTCGGAACCAACAATAAATACATCAGCCATCAAGCATCAGGCTTAAAACCACGTAAAAAAGCATATTTATTCAATTTATGCAATGTCGCTCAAGCATTCGTCAGATGAAATTATTTCTGACATTTCAAAAAATGTCACGAATGTTCCAAAACTTGAATTTCCACTTACCGAATGCTAAATCAACTTGAACAATTCTTTTCATTCAAGTCTTTGTTGTTGTTGTTGTTTTTCTAGCTGTTCTTTACCCGTTATTAGATCATTCACCGCACAAAAATACCAACAATATTCAAATAACAATTTGCTTTGATTTCACTTTTTCCTTTGGAAATTTTTTCCCCCACTGTCGTCTTCGTTACCGTGCTGAGTCTTTCTTTTCTATTTGTTCGATGATTGTTTATCTTCTGTCATCAATTTGATCAATTGAAATTCTATTGTTCGCCTGTTTGCTTTCCAATTATTTATGGTTTGCAGACAAAAAACTATTGGATTTTCCTTTTCTTTTTTCCACTTCGTTAAGATTCATCGACGTTCTACGAAGTCAAAATACGCGACGCGAAATCGTTTGTCTTCTGAAAATCTGAAGCTTTTCTCTCACTCTTCGATTGACAGTGAAAATCATTCAACAAAAATCGATTTGTCTATTTGACTTTCAATACACTATACGAATTAGTTGTGTGAATAATTTTAAACTAAATCAGAAGATCTGTCTTTCATTCACACTGCATTTGAATTCTTTTCGTTCGTCGAAGTCGCACGAGCAACATTCACGATTGAAAAACTTTTCTCAACTGATTCGGAAACAGCAAGATATATAATTTATTCAGTCGCATACAGAAATTAACTGGATTTTTTTTTTGTTTGTACACACAAATACAATTCAATTCACTGTACATATTCAATGGAAGGAAATTTTTTTAGTATTTTCCATTTTCAGTTTCCATCGAGTTCGTATACGACGTCGAGGATTGGTTTGATTGTATTGATACTGTATCCTGTGTGTGGGGAAAATTGAGCTGTAGCGCATGAGAAATAACAGAATGCCGCTGGTAAGGGTTTTTCAATACAATACACAAATAATGACGTCAATAATAAATGGTTGAATAAACGACATACGTTTCAAAAAAAAACCACACGGCACACGTAGCCAATCTTTTTAAGGAGAAAAAGCACAAGATACACTTTCACATGTGAAACAGGTTTAAATAGGCTCAAACATCCCTCAATATGGATTGCTTTGTATGAGTATCTAAGTAAATAATTTAACCGATTTTACCTGTTCGGAACACTGATGGAATTGTCCAAAGGGCATTGGTATTTTGTACTTTGTACGGGTGTGTGTGTGCGCGACGGGGAAAATGTACGAGCGGAAAGATAGAAAATGACAATAAACAAATTGAGGGCAAATAACAAACAAAGACAACAAATCGAATGATGAATGGAAAGAACTGACACAAATCAGGTACGCGAAGCTCATTTTGTTGGCTGGAGTATGCTGTGTTGGTGTGATACTATTTGCTACCAATTAAAAACATTTAACAGGATGTTTGCCTATTATTCTATTATGTTAAGTGTCGGTTCACTTGAATTTCATTGCTGAGCTGCTCCAATCAATTTTTAGCTTTTGATTTTTCATCCGTAAACAAAGTGTTCTATTCATTAAATGAATATGGCAAATGGCTAATGAGATTTGATTGAATTTTCCTCCCTTTTGCTGGAATTTTTTTGAAATGGGATACTTGTCGACGGACGGTACGTTGGATGATTACTAAACTCCATCAAAATTATAATCATAATTAAATATTTGAATGAATTCAGGAGCCGGTTTAAATTTTAGTTTTGCATAAAATTAAGGCTGATATTTGCTTCGGAAATCACAGTCGAGTTATTCGTGAAGAGCTTGATCCATGCTAAGTGCTAACGCTTGAGACTTCAATGGATTGTTAGGCGGTAACGAGATCCATCACAGCATTGCTGATGAATGTTTAAAATTTGTTCTCATAAAATGATGAAGAGATTTATGATGAGATTTATAGTCAGTGAATCTACAATTCACATTTATGTGATTTTCTTGCACTATCATTACGAATTTGAACCTTTTTTGGATCGAAATCCCGATGTGAAACGAGCAATTTTGAAATATTTTCACAAATTTTCGTTTCTTTCATTTGGGATTCGATGAAATAGGCCAACCATTCAGTTAAATGTTGAAAAAAAAAACATTCACAGTGGTCCATAGCTCGTTTATGTATACAATTCGTATATTTTTTTTATGCATTCGCCTCAAAAGCTCTGCATTGCATCATATTATGTCAAATATAGCGAAATATATCGCAAATCGCACATACAACAGCTACAAAATGTTTACCTATATATAGTTTCTCTTCATCATTCAAAAAAAAAAATGTTTCATCAAATGGTTTTTTTCCCTTGCAAAATATATCTCATATTTCTTCGGTCTTTTTGCATTTATTTTTCATTTTATGAAACACTTTAAACATCTTCAGAAAGCCAGGATTCCGAGACATGGATTCATTTGAAGCCGAAGGTATACATAACACTTGTACATTTGATAATGATAATATCATTTTTCTCCATTCCGAATAATTAGACTATGGCTCTTTGCGGTCCCATAAATCCTTCTCTCATCTAGATATATGAGATTTGAAGTGCCAATTTGACCAATAAATTGGAATAGAATAGTCAATCTATGGATTATGAATGGAATGCTATTTAATGTTTCATTTTGTGGACCTTATTACGATCCAATTGAAAAATAATGATCTGAACAAATAGGAAAACTTGAGTATAATCTATGCTCGTCGCTCGTACTGGCCTATCAAATGTGATTGAGTTTTGAATTTGATCGAAAGGACACAGCTTCAATTACAAATTGAAATTCCCCGGAGTGCATTCGATGGGAATTGCCAAAATGCCACGAATGTTCCAAAACTCGAAATTTCACTTACCGAGTGCAAAATCAGCTTGAGCAATTTTTTCATTCAAGTCTTCGTTGTTGCTGTTATTCTGGTTGTTTTTTCCTTCATATTCCAATATTCAGCAAAAAAAAAACAAAATACCAACAATATTCACAACAGTTTGCTTTGATTTCACTTTTACCTTTGGAAACTTTTCCCTTCTTATTATTATTCGATGATTGTTTATTATCGTTTATCTACTTTCAACAGTTTGATCAATTGGAATTTTAGTTTTCCAATTAATTATTCATTGTATATTGTTCGAGGACAAAAACTTTGGACGTTTTTCTCTTACAAAAAAAAATAATAGTCATTATCTTTCTATGAACAGAAGTATGCGACTAAATGGCATTCATAATTTAATTGATCTCATTTACTCACTGAACATTTTTGTCTTCATTTATTCAATTCGTTTGTCTCCAAAATGTGAAGTCTTTTTCATTCAACGATTGAAAGTGAAAATAAATAAACAAAAATCGATTTGTCTATTTGACTTTCAATACGTTCACGAATGTGTTGTGTGAAAAAAACAGAAGATCTGTCTTTCATTCACACTGCATTTGAATTTTTGTTTCGTTCGTCGAAGTCGCACGAGCAACATTCACGATTGAAAAACTTTTCTCAACTGATTCGGAAACAGCAAGATATATAATTTATTCAGTCGCATACAGAAATTAACTGGCTTTTTTTTTGTTTGTACACACAAATACAATTCAAGTCACTGTACATATTCAATGGAAGGAAATTTTTTTTAGTATTTTCCATTTTCAGTTTCCATCGAGTTTGTATACGACGTCGAGGATTGGTTTGATTGTATTGATAATGTATCCTGTGTGTGGGGAAAATTGAGCTGTAGCGCATGAGAAATAACAGAATGCCGCTGGTAAGGGTTTTTCAATACAATACACAAATGATGACGTCAATAATAAATGATTGAATAAACGACATACGTTTCAAAAAAAAACCACACGGCACACGTAGCCAAACTTTTTAAAGGAGAAAAAGCACGAGATACACTTTCACATGTGAAACAGATTTAAACAGGCTCAAACATCCCTCAATATGGGGATTGTTTTGTATGAGTATCTGTAAATAATTTCACCGATTTTACCTGTTCGAAACACTGATGGAATTGTCCAAAGGGCATTGGTATTTTGTACTTTGTACGTGTACAGTGTGCGTGTGTGTGTGCGACGGGGAAAATGTACGAGCGGAAGGATAGAAAATGACAAAAAACAAATTGAGGGCAAATAACAAACAAAGACAACAAATCGAATGATGAATGGGAAAAACTGACACAATTCAGAGACGCGAAGCTCATTTTGTTGGCTGAAGTGTGCTATGATTTGCTATGATGCTGTTTGCTATCAATTAAAATTATTTAACAATTTTTTTAATTGTGATTTTTCATCCGTAAACAAAGGATTCTATTTGAATGAACAAATGGCAAATTAAAAAGAAAAAAGATTTTATTAAAATTTTGTTCTTTTGCGATTCGCAAAACAGCGTTGCTTTATTTGCTGGACAAAAGCAAATTATCCCGGCATGAATAATTTCAATTAAATTGCTTGTGATTGTCTTTAACAATAATTTCAGTCTATTTGCCATCGACAAAATCAACACTGAATATACATCACCTAATTAACAATTGAAATAATCGACAATATTTTTGGATAAATTCAAAAGTTAAACGAAACACTTAGCATTCGCATTCGCATTGAATATAAATTTTAGTTCGGTAAATATTTGCGCTAACATGCCAAAATGAGAAGCAAAACGCTAACGTCCAAATCTCAAAGAATCATAGCACCTGGCATCGGATATTTGTATTTAAATAAATACAATGCAAAATCAAGTGTGTTTTGGGTATTCGTTGGTCCGCTTGTCAGTCGGTGCGATTATTTCATCGTTAAGCGTATCCGGCAATATAAATGTGTTTAGTGTATCATAACGCCACAATACGTTGTGCATGTGCTTCTTCAAATGCAACGAATGAATAGTAAATATGTAGCAAGAACCGAATAAGAGTGAGTGAGAGACAATTTTGTATCGTGTGCATTTTGTATTTGTGTTGGATACGTTACCGCTTTGGTATCGTAACGATGGCGGCCGTATATCGAAAAGCATGTAACAAACAATATTTCAGTACGGATTGAGCCATCAGAGCGAGCACATCGTTTAGTTTTTCGGTTGTAAACATTCAGTAAAAAAATCATTTAACCGGAGCTCGAAAATTTCTTCATTCGCTTGATGACTCAAACACGAATTCATCAAAATTCGCAGAAATCCGATAATGATGGTGAATTTTGTTCGGTGAATTTTCGTGTGAAACAAAAACGAGATAAAAAAGAAATAATCCAACATTGTGATACAAATGAATTGACACAATATTTATTTAATCAGAGCAAAAATCGAAAATTTTGTGCCGTTTGATTGATTGGAGTGTATGTCGATTACATGTGGAACCTGGATGGTTTAAACTGATTATTATCGTCATTGTCTAAATAAACCTAACAACAATTGAACTAATCAGAAATTATTTGATGCGATAAAATTCGTGAGAATTGATAAAAATTTGACACAAAATTCTATTTACATTTTTTTTTTTTTGCCCAGTTTAATTGAACAGACAATTACCGACTAAACACAGCTCAAACAGTGTGTGCAAAAAAATAAAATATAATATAACAAACTATTCAACAACAATTTTAATAATATATTTAACAACAGGCGTCATGTGTATCGTGTCTGACGCAAACTACCTTTAACAAGCAGCCTGTTTATATTCATTTGAACGGATTGAATACATGAATTGCGTATGCGAAATTCTCAGAAATTGTCATTTCACTTTAATTCGTTTCATGTGAACGAAAAGCGAAAATATACACAATTTGTTTGGTTGAATGTTTCTCTTTTTGCTCATCGATTATTGTATTCCATACCATATATATCTGGTCAATTTGAAGAGAAACAAAAAATAAATAAAACTCTGTATGAATTCATGCTAAATGCCTGGCCAGTTGGATTGCATGTGCGCTTCTGATCAATAATATTTCGTTGAAAAAAGACGAATTGTATGAATTGTATCAATGAATATAATCTGCATGGCATAGAAACAACGAAGATCCAAAAATAGGACAAAAATAATTGGTGGAAGTGTTTGTGCGATCGAGTCAACAAAGTGATTCAGTTACTTTCCTGTGTCAACAAATTCTGCGCGACAGCAACAACAGAAAAAAAAACGAAAGTAAAAACAATAAATCAAATAATAACAATCAAGCAAGTGAAAGCAACACGCCAAGAGATAGAGACAGAGGAGGATAGAAAAATTCGGAGGTTTTTTTTTCGGTTGTCGTCTCAAATTATTATAATAATAAGATTTCATGGAATCAAACCGATTGCCGATTATTTTATTTAGACAATGGATTGAATTTCAAGTTGGACTCGAATGTGAATCCAAGTGAACAAAAATAAAAAGTGATTTTTTGCCACAAAAACAAAAGCAAAACAGAATAAAATAAAAAAAAAAATTACATCAAACATTTAATAAAGACACTTTTGCTGAAATTCTGTGAATTTAATTGAAAGAAACTACTCGAATAACACATAAATCAACGTTACTCGGCTCTCGGCTCTCGGCTCCCGGCTCCCGCAGACAGATCGATAAATTAAATCAATTTTTTATTTATTTCACAAAAACAAATTATAATAATAATAACGAATTCAACACGAAGAACACAAATACAGACACCAAAAACAATGGCCGAAAAAAAGAATGGTGTGATTAAATCATTAGATATAATTTTTATTTTAGTTTTGTTTAGTATTTGTGATAAATATGTCAGCGCCATTGATGACTGTAAAACGCATCAATATTCAAATTCCATGAATTCAACGCATATGCAATTTACAAAAGAAGCGGTCGGACATGAATTTGCGCTCAAAGGACAATTCAAAAGTTTACATTGTTGTGCCAAAGGTTACCGCAGTATTGAATGGTATGTATTATGTGTTATGTGTTATATGTATATGCAAAATGTAATATGTATATTAAATTCAATATTTTTCGAATTTTTCCCCGAATTTTGTGTCTGTTTAATTTTTTTTTTTGTTGTATCATTTCCTTTCACGCGATCACTTCATTTTTGCTGAAGTTTTATTTTATTTGGAATAACAACAATCGGTTGAGTTCTTCGAAATTAAAGAACTTGTATAGTGTTACTCTTGAGTGCACATTGTATATTTGTATGTTGAATGTTAAGGCTACTCATAATATAGCAGCTCTCCCACACATCATCAATATTAAAATCATTTCAATAGAATTTTAACATTTATATGTTGTAAACAGACCACTTGTTTGGCCGGCAATAGTGTCATTGGCATTCATTTATGGAAAAAATTGAAAATAAATTTAACGGAAATAGAATGAACAATGCAAAGCGCATTTCAAGCGAAATTAAATAGGAATTTCCTATTCATCTCGATCTCTTTTTCTCTATTGCTCTGTTGTTTGCAACACAAAACAATTAATTCCATTAAAAAATAGTCTCATTCATTCTTATTCTTTTGATTCCTATTAATAATAGTTTGGTGCTCGGCACACTGCTCAGCCATGTCTTTGTACATATATATGTATATAATATTTATATTTCATTTCGTTCCGCACCAATTGATATTCTTTTACCTTCCGGCATTTTCAACTTGAAGAAAGAACAAATTCAATTTCCATGCCGGTCCTTTTTCTCTGTCCACTCACTCACATCAGTTGGGTTTTTTCGTTACACCTTCACGTGTAGCACATATAAGTTTATTGGATTCAGTTCCTATTTCCAAACGAAATTTTCAAATAAAATTCAATGAATACATGCACCAAATTCAAACAATACGAAAAATTATCTGGAATTTTTCATTCTGAAACTTGAACATTTCTCATGTTTTTTTGTATTCTCTCCCTTTTTTTTGTGTCATGCATTGTAAATTGTTCAAGATAAACTAACGGCTGTAGACAATACAAATGGAAATCCACTTGAATTTCATTTGTGAATGGATCTAATTACATTTCCGAAAATATCTAAATAATGAAACATAAAATTGCACATCGCAATTTTTATAAATCGAATTAAATATGGAAAAATGGAATGGTTTATTATTTATTGTCTTTTATTTCATTTTTTTTCATCCATTCTTCTCTCGTAATGGGTTCTCTTTCAGTAGATGTACTTCGAATGATGTGTACTTTCTCATAAACATGCTCTTCTCATTCATAATAATAACAATTTGAAATTTAAACCATAATTTTTTTTTCCAAATAAAGATCCATTTTGAAGCCATTAGCATTTTCAAAGGCTTCATTGTTCTCGTACAAATGACAAAACATCCAGCCATTAAACATTCATTTGCATATGATTGAAGATGAAGAATATTTCCTAATATACCACACATGCACAAACAAAAACCCCGGTTTTTTTTTCATTTCGAATGTTTGAAAATTGCAAAATGCATTTGGATGAAAGTGTCATTGTTTCATGTTGTTAAATTGAAAATCGAATGCATGATTACATGGTTTGCGTTATTGGTTAAATTATGTGTAGTCGTTATTGGTTGAGTTGAATGGAATATATTGTGAATTGCCATTCATTGTCTACAATTTTCCATAATTTGGTATTTCTTTTGTTTCTTTCAATATATTTTTCTTCTTTTCCTGTTCTTTCGTTCGGCCGTTTTTATCATTAATCAAATGACATGCAAATTTTCTACCGGTAAACGCGTCAACTACTTGCATTCATAATTAATAATAATATAACATTGGTCGTTTGCGTGAACAATTTTTTCGTCAAAATCACCGGCAACACTGTTTGTAATGTGATGCATACATAATAATTATTCTCTGGTATTTGATATTTATTTAATGTTCAAGCAATTGTTCGGTTTTCCGTTCTCATTTCCCATTCACCATTTCCTTTTTTCCAATTTTCGTAGGCCAAATTTACATTACAAACGAATGGAAATTTTCACATAAAGCATTTGTCATTTCCGTCTGTCTCTTTTTTGTCTGCTATTTGAAATTGTATATGCAGAGAAAAGTGTATTTATTCAGTGTTTTGTAAATGCTTCGGAATCGCTAATTTGTTTTTGAACAAAAGGATTGTTTGTGGCGTTTGTGTCCTCATTTTCGCCCCTTTTGTATTTTCATTTCCCGAAGATGTGGCAACACACACACACAAATTGTTTCGCTTCTGATAATGATCAAAGTACCATGAGATCCAATTTTGGATTCGATTTAATATTAAATTGGATCCGATTGAGTTAAACATATGTATTTGGAACTTGTTCGTGTTCAATTTTTTTTTTTTTTTTTGAATTTCAAGTATGCAAACGACAGCTCTCATGGTCTGATGCACTGTAAAATGGTTACAAAAGAAAGAGAAACAATTTTTTTTTTTTTTAACTCTCATTCGTTGTAATTGTAAGCAAATGAAAGATGAATTCCACTAGAAATTATGCATGTTCATGTTCATTCTAACCAATTTGAGATTGATTCATTGTCGGTATTGTATTTCATCATTGTTTTGCTTCTTTTTCGTTCATTTTAGCCATCATATCTTGAGTGGTGATTCAAAGTGTCTTTGTTCAAATGAAAAGAACTATTTTCAATGTGCTGTTGCTCGTCAGCCGTTAGCGCTTCAATGCCTATTTTCTATTGTTATCGATTGCTTTGTATTTATTGATCCGTACCTTTGTGTATATTGTATGTGATATATATTCACATTCACATTCACATTCAACACTAAAATAAAATGTTTTTTCCTCGTATTATTGGGCATCGGCCTAGGCCTTCCTTCTATTGTATGCCCATTTCAAATGCACAATTCCAAAGAATTCAAGATTCAAGTGAAGAAAAAATAGGAGCCAAATTGATGGGCAATGACCAATACAATTCCATTTGGTTTGAATTAGCTCGACTCGGTACTATGTACAAGGCACACGATGGCAAATTCAATAATTGCATTGCATTTCATAAATCCATGCACAAAAATTACTTTTAACTTTGATTTTGATTTTGTTCTTTAATCGGTTTGTCTGTACAATATAAAATGATATGAAATGAACGGTAAACATAAATGGAGAATTTGTGATAATAAAATACTTGGAATTTTGTTTGTTTGATGTGATTGGGCATCAAATACTTACATTCACTTTTGTGCTTATACAATATCTCTTGACTCTTCATTCGCTCGCACAATTGTTTAGCCCACACCAGCTTCATCATTCTTAATCAAATTCCGAAAAAATCAATCTCAATTTAAGAGTTGGCGTTGTTAAATTACAAAGTTTACAAGACAACAACACAAACAAATCGCGCATACCAAACAACCTACTGTTCAGCATAATAATTCAATGATGTTAATCAATGTTTGTGGTATATTTCATATCGTTGAGCGGTTTTTTCTTTGCTGCCGTTGCTTTGATCGCAAGTTGCTCATTGGTCTGTCGGTGTACAAAATGTTGTAGGTCTGTCATTTGAATTGCCATTCAATTTGAGATTCTTGGTAAATTTTGTTTTACAATTTGTAATAAATGCGTATGGATCACTTGACCTACATCAATGATTCGTTTCATTATTATACGCTGAACATGCAACGCATGCCATGCGTTGACTATGAAATTTACAATTGTTAAACAGTTTGAATATCAAAGTCGAACAAAGAGGAAAATATTTAAAAAAAAAAACAACAAAGAAATAAAAACGAGACAGAAACACCGCCATGCAATGCACACTACAATTTGATGTTGGTGTGTCAACTTCGTGGTGGTCTCCCATCATTATTCGCAATTGGCAATGCGAAACGACAATCCAATCAACGAATATATAAATGGGAATTCCATGAAAAATAACTTATCGTATGGCCTCACTATGGGAGTTTCAATTATTTTGTTTGATTTTTATTACTCATACGATACCGAACACTGAACACCAAACACCGAATCCCCCCACTGTAAGAAAAACCGAAAACAGAAAATACCAAAATCCGACAACTTTTTTGACATCTTTTTCATCGGTTTCGTTTTCATTCTTCATTTTAAAAATATATTTCCAAAAATGGTCTCATGGAACAGAAGCCCCGACATAAAATGTTAAGCATTTAGCATTCGGCAGCCAATTAACAAAAGACCGAAATATTTTTGGACTATTGAATGATTAATTTGTGACTGAATTCCATAATGATGCGAATGGCATTGAATATTAAATAATATTTGAATTTCGATTAACCAGAAAAAGAGACAGACAAATCGTAGCAATCCCATGCTGTAGCTAATTATGTATACATGAAAATTCGTGTCGATTGATTTCGGTTATTTGATGAGCAAATACCCGAATTGATCTTCTTCCATATGTCACTTAATTATTTGACACTTAACTTAAATGCAGTAGACAACAACAGCTTGTCCTTGTATATCCTTTTTCATTTTGCGACGGGATTATCTCAATCGTTTAACAGTTTTATTGCATTAAACAAATGAAAAGAACAAAAAAATGTGATTTATTTATGAGTTTTAAAGATACGTTGTGTGTGTCTATTCCCTTTTTCTCTTTTTTCATGGTGACCGGAGACCATAAAATGGTGCAAATAAAAATTTACAAAATAAAAAAACGGGAAAATATGTATGTGAAGATAGCAGAAATTGGCAATAACAAAAATCTCAATTCTCAAAACTCAAAAATCCAAGGAGCAATTCAAAGTGACGATGAACACAGAATCACTGTGTCTGCTGTACAAAATGAGCATTGAATCATTCAAAAGTATGAAGAAAATGAGCCGACACAAGAGCTCACAGTGCCAAAATAAAATGCAAAAAAAAAAAAACAAAGTGAGAAAGGAAGAAAGAAGCAAAAAAAAGCAGAAACAAAATATAGCAACAAAACTAATTGAGTAAAAACGCAAGCAAACGAATCACAAAACGCAAAGAAAATAAGTAAAACGAATGGCAAACGTTGCAAAGAGTAGCAACAAAATACAAATGAAAAGAAAAAAAAAGGAAAAGAAAAGAAAAAAATCGTTCGAGTAATTTTCGTTGGACTGCAGAGCTCTGCTATTATTAATATTTTCTGAGAAGTAGCTTGATCTTCACTACCGAGAATCAGAAATCATGTCTCTCTCTCCCTCTCTCTCTCTCTTTCTCTCTCTCCCTCTCACCGCTTTGCCCGGTTTCTTTGTTTGACTATTGATATCCATATTCTTTTATCGTTGGGCCCTTTTTGTTCATCTGATTCTTGGGAATCATCAACAATCAACACTCTCTGCCATACCCATTCGGAACTGAAGCGATCTTCATTCTGTTGAACATTTTGTTGGGAGTTCTTTTCCTGCCGACCATTCATTCAAATGGTTTGTGCTCTGTCATACCTTATGGCATGGTGTGTATCGTTTTATTACTTTATATGTGGGTATATCGGTACATGAAATAATGAACACAGTTTGTTCATGCACGTTTCATCTTGTCTTATTTTACACCTTTATTACATCGCTTGCAGTTTTATGTCGCAGATGTTACCGGAGAATGAATTGAAGAAAGAAATAGAATAAAAAATAAAAAGGGAAAAACAAAACGAAAATTCAGAACGACAGAACGTCATTATGAATTCTACATACGGTACGTTCAATAATAATAATAATGTAATTCTTGGTCTGTGAAAATTGAGAATGGCAATCATAGACGAATGAATGATCATGGACAAAGTGTATTTGTAGCTTGAAAAATATATAAAGATTCAAATGAATATGAACGAATGATGTACATTTGGCTGAGTGCGCACAAATTATTCACTTGGCTTTGCTTTTGAATTTTTTACCTCTGAACTTTCACTCGTTCGTTTTGTCCTTTCGGTGGAAATGCACGTCAATAAACAACAAACCTTGAAATATTTTTCGGATTTTATTGTCGAAACGAAAAGTTCGCTGTGCAACAAACGCAATATCTTTGCCCATTTGTACGCTGAATCAGTTTGAATGAATCGGACTCACCGTTACGGTTCATTGCAAATTACAAATAATGTATTTATTTATGATAATAATGTTTCCAAAAAAAAAAAAAACGGTTGCTTTACACAAATCTCTGACAAATGGCTTTCTTCTCCAAATCCAAGAAATATTTAATGTTTCATATTTATAGAAATTGAGGGGTTTTGTTGCCTGCTGGATTATTCTCATGCTTTGCTGCCTATGACCTTCTATACTTGATGTTTGCACTCGAATGGCTCAACTTGAGCGAACGTTTCATTTATTACAATATTATTACTTTTTGCGAATGTATTTTGCTTCCAGCATCCAGACGCGTGTATCTTTTGGCACGAAGAATGGCGTACACAATATTTTTGTACCATTACTCAAATCAGTTGGAATTGTAATTCTATGAATAACATTTCTATCCTTTTACATTTCAAAAGGAAATTTCGGAGAAATGAATCTCAGATGATGATGAACATTGTCTGCTCTGTTTAATAATAACGGAGTCCAATTTTCGCATTCGCATTCGCATTCGCATGAAACGGTGAACGGTCGATTCTCTAACAACGTTCAACAATTTTCATATTGCAAAAGTATAAATGAAATTCCCTAGAATGCGATTCATGTTGGATCATTTTCAATTCCAAGAAATCCAATTGAAATGACGACAATAAACATTTTTCCCTGAAATGGCTTATACTTAAGTCTTCTCATCGGATGATTCATTGGAAATTAAATTAAAAGTCCAATTTTTCCCGTTATGCTTCAATATTTTTTATACACGAATACAATATTTTCAGGAACACACACATATACGAAGAAAACATCCTACGTTCAAGCGCACCCGGATTAATGGACGAAATGAATTTCAAACAATATAAAATGATGAAAATAATTTTCCGTGAATTTTTGGCTGACTCAAAGAGCCGTCAGCCAACGAGTCAATTCTTTATTTTCTCGAGTCTCTTTCATTTGTATTTATTTATTATGTGACACAAAGACATTTTCCAACAAAAAAATCGCATTGATAGAATGCGAATTCGTGCATTGAGCTGCGTTATCAAATCTTTTATTTTCCATGGAAATTGAATAAAAGAAGCTTTCAACAACAGAGACAGTTCGAAATACGGAATGATATTTCATACGCAGGAAATGTCATTAGAAATGAATCTATGAAGAGAAAAAATATTTACAATAACACAAAACACAAAATATCCCATTTTAACATGCTGAGGATCTTTTTTGTTTGTTCGTTTGCTTGTTTGTTTTCCGTAATTTAGCAATTAATAAGTATAAACAATTTTCGAATTCTATTGTTTTCTATTTTGCATATTTTCGGAATGACCTTTTTCGGTATTTTATTGCCCTGAGTCCGCTCTCTCTTTCTCTCGCTCCTTTCCTGTGTTTATTACGCCAATCATAAAATATATATACCAATGAATTTTAAGGAGCTTCAGTTTACGTTGTCTCTAGTTTCTATGTTCCTTTAGTTTAAAAATTCCATTTGAATTCAAAAATTTTTACACCGAAATAACGATCATTGATATTAATTCGTTTCACAAGCAACTTTCAATTTAAATTATGCGAAAATGTGTTTCTGATTTGCATGTTTCATGTTCGGTAAAATCATCACATTACGATGTGGCCGTCATGCCGTGCGCTTGCTTCAAATTGGCAAATTTTTTTTAAATTATTTCTGCTTAAAATACCACGCCATCATTATGTATTCATTGGAAATTCCATTTTTCAATGTTTGCGCATCTGTGGAGCGGCCATTTTTGCTCGAATAACGGTCGAGAGGTCATGTGTTTAATATTTCATTTCAGTTCGAACGCTTTCGATAAACAATTAAATTCATTTTTTTTCGGAATTTTCATTGATAATTGGATATTATATTATATATATTTCTTACAAGTCTAGAAATGGTTAAGCCTGGCCATTGCCATTGCCATTAGTAACAAATGCAAACAATTACCATACGCATGTTGGCATCTCAACTCGACTTTAGTCTGATATAAATTACCAAATCCAATTTGAAATAACTTAATAAAGTCTGTCCGAAACATGTATCACAATTCCAGGCCACCGAGATCTTTGTGGCATTTTAAACGTATGAGAAAGAAGCTGAGAAGCAAGAATTCCAATAAAAGATGCTGTAAATGATTGACATTCATCATTTTTCATAGGAAAAACATAAAAATAAATTCGTCCTTAACCGATTTCTTGTGAACGAATTCAAAAGCCGCATTTCAATCGATTGAAAAATTACTGTTTAAATTGAACAATCAACTTCTTTTTTGCTCTTTATTCCATCTTTGGATTTGTTGTGGCGTTTACAAGTATATTGTTGTCCCATACAACTAATCCGAATTCATTTTTATTGGTTAAACTAAACAAAATACAAATATGAACAAATGTTTTCGTTTCTTGTCAATTCCCTTTTGGACGTTGGTTTCTTGTGATCTTCATTTTGTGTATTTGTTCATTTAATTTTGTTTCGATATTTTTTTTTCTCTCTTTCGGTTCGAACTACAATTTTTCATTGTACCAAATGCACATGCACTGACACAATATGATATAGTCAATGTGCTTATCGACTCTGGTTCGAATCACCTTTCCGAATACATAGAAATGCGCGCGACGAAAATGTTAAACAAAAAGGAAATACACAAACATTTCTCACTTTGAATTGCCAACAATAGAAGCACAGAAGATGCCATCCATATGTTTATAAAATGTAAGAGAACAGACAACAAAAAGCCGTATAAACGTATTAAATTGAAATCCATAGAGTGTCGATTCACAAATATTTTTTCTTCTTTTCTTCTTTTCTTTTTTCGTTTTCGTTAAGTCATACGGTCCATGATCCATGATTCAGGTAGACAGCACACGAATCAGACTCTCAATGAACGACAGTTCACTTGATATACGATTTTCACAGTTTATTATTTCCATTTTTGGTAAAAGTGTGCGTGCGTGTGTGTGTTTTTCGCCGGTATTCTTCCTATTTTTTTCGTTTATATTGTATATGGGCCTGAACCAATGACATTGGTGCCGAACTGAGATTTTCGAGCTGTGGGATCGTCTTCATTTTCGATGAAATTTCCGTGAAAAAAAAAAAGAAGAGAAAACAATTTTTCTTTTGGGTTCATTCCAAAAAGCCGCAAACCGTTGAATACTGTCGATGATACATTTTCAACACTTTTGAAATGAAGCGCCCAAAGCCCAACAGAGACCCGAAACATCAGTGTATACAAATAGCACATTGTTCACTGTCCACTTTCCATTGTAAATGCGATCATTCGAATGATTTCAATTTCTTTATTTCGTTTGTTAGTAACAAAAAAAAATGAGTTCACTTTTACAATCGACAATGCAGTTGCTATGCGAACAGAAACAATGTGGTCCAATTTCCAATGAAAAATGAAACGTTAAAAAAAGACACTCGAAAATTAATTGAGATAAGCGAAACAAAACGAAAAAAACAATTGACACACAGAAAAAAAAGAGTATTTTTCGTTTTGTATCTCTTTTGTTATTGAGAGGAATTCATCAACATAAGTGCACTCAGAAACAATCGATCAATGACATTATGAAATTCATTTTTCATGAAACCATTTGATAACGCACTCAAAAAAAAATAATAATGAATAATAATGCCAAAAATGCACACAATGACCCTCATTCTATAAAAGCAGCTCAAGCAGTTATAATTAAGTATTTAACAACTGTATTCGGCGCATTTGAATGCGATGACGTGAACCATGAGCCAACCCATATTCAGTGAATATACCGATGATTCACGGTATTTCTCATATGTCGTAATATGTAATTCAACGTATATTGATTTAGCTGTGCTGGTTTTCAGTGTCGAATATAAAATCAGCGATGTGTTTGCATTTGTTTTTTTTTTTGAATCGAATCATTATATATGAAGACGAATCATTGTCACGCAATTCAGAGCCATATTAATTTGCTGATGCGTTCGGTTTTGGAAGCGTTCACGCTTTGCATCATTTTGTTGATGTGTGTTTAGTGTAAAGTGTGCATTGGCAATAATTTGCAAATAGTTGCCAACGGATCGCCAAAAAAAAACAAACCAAAATTGGGAAAATACATTGATTTCGCAGCGCAGCATCACGATCTAAAATTAAATATTTTTTTTTTCGTCTAATTTTAGCTAAAATTTCCAGCCAATTTGGATTTTTGGATTTTATTATTTATGAAAGTTTTCGATCCAACAAAATCGTTGTTGCTATTCGCATTGCCAAATGACTCATACAAACGGTATGGCGGTGTGTCTACATTCTACATGCTGAAGTCATAAAATAAAGCAATAAAAATAAATCGAATATTTTATTCGCAACGAATTCGAATTTCTGGATTATTAGAATGGTTCGATCGTTCATTTTCAATGGAGTTCGACGTTCGACGTTCGACGAATGACTAATGATTCTCGTCTATTTTACAATTAACGAATCCGTTTTGCCGTTTATTGGTCATTTGCAAAAATAAAAAATAAAAAATTGAAAAGGAAATCGAATGTTTCCCGTGAATCGTTCAACCTTATTTACATCTCGATTGAAAGCGCTTCAATCTCGATTGAAATGAGTTGAACAGTATGAATACTAATTCAAACGTTTCCGATTGGAATTCTTAGGGCAAGATTTTTTTTTTGTTTTTTAACTGTTTTCTCTTTAAGAGAGCCAGATTTGTGGCCATTATTCATACATATCATTTGGCGATGGGAGACAATACAATAACGAAACATGAAACGACGTGCAACTTGGTTGGTTTGTTTCGTTTTGTTTCGTTTCCCATTTCCATTCGAAATTCTCTGAAAATGAATGAGAAAAGAGACTGACGTTAGATTACCAGGAAAGCGATAAAAACATCAATGAGAATCAAAAAGACGCATGTAAATCGCATGTTTCCACAAACCACAGCGAATGGACTAACAATTTTTTTTTTTTTCGTTTTCTTATTTTGTCGTCCATCGTTCACTTTTTCTTCTTTGCTTTGCGTTATTCATTTCGTTTGCATTATGCTCATCTTCGCATATATTATTTTTTTCTTTTCAACCATTTCATTTTGTGGGCTTATTTCGTGTTAAAATTTCGGATTTCGGGTTGAATTGGTGCTGTTCACGGTAGACATGATTTCATTTCTTAAAAGAGTAAAAAATGAAAAAAAAAAAAATGAAAATAAAAGATTTTGACCACGGCAAAGAGTGAGATAGAGAGTGAGTGAGAAGAATATTCGTTTTTTTTCGATTTTTATCGTATTTCATTCAACTGAAATACATAAATCACAGTAACATTCACCACACAAAAGAATAACAAGAAAAAAAAAGGAAAAACGAAACCAACAACAATACATTATGAAAAGAATATAAGTTTCATTCGAATTCGCATTGGACCCTGAAATGGGACTTCAAGTCGAGAGCAAAGAGATGAACCAAACAAATTCGCAATAATTTTGGTGGCTTTTGTTCTTTTGATAGTTTCTTTTATTCTTTTTTTTTTTTTCTTTTGTATTTAGTTTGTACAAGCAAGCAGTCGGTTTTTCTTTTGCCAGTTTCATCAGAGAACAATGCCAAAGAAATCGACACAAAATTAAAAAGGAAATCAATCCTCAATCCGGAATTTCTGAACCATCCACTCGGGAATATACAATTCTTTCTTTTCTCTTTTCATCCATTTTTCAGTTGCATTTGAATTTGAATTTTGTCTATTCAGTTCATTCTGAATGGGATTAAAGTGATTCAAAAGTCGATCGTTTGGATTTTATTCAATTTTCCAATATTTGCAGCTTGTCAATTGAATTTTAATTATTGTTTCGAAAGGTGTTTGGTATTTAAAAAAAAAAAAAAAAATGTCATATTCCATTTCTTATTTGAGCTCAACAGCGTGTTCATTGTCCATTGAATTGAATTGAATTGAATTGATCGTCACTTTTACTCAATTTTTTAATTGCTTCACTCAAAATCAGAAAATAAGTCCGTCACCATCTCAAAAACCATATTGTGAATTTTCATTCCACGAATAGCCGACGATTGCGTTTGACGTTCAGTCCAAACTAATTAAGCCATTTGTTGGAAATGGATAATGGATGCGAAGGCCAAAATAAACGAAAATGCGAAACATTTTTTTTTTTTTCATTTTATATTTCTCTGTCAGTTTTGGTTCGTTGAATCCGTGAGCCCGACAGTTTATGCATCGATAGCTAAATGATGAAAATCAATATCAACTTCAATGCAACGATTCGTGGAAATTTTGCGTTGCTGTTAGCTACGGATATAAATATTTAGTTGGAAATTGATGTTCATTCGACATTCAATGGGATTTCGTGTGAAATTTCTTTTATTTGTGTATTTGATTTTCAACACAAATGAAGTATTTTAAATATATTTATACACACAAACGCACACACACACATATATTGTACATGACAAAGAGGACAAATATTGAGCAAATGCCACACAAAATTCAAAAAAATTCCCGTGAAATATGATTTCCAATCGATCGGTTACATTTTCCATCTATTCACTGTGAAATTTCTCACTTAATCGAAATGAAAACTTCTCACTTTTGTCGGCATATGCCAATGTTGATGATGTTGGTTCATTGTTCAGCCACCGTAACAATTAAAATATTATCATACAGAAATTTTGTACAACAAAAAATCTTTCTGAAAAATGCAAATATGTAAATGTATCCGTTTATAATTTGTGCATAACAGCGAACACAACACGTTTGGACATGAAAATTGAGAACATTCAAAAAAAAGAAAAAACAAAAATCAATTTCGTTGAATCATCAATGTGATTCATACAGGGAGAGATGATTCGATATTTGATATGGTTGACAACATAAATCGTCTCGATCCTGGACCGTAGACGAAACAGCAAAAAGAGAACAAAATACCAAATTTCATGCAATGAATTCCGCGTACGAATGATCTGTCTACATTCCATTTCATTGCATCGAAACCACCAATGATGGGAACGTTTCCTTTTCATTTCGTCGAAAATTCATTGAACTGTAAAGAAAAAAAAACACAGGAAAAACAGCACCCGACGAATGGACACAGACGAATAAATGAGATGATCATGAAAGTGTTGGCAAAACGATAAAATGAAAATGCAAAATGAATAAATTTTCGTTGGATTTTCTGTTTCGTTTATCGGAAATTGGTCAACTGATTCGGTTGGCTGGATTGCTAAAAAAAATTTAAGACAAAAGAATTTATGTGAATTTTTCGCTCTATCCATTCATACCTGTATTGCAACCTGCATATATTATTATTATTATTTATCGTTCACATTGCATATTGCATATATGCTGCTGACCATTCATTTGAAAAATTCCAACTGCGGTCGTGCTCAACACACAAAATTGCACAGTTCAACCGAGACAGAGAAATACATATGAAAAAATCATAAATAAACTGGCGAAACGCCATAAACATATCATTATATTGAAATGTGAAAATGCAATCAAAATTCCACGTAAAAAATTATCGATAATTATAATAATAGGCATCGGTTGTTGACTGTGTGTTGTTAAGGCTTCACCAGAATGATTATGATGAAATCAAACTAAACCTAGCAAATGGTTTATGAGCAATCATCCAAGCTACGAATCATCTAAATGTGAATAAACTTGAACAATTTATCGAATGCAATTCGAAAACTAACCAAAATGGTCAAAAACCAATTAAATAAATATGAATTGAAATTTCTCCCTCACACTGAGGCTTATCGTTTATCATTTTTATCGTTTGTCATCCATTTTTCGCAAGAATTTCGCTATGTAATGTGTGCCTCATTATGGATTCAAGGAAATTAACATGTGTTTCCATCACGAATTATTATCATTTATTTTTTTTTCATGAAAGAAAAAATTAAAATCGTTGTTGGAATCCAGAATTGCGGCATGCCCAAAACGTCGAATAATACACAGAAATAATCAGTGTTCGCATGTCGTCAAACATCAAATGTTGGCTGTATGTGTAATGGGTATGGGCGCTGTGCCGGCGATGGACATTTAATTATAACTCATACACCTGCAAAATCAATTCTAATACGTACAATATTCTGAGCCAATATTTAATTGTTCCACACGCAATAGATAATATTTTCCAATTAGCCACTGAATACTATGCCAGAATAGTGAGCGTTCCCGATGTTCGTCACATAAAGACAACAAATTAGATAAACATAAATACTTTTGTTTTTCTCCCCATTTTTTTTTGTTTTTTTTTTCGTATGTCTAACAACAATTATCCATTTTATTTTGAAGCACTCGGAACGCAACTAAAACATAAACTGAATTTCACGGGAAAATTCATAATTCATTCATTCAATCGTTCGTTCGTTGGCTCCTTGTTGGCATGTCGTATATGACAAATGTTAACAAATGTTGTTTTATTTCAATCATAAATTGCACATGGAGACATGAGACATATTCATTAATCCACCCATCCATCCATCTCATGCAGAGCTATAGTCAGCCACAGACAATTGTAATAGAATATTTCATTCATTCTTTATTTGTCGGGCAATGTTTCGTTTTTTCCTGTTTCTTTTTCTTTTTTTTTTTTAACAAGAATGCAATTAATGTCGATCACAATTATTATCATTACGATTTCTTGTTATTGCAACCATTTTGATGTAATTTTGTCCATAATGGCGGAAAAAAAAAATACTACCAACAACAACGACAACAATTGACTCACTAATGTGTGACTGCAATTTGAAATGAATTCAATCATTTATTTATAGTTTTAATGCGCATAGAAAAAGAGAAAAACAAAATAAATTACTGGTACATTTTGAAATCGAAGTACAAGCGGCATTTGCTTTAGTCAGAACATTTCAATGAAATAGATAATAATATTATATCTTCTGTTCGTATTACAATTCTTAATACGATAATCAAAAACTGTGAGGATTTAAGACATGTAACATGAAGTAGTGAACATTATAATGATTATTATTCGTCAAACATGAGCAATTTCAAAAAATTCTGATGAAAAATATGAAATCGATTGATACATCTATATACACGCATTGATTGAATTGTTTTGGTGCAGTTGTCTCGTTGCCATTGCTTTGAACATACTTATTTCATGACTTCTGAACGGATGGTAGTGGAATAAATGAAATGAATGGATTATTCTTGGAATGGGTTTCGATACGATCATACAGAATGCACACACAAACAACAAACCGAATAATTACACATTATTCGTAATATTCATGGCAGTGATTCGTGATTCAGGATTCCATTTAACATTGTTCGATTCAATTGTGCGCTTTCATTTCAAGTTTAAAATTGCATTTTGTTTTTATGTTGCCGCAATTCGATCGTTTTGTTGTGAAATTTCACACAAAATTTAGTCAAACAGTTGGAAACATTGTAATTTTTTGGAAAAATCGTGCATAGCCCAAACACTAATTGTCTTCATCTTCACAATCTATTTCATAGACAAAGCGAATGAGCGAATGAATTATGGTTTTTTTTTTTTTTTGTTAAGAGAAAAAAGTTCCCAGCGGCTGCACAAATATAATCCAAAACTTTACACACCAAATGGCCAAACAAAATTTGCAAAAAAAATATGGATTCAATAAATTATTCAAAGAAAACTGTATAATTTTCGTAATTTGAGTGGTGGTTTGCCTGTTCCGATGTGCACACGGATACACGATTATGCAATTATGTTGCGATTTCTATATGCGCATTGCGCATCGGACGCAAACACAAAATTTAAAGATAAAAACAAAAAATAATTATGATTTACAATCTTTTTGCAAAAAAATAAATGAAATTTCAACATTTGCAGCGCAGAGAGCTAAATAAGCATTTGGATTCTGAATTTAGTTGAGTTTTAAATATGAATCCTAAGAAATGCCAACAATCAAATTCCAAGTAATTTTCGATTCGTTGAAGTACCAAAACCACAATTGTGGATTCAAAACGAGGAAAATACTTTTGTAAAATTATTTTATTATTATCTATTGCTCATCGCCTAAATGCTCAATGTTGGTTGCTCATGACTTGTGGTATTCAACTATTCATCGGTTTCACAATTAAGATGAAATCCATTTGCCATATGCGATTCTTCCTCTCTCTCTCTCTCTCTCTCTCACTCTTTTGCAATTGTATTCATCATTGAGACGTTTTCCAATATGTTTGGGTTTGTGAGTGCATTTTCAGTTGATCATTCGTTTCGTGTTTAAATGGCATTTGGTCTAAATGCAGATGCATCCAATTGAGTCTAAACTAAAACCAAATCGACCCTTTCATTGAATCGCTTTGATTTATGTGTGGCTGCTGCGCTGAAAAAAAAAACATTTCCACTGACTACAAATCAATTACACCAACTTACAGCATAAATAATAAATAATAACATAAATGCCGTTCCATACTTTATACTCCATACTCCATACTCTATGCTCTCAATGCTCCATATGCCCATACGGTAACATATTACACTTAGTCAGTACAGTGGGAGAGAGAGAGACAGAGAAAAAAAACCAAGAAGAAAAGAAAATTGCTTATATTCAATTACAAAAACGCGATGAGGGAAACAATAAATCATAATTCGTTGTCTTTGAAATTTATTTCTTGTTCTTTTTCCATTCGATTGTTGGCAATGTGATTTTGTTATTTGTTATTTTTTTACTTGCGAAAACAATTCTTTGAAATACTAATTATTTTCTATTTTCTCGGTTTTTCTCTTGTTTCTTTTGTTTAGGTTCAAAAATGGCATTCCATATCCATGGTCGAGTGATTTTTCATCATTAATTCTTTGGCCACAAGCAGAAAATCAAACAATTTATACACGACAATCAACAATCAATGATAATGGCAACTATACATGTGTTATTCGGAATGATACACACAAAACGGAACATCGAATTGAATTCACTGTTCAAGGTAATTTTAGACAATTTTCCTTTTTTTTCTTCTTTTTTTATTGAATTGAATATTCAAATTTCGATTGAGAATGATTTTGAGTGAAACTAAATGAAAAAATTGTGACCTTTTTTTCTATCAAAATAGCCAATTTACCGGATTCACCGATGGCAACATACAAACCACACGATCAATATGTTGAATTACAAAAAGAGGCGCGACTCTATTGTGAGGCATTTGTTGGATCTGTTCGTTTGGCAGCATCAAGAAGTACCATATCATGGTATCAAGTTTTTGGTGATGCACAAGAGCAAAAAGTTGATGCTGAACAGGAGATTATTACAAGGTTTGTTGCTATTTACACAATGATTTTTTTTTTTCTCAACTGATATCAGCCGATCAAACGAAATGCATTACATTTTTTCTCTCTCCCTTTTTTCCCCTTTACAGAGAGGATGATCAAATCGTTGGTGCATTATTACAAATTCGAAAAGTCGATAAACATCATTATGGCCGATATATGTGTCGCATTGAAATTGGAAATGCTGCCCATCGTTTGGAAATGTCAGCTTGGTTATTTGGTACACCGGTTCATGCTCAACAAGATTCACTAATGCCGGCCCTGTCATTAGCTTTGGGTGCTGTCATTTTTGTCATTCTACTTATGTTTATTATCAAATTCATATCATCGTATGTATTATTGTATCATCGACGAGATAAGAAATTGTGTCAAATAACGAATTCCAGTGAATCGATTCGAATCCGTGAAGTCATATGAAATGTTTAAATTGATTTATCAATTGTATTAAAAAAAAAAATGCCAACACTCAGTACATACATTCATTCATATATTCATGAGGACTGTGAATTTATATATTTCGATAAACAAACGCAAAAGAAACAGGAACAAATTTTTTTTAAATAAAAACCGAAAAGTGCTTTCAATTCGTTTTATCGCTTTCAATGCGATAATTTGCTGAATCGATCAACTTTTGAACAGGAGAAAGGGGGGGTTTTTTTTTTTGAAGAAGAAGCAAAACGAAATTTTGAATGAATCTCGCCAAGTCGTTTCATTTGACATGATTTCTTTTTATAAGTGAAAAATGTTTTCAATTTGTTTCCGTCTTTTGCGGGACAGAAATGATCAGAACGATGATGATTGGGATTCATAACATTTTGTTTATTTATAATTTGCTTGTCCGTTTTAGATTGAGTATCGGTATACGTAATGGTATTCGGCCAGAGCCAACACTCTGGAGCGAAATAGTGCAGCTGATTATTGTGAATGAACGGTTCTAATGATAGTAGTCAAGTAATTTAGTTATTTAGAATTTTTGAAACGAAATGAAGATAAGAAACACTTGTGGTTTTTTTTTTTAAATGTATTATAAAATAATCTTTTTTTCTCTATTTATTATATTGATGAATGTGGAGCAGTTTGATTTCTTTTTAGGTCCGAACGAATTCAATTCGGAATTTAATTTTTGTGTTTATATATATTTAAACGAGATGTTCGCAAATGAATTATGAAAATTCCCGTTTTAAATAAATATACAACAGAAAAACAATTTTTTTTTTTCAGTTAAGATAATATGTTCTCCTATTGACGAAATTCAATTAATTTAAGCAAATCATTTGACGAAATAAAAAAGAAAAACACAAACAAGGAAAAATGCGAAGGGAAAAGGAAAATATACCAAATCAGTGAGCTCAATTGAGATGGATAGTCGATAGTCGTATATAATGGTATTTGAAATGTGAAAGTCATAATTATCAGGTTAAGGATGTGAATTATATTATTATTATATGGAAGAGATATGAATTGAATTGAATTGTCAAGTAAAAAAATTGAATTAATTGAATTTATTAATTAAAAGTTATCATTATTATGATTTATGAAATAAAGAAAAATCTGAATGGAATTTAAATTGAAATAAATTTCCGTTTTATTTGTATTTGTATTCGTCTTCCTTTTTTGTTTGGTAAGAACAAACATTGAACATTGTTTTGCAAAGGCACATTAACTACTTTTAATTTTTTGTGCATAAAATCGATATAAAAAATTGAATGGCATTAATTGCTCGATAATGATTTTATTCATATAAATTCTACGCTGCAAATATATATTGCGGTAATTTTAAAACACACACATTACATTTTGCATTCGGTAAATGTTCTTCTTCTTCTTCTTCTTTCTTTTCATAATAGAAACGAACACAGGGCAACAGGAAAAAAATATAATCTATTGGAATTCATGCATATTTTCAAACTTAAAAAAAAAAATAATATAATTAACAAACAAACAGAGAAAAAAAAAACAAGATCATACAAAGTGATGTGTTTGCGACATTTTAAGTGGATGTATCATTCGTCCGAATTCTGTATCTACCAGAATGTCCACTTGATTTGTGTGTTAATAGATGGCACCATATTCAATAATATGGATTAAAATGTGAATTTATTTTATTTTATTTTTGCGAGCCTCATGCGCTTCAGTAGCGATTCGTAACAAAGCTTCGAATGTGGCACGTCCCGTTTGTTTGGCCATACCATAAAATACCCGATTGCCAGATAAATCATTTAACAATTCGAACGGTGTGCCTAGTTCTACTAAATGTCCCGCATCCTAAAAAAGAAATTATGTTTTTTTTTTCAATTATTAATTCGGATGTTTAACAATATTTCTATCAGGATTACCATAATCAAAAGTCGATCACAGTCGGCAACTGTGTGCAAACGATGTGCAATCGTTAAAATTGTACATTTTGCAAATTTGGTTCGAATTGTTGTTTGAATTAATGAATCGGTATGTGGATCAACATTGGCTGTCGCTTCATCCATTACCAAAATTCGATTTTCACGTAAAATGGCTCGTGCTAAGCATACTAATTGACGTTGACCAACACTAAAATTGCTACCACCTTCAGAAATACGACTTTGTAGTCCGGCCGCCATTTCGCTTATATTATCCTTTAAATTGACCTCTTCAAGAGCTGCCCAAAGTTTTTCATCTTCATATTCATCGAATGGATCTAAATTGTAGCGCATTGAACCACTAAAAAGTACCGGCTCTTGTGGAATAATCGAAATTTTGGAACGTAAATCATGTAAGCCCATTGTTTGGGTGTCACGTCCATCAATAATGATTGCACCTTCATTATATGATAAGCGAAATAATGCGTTGATAATCGATGATTTACCAGCACCAGTTCTACCTACGATACCAATCTTGAATGGAATCGAAACCATGAAAAAAAAAAATTTAAAATCTGTCACACACAATTCAGCGACTAATTTTTTACCTTTTCCATGGGTTCAATTTCAAAATCTAATTCTTTTAGCACCAAATCCGCCGATGGATCCGGAAAATAACGTAACGAAAGTTTTTCGAATTTAATTTCACCTTGTTGTGGCCAATCTTTGGGTGGTTTATTTTCACCGGTTGCATTCAACTCATCTTCCGGATCGATATCTTCATATTCAACGACACGTTCGACAGCCGTCATCGTATTTTCCAATTCAGCCGATTGTCGCATCCCCCATTGAACCATTCCGGTCATTGCTAATGCTTGTGTAATTGCTAGGCCCACATTTCCACCTTCACCGCCGAATTCAAGGAAAGAAACGGTCACCACTGCTATATATAGCACACAAAACATATCCAACCAGAAACCAAACGCTCTTGACGTTGATATGAATAGATAAAAGGCTGAACTGTGCAAATCTTGAATTTTATCGAATTCTTTGCATAGAATATTTTGGGCACCGAACGATCGAATCGTCGTTAGACCATTTAAAGATGCACTCAAATGTGAATAGATCGGAGAACGAGCTAAAAATGACATTTAATTCATTATTAGTGAACACTGAACACAACGGGGTGGGCAATGAAAATATGTATTTATATAATTGGAAATATTTACTCGTAGCTTCGATTCGTTTAATATTACGTGATGCTGATAAATAATATACACGCAAATAATAAAATATGATACCAACAATGATGGTTGGAACGATGAGATAGTAATTGACTAACGTTATAACGATTATAATGCCGAACAATTGCAGGAATATTTGAATAACGTCAATCATAACCGAGGGCAAAATTTCATCCACTTGACTGAAAATAGATATATAGTTTTCGGAATTATGACATATCAATTGCTAAAAGGCAATGGGTAAAAGGGCCAATTGTGCATTATACAAACCCCATGTCTTTGCTGAAACGATTCAAAATCCGGCCAGAAGGGTTTGTGTGGAAAAAGTACATGCGAGCGCGCGTGACACCTGTATTGTAACAAATATAATGCATAAGAACCAATTTTTTTTTTTAGATTCCACAGAAAAAAAGAGAGCTGCTCACCTTGAAACATTGTATTGTGTAGATTTCGTGATGCTCTCATTGCAATCGAAAAGAAAACAAAACTTCGAATTAATGTCACAATAACTGTAGCCGTAATGATTGTCGTAAAAATGTAAATATACATTAATCGATCATTACCGCCCGTAATTTTTTGCATTAAATCGCTAAAGAAATTCTCAGATTGTGGTAAATCAGCGTCTGGATTGGGTATTTCAAGTGGTTCAGGTTTTCCGTGAATTTCACCTTCTTTTTTCACCCTGAACATTTGAACGAATGAAAAAAAAAATTCCCCGTTAACAAAAAACGAAAACAAAAAAGGAAAACTATTTTACAAAAGCTGGCCGTCACTTACCAATAGTTGACATACCAATCACCACCAGAGGCCAACACTTGAGCCACCACACAAAACATAAGCATAACAAAAAACATGGAAAATCCACCGCTTGCTTTGAAATATTTTGCATACATTTTCAAACCGATCGATCCTTCGGCACGTTTTTCACCCACTTCCATTTGATTTTCGGCCAATTCTTCTTCCAATGAATAAGTGCTCGATTCACTGTTGCGTCGACTCAACGATTTCCTTGTGCTGCCCGAACGTGATCGACTCAAACCAGTTCCACTTTCATCGCCAGTCTCATCTCGACCCGGTTCGGCCAACAATTTTGCAAAATCTAAACCACTTTCTCGCAAATTGTCATATGAACCGACTGCTTCGACGTGTCCATTCGATAATATGACAATTTGATCGACATATTGCAAAAATTGAAGTTGATGCGTTACCAGAATAACGGTTTTTTCTTTCAAAAAATCACGTAAACATTGTTCAAACAAATGCTTGCTAACGTGTGCATCGACCGCACTCAACGGATCGTCTAACAAATAAATTGCAGCTTTTCGATAGCAGGCACGTGCCAAACCGATACGAGCTTTTTGACCGCCCGACAAAGATGTTCCACGTTCGCCAACAACCGTTCGATCACCGTGCGGCAATAGGGCAAAATCTCGTTCTAGCGCACATTTTTTCACCACTTGACGATAGCGTTCACGATCATATGGTTGACCAAACAAAATATTCGTTCGAACGGTACCGGTGAATAGCCATGGTTCTTGACTGGCATAGCTTAGGGCACCATTAACCTGAATGGTACCCGATTCTGGCGGTAATTCACCCAAAATAGCTTGAAATAGTGAACTTTTTCCAGCACCAACCGGTCCAATTACAGCTACCAATGTGCCCGGCTGTGCTCTCAAATTGACATTTTCCAATGTATATTCACTCGAATTATCATTCCATCGGGCACGTAAATTTTTTATTATAACACCGGCTTTTGATAAATGAGCTGCAGTCAATTTGTCCATGTCATCTTGTGTTAAATCGGCATCACTTTCACTATTTGTACTCTCCAATGACGATGAACTATCGGCAAATTTATTTTCATCCGATTGTCGTTCGCAGATTTCATCGTACATCATAAAATTTTGTATACGTTTGATGGAGACAAGTGTTTCGGCTAATTGGCCCACACCTTGCGGAAAGAATACGGTCATTGTAACACGTAATATATTATAATAGGCTGTAATAACGAATGCTTTTTCAGCCGTAACAATATTTCCAAGCAATGCATACGCAACCAAACTTATGAAAATCGATACACGTGTCGTAAACATTATGAATGACAATAGAATGCCCCGAATATACGATACATATTTAATTACTTTAATTTCTTTTCGTCGAGCTAATTCAACCATTTTACCAAATGGCCGTTCCCATGCATACATTTTGATCACTTGAATTCCTTGAATAATTTCATTCATTAGGCGAACACGTTCGTCAGTTCTTAATGCCGTTTTTAATCGCAAAACGGATGTCTTTTTGCCCAAGTATGCTTGAAATGGGATAAACATTAACATAAATATAACACCAAATATTGCCGATATGCCAACCTGTTCCAAATGAATCACATACATTCAAAATTAATAGAGTTTTTTGTTTTTGTTTTGGTTTTTTCTTTGCAGAAAATCCATATCATTGATTCAATTACCTCTAAGTACATCAAATAAGTAACGATAATAGTTTCAAGCGGCCCAACCCACAAAAAATGTAAAAAAATAATGGCCAAATCCAAACGGCCAACATCATTTGACAACAGATTAACGACTTGACCAACGGTCGTTTCACCGAGCGCATTTTTCGATAAACGTAGCGATTTTCGATAGATCATACTACACATGGCCACACGTATTTTCATGCCCAAATGTAATTGACACAACAAATACGGATGCATTAATATAACATTGAATGCACTTGCGGCCACAACAGCCATTGCATAAAAATACATTTCAAATTTAACGCCCACATAATCGGGATAATTTTCACGAGCATATGTTACTATGTGACCAAGTAGAAAGGGTTTTGATCGTTGAACGTGCAATGATGTAACATCGCTAACTGTTGTATTTGATGAACTGTCTGATGAGGTTTCGATGGGATTGCTGTTGCTTGAAAATATCTCGACCAAAGATCCAAGATATTGAGGTTGTGGAACTCTGTCGAAAAATTTTTTTTATACATTATCAAAAAAAGATCCAATAAATTTCACATCGATCGGTTCGGTTGCACATCGCATTGCAATATACCTTAAGAAAAACTCCAACGAAAATAAGGCCAAACCGAGCAATAAAAATTCTAAACCAAAGACACGCAATGTAACGAGTAACAAACTTGGTTTTTGATTTTTGATCTTTTTTGCGGCAACCTCATCGTCCCATGCCTGACACAATTTATCACCAAGTATACTGGATTTGTGAACTGTTAATGGCTTATACAAGTCATTTGTGTCATAATCAGGTTTGCGTGCGTTACGAAATACCGGAAATATCCAACTAAACGATAATTATGATTTTATGAATTGCAATCGGAATTTTAAATAAAAAAGTAAAAAAAAAAAAATTGATCATTTTATTTACCAAAAACAAAGATATGAGCAGCAGTTGGCTGCTTCACGCGGATTATCCGGCAGCTCCTTACTCTTGATGTACTCCATACTAGTTTTAATTTAGTTTCCTGAAATGAAATGTCAAACACATTCGGAATAAAGAAAAAAAAATTTAAATTTCCAGCGAATGAATGAAAACGACTGATTAGAAAAGAACTTCTCCGGACACTGAATACGGAATTTCGGTATCGGCTACCAAAATCACTTGCACACATTATATGTAAATGATTTGTTATTTAATTCAAATTTATTTCATTCTGATAAGAATGTGTTCGGGTTTGTTGGGTTCATCATTTCGCTGTAAAAACTAAAACCACAAAAACTGATTGAAAATAAAGTTTTCGGTTATCAATGACCATCATCGGACAATAAAAGCTTTGTTTGAAAAAGTTTTACGCAACACACATTCAAAATGAATTGTTTTCAATTTTGATTTGAAATGAATTTCGTCCGGTTCGATTAGCAGTTCTTAGTTAGAATATTGTATGCATTTTGAATGGACGAACAAAGTTAATTTTGGAAAATCACTAGTGACGGTCAATGTCTCTACATGAAAAAAAGTAAAAAAAAAAAATAATCTATTAAATTGTGATCATGTCATCGGCACATCTTGGACGAAAAAAAAAAAAATGTGACCCGCCGACAATTAATGATAATGACTTTCAGAATTTTCTTCCGTCTATTTCGAAAATAGTGTCTTTATCATCACATAACAAATAATCATCTGAGAATGTCTAATCTTCGAAAGAAATTTCTAAATTGAATGTTTTCAAGTAAATTTTCTTAAAAAGATTCGAAATAGACATTTTTGATTTATAATAGCAATTCATTGACCAAATCTGTATGGAGAGCGTTTTGAGTAGATAGCATTGACTTTGTAATGTTTTATAGATTTCATTCATTTGAATTGATATTATTTTGATCGATGATATGGACTTTATATCAACCCTGGCAGAATGAATATAAAATCAATTATTCGCTGTTTATATGTTTACAAGCGAACGAAATTTCAGATAAAAACAGTTGATCGCAACTTCATTGAATGGGGTTTTTTCTGTATATTGCTCATTGTGAAATGTTATCAATGATAACAATCGTTCAGATTCAGATTGCCAGACCGAACTGATTATTATTTCGATTAATTTCGATGCAAGTATAATTGAAATCATTGTTTTGTAACCGGTATGATATCAAAATGCCGGCCAATAGACAATTTAAAATAAATCGAATGATTGTTGAATTCAACGAAAAATATCTCATTTCTGAGAGTCCAAATGAATAATAAATAGTTTCAATGAATTCAAAATGAATGTTAACCAAACTGACAGTACAACGAAGCAGTGATAAATTCAAATTCATCTTTTTTTTTTAACTCGGAATCGATTACGATTTTGTTTTCTCTATCACGTATATCGAAATATCGAGAACGAAACGAATCCGTTCAATCGAACATGCAAAACGTTTTTATTTTGATTCGATTGTTTTTACAGTTGTGTGTGTGTATTGAATGGCTATAACGGAGAACGTGCAAACGATTTGTGCAAACTGAAACGTGCCGCATTCTGATTTGTTTGAACGATTCTGAAAATCTTTTATCGATTCGATTAAAATATACAAATTTCCTATTATTATTATTATCTTTTGTCCGGCGCATATTTGACCATTCATTGCATAATTACGTCGTAATTGATCTCATCATTCGTATTCTCATTGACTCAAAACATTTTCCTTCCAAATATAAATGAACATTAAAACCGGTCCACGAGAACAAATGTTGAGCGCAATCGATGAACATGAACTTAATGAGATCAAACAGAAGAAAAAAAACAGCAACCAGACTCACCTTCAATCAAAACCAAAAAAATCCGTTCGATTCGGTAGCAAATACCGAAAACCAACTCACAAATAAACAAAAACAAAAAAAATTCTCTTTTCGAAAAAATCGAACAATTTTGAACGACGGACAGAACAGTTTTTTTTCTAACATTAACGGTCGCCGTTCGATACCAATAGACACCTTACAAATTTACAACGGCAAAATGCAACAAAAAATGTCCCGATAAAAAAAAAAGTGACAAAAAAGAAAAACGTTTCACTCCAATTCGATTGAATTCATAGCAACTGATCTATGCACATAGCAAGAACATAGCGCATAAACGAATAAATTAATTCAGAAAAAAAAAATCGCTTTTTTCAAATTCGTTATAACGAAGCACACACACAATAATGTCATCGATTTGGTTTGAATGTTTCAATTTTGCGTGCACATTTGTCAGAATGAACGCACTGACTGAAACTGAATTGCCGAATAAATTCGAGAGAATTTCACGTTGTGTACATACGTTTGGACCGCATCACACTATTGCCAAGTGATTCAAAATGTAGAATAGAATAGTTGCTGAGTGACGAGCAGAACAAATAGCGGAAAACAAGCAACAAGAGCAAAACAAAAACAAAAACAAAAATTCATCCAAAAACAATCAACCGAATGGATAATTATTATTATAAAGACAAAGAGCCGATACTGATAGCTAAAGTTTGAATATAAATGCAACAACAACAACTGGAAAAACGTGAAAAAACAAATTACGAACAAAATTGGAAATAAAACAACAACAAATTTTATTGCTCTTTCTTTCTCTCTTCCACTTTCTTTACACATCAATTGGTTAGCGTTGTGCATTTGGTTTCATTTCCATTGATTTTAATTGTTGTCACATGCTCGTGCACGGCACTCAATTCCCAATTCACATTGTTTATTGTTGTAAATGTTCAGCTGCTGGTTGCTAGTTGTTAGTAGATTGCATTTTCTTATTGAATCGCATTTAAATTGAAAGATGATTTTTAAATGGTTTTGCGTTTGATAAACACAATTTAACTGTTCCTCGTTTATGATTTATGATATATTGAATTGGGCTGCGTTTGCCGCATTATTTAAGTGCTTGATGGTTTATGATGATTGTTTGCGCACGATATTTTTGTTCTTATTATATCTTACGCTTCGATTAAATTTTCTAGATTTTGAAATTACTCACATTGGGCCAGGAAAAAGGAAACGGCACACTTTGTACAACGATTTAGCACTTTATTCCAAAAAAAAAAACCGAAACTAATTCCTACAAAATTTGGGTAAAAATTTGGGTAGGAGTAAAATGGTGATCGATTCCATTGGAAATGTGACGTTTTTTATGTCTTGTTTTGTATTTTTATTGTATGACATGCAGCATACAGTTGTCATAATGTCAGCTGTCAAAAGCATACGTTCGATCGAATACTATTCGGTGCATACATGTTCAATGTTCGATATAAATCATGAAAAACTGAAAATGTTCAAAATAAAAAAACGTTGCACAATTTTTGTCTTAATTTTTTTCTTCCGTCTGTCAAATGCAAAAAAGTACACTTTATTTCATTGTTATTGTTTATAATTGATTTTTTTTTCTTGTCATTTTTCTTTTTCTTTTTTTTTTATTGTATTGTTTTGTTTTGGCTGCATATCATCACTGTGAAAAAAGTATAAATCCTACCCATCAAGCTCTTTTTGCGCTTTTTGCCATTTGTTGATCCATGTTTCTAAATTTCCACTTCTCCAAGGTTCCAATTTTTTGGGTTTTTTCTTTTTCTTCTTTTTTTTGTCGTCAGCATCACCACCACCACCACTACAATCTTGTGCCTCATCATTATCAGGCGAAACAGACGGTTCATTTCTATTGATGGGCGGTTTATCATCAGAATTCTCATCATTGATCGTTTCGTTTGGCTCCAATTTTGCTATATCCGAATAGAATGATGCAAGTTCATCATCCAAAGGTTTTTCCTAATATAAATAAAAATAGATTCAATCGATATTTCTATGAATTCTGTTTTTTTCTTCTTTGATTTGAATTACATTTGTTGTGAAATGTGTTTGCTCTGCAGACCATTTTGGGGGAGTGGGAATCGGATGCTCATTATCTATAATAATAAATTACAGATTTTTTTGTTATACAAATAGAAAACGGATTCCGAAGAAATAATGAATTTTTATTTACCGTTTGTCGGATGATAATCTGGGTTCGATGGTGGCGGTGAATTTGAAATATCCATTTCATCGTTGTCAAGTACATTGCTGTCTAATGGAGCCGATGGCGTTTCCTCAATCACTGGATATTCCCATTGTATTTCAGCCGTTGTTGTATTTTCATAACAGTATTGATTTTTATCCCTAGAATTATACACCATACAAAAGAAAAGAAAAATACAACGTACAGAAACTAGTCTCCGAAATGGTTCTCTTATTTTCATTTTTTTTGTTTGGTTTCGTTTTGGTAAACAAACAAAATATATAGTATAACACAAAAAAGAATATAGTCGATTTGGTGACGAAAATGGACAACAGATTCGTTGAAAATTCCAAAATTCGCGTGAAATATTCATCATAAAATATCCTGTTTCTTTTGCAACACTTATTTTTTATTAATATCTATATTTAGTTTGGTATCGCATTCTCAGCCCAATATTCCAAAGCGCTTACTCCCACCCACACGCACACCCTGGATTTGACGGGCTAAACAAATCAAAGTGTACATTAATTCGAAATTTTCAATGAATGTATTAAAATAAAATGAAAATCGTTTTTTCTTACCCCAATGTTATTATTATATTTTATGTTTTTCATTTTTTTTCTTTCAAATTGTTTGTTTAAAGTACGAAATATTGTGATGATTTTTATATGATGGCCAAGATGCTGCAGTTACCTGATTTACGCTATATTTACTATATCTGTTTTGGTTATCATGTATTTACTGCAAAAATGATTTGTTACGAAAAAATGACAACAAACAAACGACGTGACGATTGTGATTAGAACACTCAACATTCAACAGCGATTCCCCGACTCGTATCATCGATCCTCACACGTTCATTAATACACGTTCATATTTCATATCTTCGATTTTAGCGGCATTGTTTCTTTTCGTTTATTTGTACAATTAACCGGAAACGTATCAGTTTTCGTTTACAAGTGAATCTTTTGATTTGTTGATTCTAATATTCGATTTAATATTATACAATATGTTCGTTATCTTGTTCTCGCTCTCTCTCTCTCTCTCTGTTTTTCTCTTTTTTCTTTATTTATTGAAAAAGTATCTTTTTACGGCTACTGTCATTCAATAGTCAACACAATATTGATATTTATTATGACAATGAACAACAGACTACGAGATATGGAACATGGAGTTCAACAACAATCAAAAAATGATTGTTTGATAAGAAAATTGACACGACATTGAATTGAACATCCGCTGGACATCCACCCACACACATACACACAAAATTCAAAGCATTTTAAATTTTGATAAAAGCAACAAATTGCACAGCGACACAATGTTTGTGAAGTCGTACATTGAATTTAAAAATATCTTAAATAACAATCGCACCTGAAAACAAAAACTAGAAAATTGCCTTTAATATTGACATACCGATTCCAAAGACATTTCCAGCCACTAGGCGCTGCATCCATCTCCAATTTTATCAAATCATTCGAAATGTTTTTCATCCATTCCAAAAAGTAATCGGTGTGTAGAGCCGCAGCCATATGCGCCACTTGTAACGCCTATTTCAAAGTCACGTAAATATATTTATATCAATAATAATAGACAGTAATTATTTTTGGATCTATCATCCAGACAGTGAGAATGATTTGAAACATACTTGCAATTGAATTTGTATAATTTGAACTGGTGACACATCCGTTCGCCCTTGGGCTAAAAATTTCAATTTCGATTCTAGAAGGCAATGTTGTTCGGCGATCACTTGATTTTTTTGCAAACTATCATTATCATCGCCATTATTTTTGTCTAATTGAATTGGTGTGTGTGTTGTTGTATGTTCTGATAATTCTGTATCGCCTTTTTGGAAATTTTCGTATGTAATTCGCGTACAGGCCAACATTGAATTTTCACCATGCATCGACTCAATATTGTCGGTTTTCTCATCTTTGTCACATTGATCATCATTTTGATGTAGTTTTTTTGTCTGCACTCCACCCGCACTGAATTCAATGCGACGTTTTCGTTTAAATGTTTTTTCTGGCTGTAATATTTCTGGCTGTTTTGATTGATCCACCGACGATTCAGATAATTCGGATGGGATTTCTAGGCATTCGCCAATATATTTTTGAATTTCGGATTCATCTGGGGGACTTCGGCCGCCAGTTATGATACTTGCAAATGAGGGTTTCATTTTTTTCGGCATTAAATCAATGTTAGATGATTGCGGTGAATTTGAACGTGAATTTTTTGCTGATTTTTCGTTATTGTTCGATTGATCACGTGAATCGAATGCATTTTTCAATATTATTTGAACGGAATTTGAACTGCATGCGGACACAGGGAACAAAGGCTCATTTTCGGATTGTTTCGAGAGTTCATCGTCTGAATCATCGTCACTATTATATTCAGGCACTAAATTGAATGTGCTTTTTGTTTGGTCCGGTTTTGACTGAAATGAAAACGTTTTTGTCGCATTAATTCAATTCGAATATCAAAGATACAAAAAATGTCTGGGATTTTTGAGCATTTTTAATTTAATCAGTTGCTCGCGAATCTCGACAATGGTAAAACATCGGAGACTCTAGCCAGCCATTTCATCATTAAAAAAAAAAAAACAGCAAAAGTTTGTTCAACTCTCAGCCGGGCCTCAGATTGAAAACTTTTTTTGCACATCATTTTCAAATCACAAGAATGATGATTTGTTTAAGGTTTGCATATCAGGTTATTCGTTGTCCTCATTGGCCTTTAATGGTCACAATTAATCGATTTATATTTGACTTACATTTTTCTCTTTGGCCGGCCGTCGTTGTTCTGGTTCAACGAAACCATCAGGTTTCACCCAGGATATTTCTCGTGTTGAATCGTTAAAATAGTATGGTGTATTGTCATCCGTATAACAAAGAATCCATTTGATTAAATCTTTTGGATGTAAAATTTTGGCTCGATCTAGAAATTGTCTATATTCATTTGGTATTTCCCATGTCACCTCCTTCGTAACAATGTTCCAATAATATGGATGTCCTGTACTCACATCCGTGCACTGAGTCCAATCTAAAATGAAATGTTACATTTTCATAGTTTTTTTCCCCTATGACCAGATATAATTTAGGCATAACTTACTTGTAACACAATCGTTGGTGTGTTTTGGTCGAGTACCGGACTCCTCATTCTCACTATCCGAATTATAGTCACCGACTAAATGCGCCATATTTTCTAAAAAAAAAAAGAAGAAAAGTATCCGATAATCGATATAGGATTTGTCGTCGTCGATGTGTGATGCCAACACTTGAGCTCAATTCGACAACATTCAAACGCATTTTATCGATTCAATTATACTCACTGAGCGCCATTATTATCCTAATCACCTAACACAAATCTATTTATTTTAAAAATTTATCTTTTCATTTTTGGATAGAATGAAAACGAAAGGCTTTAATAATTGACTTTTGTGAATTTTTTCATCGTTTTTCCTCTCTTTCTCTCCTTTTCTGTCTCTATTCAAACGTCAAATGTGGTCGGCTGTCAAATTCAATTCAGTATTACCACTGTCCGGTAGATCAATCTTATCCTTAATGTCATTTCGAGTAATAATAATGACAGCATCATAATAAAAACCAAGCAAATCATTCAGAAATCACTGATTTTATATTATTTTTATTCTGATTGAAATCATTTTCAATTTGGAGCTTTTCCTTTTTTTCTTTTCGTTTGTTTGTGGTCCGTTTGTCCTATGCACATTAGCTTTGCTGAAAAACCATCCGAATTAGAATTGAAATTAATTCACATTCAGATCAGAAAGACGTATTTTTGCTACGATGAGTTACGTGAGCGATTTATCAATAGCCGTAATATGTTCATCGAATATGAATCGTTCGATGGAGGCTCATGGATTTTTAGCGAAAAAAGGTTTTAAAGTTCGTTCATTTGGAACTGGAGAAAAGGTTAAATTACCTGGTACAGCATTAGACAAACCGAATATCTATGAATTTGGTGCATACACTTATGATGAAATCTATAATGACCTTTCCAATAAAGACAAACAATAGTAAGTACAATACAATGTGCACCGTATTCAAAATGATCTTTTTATTTCGAACATATTTGAAATTATTTCATTTGCAGTTATACACAAAATGGTCTATTGCATATGCTCGACCGAAATCGACGAATAAAAAAGTCTCCCGAAAAATTTCAACATTGTACTGAACAATTTGATATTATGATTACTGCTGAAGAACGTGTCTATGATCAAGTATTGTCACTCATCTCATTCACATTGCATAGAGTGTGTTTTTTGTTTAATTTACATCGAATCTGTGTTTTTGTTTTGTTTTTGTTTTTTCATTTGTCAGGTTGTGGAATTTATGGAATCAAAGCCGCCGGTAGATAATCGACCGGTGCATATAATTAACATCGATATTCCAGATAATCATGAAGAGGCTACAATGGGTGCCTTTTTGATTTGTGACATGGTTTCAATGGTAATGCTTTGATTTTAGCAATCAATGATCGAATAGTCGAATCTCATATTAGTTTTGTTTTTTTTTGCTCTTCAGATGGCTTCTTCGGACGATTTAGACAATGATATTGATGAGTTGCTCCATGATTTTGAAGCAAACAGTCAGCGGTCCCTATTACACTGTGTGCTCTTTTATTGATGATAAAATTATTGTGAACATTGCAGAAAGATGCATAAATTTACTCGTTTTCGGAATGAATAAGGCAGAACAATATTTCCCAACTTTAAAAATTGATATCGAATTGAAAATGGTTCTTTATTTGATGCATTTTTTTTTTTGCTCTATTTCTTTTTTCTTTTCGATATGGAATGAAAAGTCTATGAAATTTATGAATTGATTGGCAAAGAAATAGATAAATGTCGATCTGAATAATAATAATAATGCGGTTTCAAACGAATGGCTGCATAGCTCATCTATAACAGTTTCTCTTTTTGTTTACGATTCCATATACAGTCAATGATTGTTCTGAAACTTTGTTGCAGGTTCAAAGACCCTGACCTAAATTGAAGGAAACTCGAATCATCAAAAGAAGGATAAAAAGTTCAACAACGAATTACTATTTATTCATTCATTCGAAAATTCAGGAAGCAATCATTTTTTTTCTCGAATATATGTACCAAACTGAGGCAAAACAAAAAATCATGCAAACTATTAAATAACAAATTAAAACAAATGGATGAATTGGAAGAAATTATATAGCGAGTCAAAGAAAGCAATACAACATAAATAATAAGCACTCAACAACAATCGTACACGTTCTTCAACATTTTTGATGGTTTCATACGGTGAAAATTCTGCTTGCACGAATTGATTATTTGGAAAATGATTGATTTGATGAATGATTTGATTGCGATTCCGGATAGATGCAGAGAACTGTATTACGGCTCATCATCTGGCTCATCAGCTGAGCACGGCTTTGGTTGCGCGAAGCGCTCCATCGCCCATGCCCACTTTCGCCCAATTACTAAAATGACGATAATAACAAAGATTAGAATTAAAAAAATTAATATCAATGATAAAAAATTAAATTACATCATCATGCCGAATTCGAGCCGGGTAACTTCACCAAGCGCTGCTATGAATTTTTGCTGGAAGCTTCTGGTGTTGTTCATTTTTGCGGCTTTGAGGAATGATAAACAAAAAATATTTAACTTCGACTGTCAAATCAGCGATTTTTTTTCCGACATGGCGACGAATTTGAATGTTCTGAAATGAAATAATAGTTGATTTATATTTCGTTTTTTATCTTTTTAACAAATACTTACAATCACACTGGTACACTTGATAAAGACCGACAACACAGCCAAAAAAAGCCACCATTAGCAAACCTGAGAAGGTTAGCGTGGTTCTTGTGGTGTTTTGGCAAACGAATCGATTATTGGTAACTCCCATTTCTTTGTGAATTTTTAAGATTTCTTCGGCCGTATTCAAACTGTTATTGTTTGTTTTGTTTGCCAATCCGGATCGAAGGGCAGCTCGCAAAGTCGATAAAATTTTTCATGGTTAATAAATGTTCGTTCAAATACGTTCTTCCCCGTTCGTATTTTTCAAATTCGATATGAAGTGTTGGCCCCGTTAAACTGCTCAATAGAACTTTCTCATCCAAAATCGTAAAAGAATCGACAAAAATCGACATCTTTGATTGTTGTTGCTGTTGGCGCTGTTGTTTGTTTGCTTAGATATTCCTTTAAATATGTTTTTCCTTTCTCGTTTTGTTTGAATTGGATATAAAGTGTTGGCTCTGTTAAACTGCACAATGAGATTTCAACATTCAATGACATGATATCATAAACTAATCAATAATGGAAAATTGCCGCTAGAATTTGACATTTCAATAATAATAGCGGGGTTAGCGCCCTCTTCAAATTTCATTCGAAAAAAAAGTTGCGTACTTTTTATTGTAATTATTTTTCTCATTATACAAAATAAAATTCCATGAAAAATGTATTAATGTAGATCTAAATGGGCGAATTTTTTTCGGAGTTTTTCTCGTTTTTCCTTTTTCTGATGACGCCATGGCTTTTCAGTCATATGAATGGTGTCAATACTTTGGCTTGATTCGCTCACCGACGACGACGACGACGGCAACGATTTATTCAGCCGGCCAAGTCCACGAATATGCTGCAAATTGGTTTTGCCTTTGATGTACGCCACACATGGAGTTTGAACGAAGAAATTTTTGTCCAATTCGTTGGTCGTTTGTGTACGATTGATCTAGAAAATAAATTGAAAAAAATGGAATTAGCGATTTAGTCTGAACTGTAAACAACAAAACAGTGTTCGATTGATATAACTTACGCGCATCGCACGTTGTTGTTGGCTCGGCAGTTTTTCCTCTGACATTTCCGGACGAATTCGTGCCGCAAATTTGTGAAACTCATTTTGATCATAGCCCGGTGGTGCATTCGAATACAATAGCTTTCCATTAACATAATCTTTTAATATATAACGAGCCGAACGTGATTGATCCGGTTGACCATTGGCCGTCATAAAACCACGATTATCTATTTGGAAAAGGAAGAGGATCAGCAAAAAAACAACAAAATTAAATATTTCGATTTTCCATATGAGCAACGAACATGTTCAAAACTTACATCCATAAGCAAGTAACAGTTCTTCGGCAAACGGTGGTCGATTTGGATTTTCGCCTTCTTGTGGCCGAGCTATCATTATTCCATATTTATCCTCTAGCGTATGTCTTGGTATTTGTGTACATAAAACATTGACCGGTGAAACATAATCTCGCATTTGATCGATGGGTAAAATTCCATTCAAAATCATATCGGCTTTGGTTAGCACAAAACTAGGCATTACCAAACCGGGACAATCGCACAACAAAATATCCTCATTCAAATACAACGTTTGGAAATGTTTCGTTTTTCCCGGCGTTGCCGATACAGATACCTTTTTCTCAATCGTAAGCGAATTAATTGTGCTGGATTTACCAACATTAGGGTAACCTACCAGTCCGATGGTTGAAAGACCATTGGTCACTTTGGGACCATTGTGTATGTTTCGAAATAATTCAATTAATTCATCACGAGTCAAAATGTTCGGATTATTCAAATTATTGACACCCAATTTTTTTTCAATTGTTTCCAATTGTTTTTCAACTTTAGTCACCGATTCAGCAATTTCTTTGGCCGCCTGTTTCAATGTTTCCATTCCAGACGAATCCGATGCAGGTCGATTTTCTAGACTTTCATCATCTGATGAATCCTGATCGTTTTGGCTTTTTGCCTCTTTCTCTTCATCAATTGATTCTAATGCTTTAGTGATTGCCTCCGTTGCCAGAGTTGCCGAATAAAATGCAACTTTTATATTTTGCTTATCGAAAAAACTAGCCCAAATGGTGCGTTGTTCTTGATTCAAAAAATCAGCTTTGTTTACCAAAATCATATTCATTTTATCGGCATTAACTTCTTTAACGTATTTTTCGAGATCTTCACTTCGGAACAACAACGGATTCCGCGCATCGACAATCTGAACAACAACATCACTACGTTCAACAACGCGCCACAATTGACGCCAAAAATCTAAATTCCGTTCGTATGGTGTCATTAAAATGGCTTCATCCTCTTGCAACAACGCTAAATTTCGTCTCCATTCGAGAAAAGTGTGATTTTCTTGTGTGCGCAACTCTTCGGCTGTTGTTTTGGCTGTCCATTTTGGACGACGTGGAATTTTCAATAAATCCTTTTTATCGATGTGCTTCTTTTCGGCTGCTTCTCGTTCGGCTCGAGTCAATATGCCGATTGTGCTTTTCGGATTGATGAACTGAATGTTTAGCTTTTCGGCCTGAAATTCGGTGCCAGCCAATTCAGCCGTTCGCAAAAATTCCTGGAATGATGATTCTTCTGTGACAGACTGTAAATTCAAACGTCCCCAATCGTATCCATCCTGAACTTCGGTTGTGTGCAACTGAAAAAAACCGATTTTTTTTTTAAAAATAAAATCATTTCTTATTTCAAATTTATGGATGGCTGCAAGAGAACTGAAAGCGATCTTACCATGGAGTTATTGTCAACCGTTCGACGTGAACCATGATTAAAACGATCCCGGATCAATGATCGTCCCAAATTATTTGCCTTTGTTTTTTTACCCATTTTCAAAGAAATTAATTGATATTTTCAGTATGTGCAATTCATTCGCAGTACAATCATCACACGTGCTTGTGTACTGCAAATCAATTCAAACTATGATCTGTCATTTCAGCTGTCAACACCTGTGACCGACAGTGTTACCATATGGTAAAACTCAATACAAAATTCAAAGTGGAAACACTTAATCAATCAGTTGTTCTATCAAAAATCGAATAAACAATAATTGTTTTGTTTTATTTGCTGTTCCAAAACAGCATCAATGCCTTAAAAGATTTTTTTTTTTTTGTTCTCATATCGTTTCTTAATTGCAATATTAAATTTACATAATTATCGTTTTATGTAATTTTCGAATACTAAAATGTCAGCGTCGTGACGACTTTGTGAGTCAATAATAATAATAATAATAATAATTTAATTTTGGTTTGGTTCGTTTGTGGTGGACGTTGTTGTTGTTGTTGTTGTTGTTGCTTGTGATAATTTCATTTTCTTTTTGGCTTTTAAATCGGCTTGAACATCTTCAATGGATCGTACATCGCGTTTGTTTGCGCTCGGCACTGAAAAATCCAACAAACAAACATAAAAATTCAAAAAAATCTTGTAAGTTTCCAGTTCACATCAAACTTACCAAAACCATAGTTTTTATTTGATTCGGTTCGTTTTGCCGCATCAATGGCAGAATCCTGTCCAATTAAATGGACATATTTGTCTTTGTAATTTGAATTTGGCACTACATCGGATGGCTTCATATTTTTCAATTCTTCCATTTGTTTTGCTTCTAATCTCTGCCAAAAAAAAAAAATTAATAAAACATTTCATGAATATATTTCGATCGAGTGATTGCATTTCATTCTTCTTACCTTTTGTTCGTATTTTTTTGCCGTTTCAGCATTCCATTCTTCGCCATTGCGTCGAGCAAAAACTTCATCTTCGGACGGGCTACAGTCTTTTTTGTAAACAACAATATATCGATCGATATCCTCTAGCCCAAAACTTATTGCAATGAAACCAGCCGTTTGGGCCACATCATGCCTATCAAAATGAAAATGACAATAATTAAAAAATCGATATTAAAAAATTTCTTCAATTAAATGAATAAATGAATAAATGACACCTGTTCGATAGCACAACACATACACAATTGATCGATAGAATTGATTTAGCGGCTGAAATTGTAATGATGGACGTTTTTCATCTTTCATAAAACGATTAATTCGTTCTTCGCAATACTTTCGGAATCTGGTCATTTCGTGCTTTTCGTATGCCTTTTGTTTTTCCATTTGCTCTTTTTGTTCTGTTTTGAAAAAAAGAATGTTGTCATGGTTTAAAAATAAAGTAATTCAATAATAACGTGGAAAATTTATACTTTTCATTTGTTCTTTTCGTTTGTCATCAATTTCTGGTGGTTTATCCATCGAGTCCAAAATCGATCCTAACAAATCCATTTTAAAAAGCTTTTTTCCACTTGTTCAAACGCAATTCACAATATATATTCAATTTTGCATCGAAAAAAAAACAGGATGTAAAGGACGAATTAATAATTGACTTCACTTAAATTGAGGCAAAATTCAAACAAATTCGTAGAATGGATTTTTTTTTCGTTTTATTATTATTTTTTTTCACCATCAAAGGATCAAATCAAAAATAATGCTCATTATTGCTCTTGAAATGAGCTAATGAAAACAATAGCTCAAAATCACAATGCACACTTGACAGAAATCCAAAGGTTTGCATGGCATGAAGTTGTTCGTTTGTCATTTGACAAATTGTCTTTTTGTACTAAATTGACTGGATCGAATTTCATTCACAAGCGTATAATTGTTGTGGAAGGCTCAAAAGTGAAATTTTATTTTTATTTTGTTTTGTTCAAAATGTGTTTTTGTTGAAATAATTCCGCTGCAAGTTTAAAAGATTCAAATTTATCTATTTCAATCTTACCAAATACAATTGTTCCCTTTTTTTCTTGTGTAATTTCAAAAACTGATCAAATTCATACATTGTGAATATTTCACCACTCGAAAACTAGTGTGAATTGTTTATTTTGATTGATATTGTGAATAGAATTTCAAAATTTTGTTTGTTATTCGAATATTTTTTTTGCCTGTTGCTCAACGTCAAATGCGATTTTATAGTTGAGAAAATGAGCTACCCAGCAATTCCTGATGAAATAAACAAAACAACTGAAATATGTCGCATTTGCTTGAGCCAAAATTGTGAACTCCAGTCAATTTTTTCATTTGGTCAAATATTGGACACAGATGTTCGTCTGGTCGATATTATGTCCGACTGTACATCGATGGAGGTAAATATTAAATCGATAATTTAATGAAAAATTGCATTTTAATCGCGCTAAAAAAAATTAAATTGTCCAGTTTAACCAGTTAGATGACCAGTTACCCGAAACCATTTGCAATCAATGTCTGGTGCAAATTTGTAAAATTTACAAATTTCGTGAAATGGCATTTCGATCGAATTTTGTATTGCGTCAAAAATTGAACATAAAAAAACCACCGACCGCATTGCGAACATACACAGCAAACAAACGTAAACAAATTCTGAACAACAAACCGACACTTGTGTTAGCAACAGCAGAACCGAACAATAGCAATTTGATGTTAGTCAAACCGGCCATAGATTTATGTATTGATGCATCAAATGAAAATATGGACGAAAATGACGATAATATTGAATATTTGACGGTACTTGTGGCCAATGATGATTCTACCGAAAGTGGCAATGAAACCATTGAATGTTTAATCGAAGATCCAATTCATATGGATGGGCAACAAAATGAGACTGCTGATGATGACATTGAGGCCGATATAGAAATACCCAAAATACCGTTGGCAAATTATCGACGACGAACACGAAATGAAAGAAATGACAAATCATTGACTTGCCAACAATGCAATAAATCGTTGAGCAATTTTTCATCGTACAAATATCATATGCGACTCCATTCGGACGAAACACCGTATTTGTGTCCAGATTGTGGACAGGTAGGATTGGTTGGTTTCATGAAATTATCGTTGTGGTGGCTTATTTTTATTAATCCATTTATTTAGGGTTTCAAAACGAAGAATGCCTATGATGGTCATATGGTGACACATTTAGAAATGAATCCATTTACATGTACATTTAAATCTTGTGGAAAATCGTACAGACAAGCAGCCTCATTAAGAACTCATATGTTAACACATACTGGTGACAAGGTGACATCGATGATGCATTTCGATAGTTTCGGCTTATTTTCTTAATGAAAATTTTTTCTTTTTTTCGAATTATAGCCATTCAAATGTGAGATTTGTGGGAAAGGTATGACTCAAAAGAGCGGTTTCAAGAAACATATGCTTATTCACAGCGGCGAAATGCCACATTCGTGTGATATATGCCAAAAACAGTTTCGATATTCGTCTAATTTAATAATGCACAAACGAAGTCACATCGGCGAAAGACCATTCGAGTGTTCCGTACAAAATTGTAAGAAAAAGTTTCTGAGCAAAGAACAACTCAAACGGCATACAACAATCCATTCAGGTTTAAGACCATATAAATGTTCTTATTCAGGTTGTGGTAAGGCGTTCAACCGCCGATCCACACTAAACGTAAGTGATTTCACTTCTCCTTCTTCTTTTTTTTTGACTCTTTGTGGATCTCAAATTATGTTATACGAATTTTCATTTTGATTGACATTTTCAGATCCATCAAAAAGTGCATGGAAAAAATGTTTCCAAAAAATCCAATCAAACATCTGCATCGTCATTAAACAATGACAAATCTATAAAAACCGAAAGCGAATAATTTCTGTGTCGTTTCATCATCATTTTTTTTGTTTATTACTACAATATATTTTATAACTAGAATTTAAATTTAAGCTTTGTTACTTTATTTGTGTTCAAAATTCTATATTTTAAGTGTCAACCGAATAAAAAATGGTAAATTCATCAAATCATTAACCGTTCACCACATAAATGGTGCTTTTTCCCTTAAAATTCGTACACCACCCTTGGACCATTCATCGGCTGTTATCCAAAGTTCGGGTGCACTTTCTAAACAAGACATAACAGCAGCTCCTTTCCATGCAGTAATTGCCGGATCCATATCCTTGGGACTGGTCACAATGTCCAATTGCTCTGTTCGATACAAATATGGAATTTGTAATTCAACACGATTTTGTAGCCATTTTCCGATGCCAAGGAATTTCATACCACCACCAACCACCAAAATACAACCGTACATTTTTCGCTTGAGTTCATCGTTTGCTACGGAAAAAAAAATGGGAAAAATTCTCATTAAATAATAATATTGGGGGCATTGAGCATTATTCTTCATTTCAGATGATATAGATAAAAATATCGTACGACATCGTTCGATGCTCTGTAGAACGGCTTGATCTAAACCAATTATTTGGCCACCGGGTATAACAAATTCCTTATCTTTGATCTCTCGTTGTTCAACTTCAAGTGAATCGACGACAATATCCTCTTCAACATTATCCGTGCTCAGCATGCCTCCCATTAAATCGGATGTACTTTGATCCATTTGCTCTCGGGTCCCCTTTCGCTAAAACAAACAATGGATTAAATTTTTTTTGGAAATTGGAAAATTTCATTCCATGAATGCATACTCCAGTTTCACGCAAATATTCGGCATCGAAACAGTCTTCCGGATCTGGTTGCTGGCGAGACGGTTTTTGTGTTCGTGCCAATTTACCTGGTCCAGTGATATTTAGTAGTTCGGTGTGGAATAAACTCAATGGTGCAACAATACATTCATCGCCCACTTGAAGCGTATATTTCATCTTAACCTTACTATTGTGATCGACCATGAATTCTTTTTCGGCTGGCCCACAAATATCCTAACAAACAACAAAGAACACAATCTCATTATTATAGAAAACAAAAAATAAAAAGCTGTTTATAAAAAGCAAAATATAAAATCTGCTTACCAAATTCACATGACAAAAATCCTCTTTTAATTGCTTCAAAAGCATTGCATCTTGTGGCTGTCTTTCATCATATTCCTTGTACGGAAATGCACATTTTTTCAAAAGCCATTGAAATGCTTGCGTCACATCGGCTCCACCATATTCCAATCGAACTCTTGTGCTTGGATGTGAAATGCCATCCTCAACGCATGAAACGGACGTTTTTTGGTCTCCAACATCTACAACACATGCATAACCCAATCCAGCACCAAATGTAGCCCCAACATGATCTTGAACCAAAAAACAACTACCAAAGCCCATTCTCAATAGAAGTAAATTCATTAATTCACGTAAATGACCACGATTATAAATATCCGGTACAATCAACACCGCCTTATACATATACAAATCATTTAATGGAATTTTTAATTTTCTTCTCAGCACATGCTCCCAAATGGCCTGTAAATCAGCTATACAGCTTGTAATCGAACCGCCGACTCCACCGTGCAAATTAAAATCACCGCGTCTTATTGGAAAATGCAGATTAAAATCACCATTTGGATTTAATTTGATAACATCGTCACCAATAACAATATCCAAATCACTCGGATTATAATATGGATGAATGGCTGTATCCAAAATTTCTGGCGATGATCGACGATTAAAAGCGGAAATTTGTTGTGGTGGCGTTGCATACCTACGACGTCCATCCGACTGTAAACATGATTGTAATGTATGCGATATTTGTAGCCGGCAATCTTCCAATTCTTGAACTAATTCTTTGCTTTTGATAACGGTGCCCGGTAAAACAGTATCACGATACACTTTTCCATGTGGTTTTCTTCTTCTTGCGATTGCATTCAATATTCGATGTGGATTTATATCAGACGCTCGGCCAATTCGTAAATTCAACGATCCCGGATGAATGATTATTATCATATGCGCTTGCACTTGCTATAAATTTACAAAATTTATTAAATGAAATCAATTAATTCATTCTTTTTTACCTCCACAAATTCTGGTTGCGGTTGAGGAGTCATTTTTTGTTTTTTTGAGGGGTTCTTTCAAAAAATATCACATCTGAAACACTGTTTCGATTCCATGTTTATCGTGGTTTTTTTTTTTCGCTTTCACTCTTTTCAAGCAAACGCCGCTTTTAATGACAGATCGAATGTCAACCAGCAACAGTCGATCCAAACACCCCATCATTACCACTTGAAAAATAGATGGCGCTGTATGATAAGAACAAATTCTGATCATTCGAAAGATAAACTGATAAAAATGTTTAGATTGATGAGACGAACCCAATGCGGAATAAACAGATATGAATAAGATGCCCTGGCGCCCGCAAATCAATGTTTTGCCAAACAAATCAATCAAGATAAAACAATTTCATTCATCCGAAGAACCACTTCAAAATCCAGATACATTTTTGACCTGATTACGCACCAAATTCATAATTTTATCAAATCGGAAACATTTTACTTCATCGAACAAATAGTTAGCACAATAAAATGTGGTAGCAATTGAACAAAAATTGTCAATCGAAAACTGATTCTCATTTTATCAGTCATAAAAAATCAAATTTAAGTCCAAATGAATCGACTATATCGTGGAAATGAACGGTAATGATATTAAATTCATTAATTCGGCCCTATAAAGTCTGAAGTGGATTATTATTCATTTTTATTGTTATAATTGTTGTTTTCATGATTAAACATTTCCGAATTATTGCTTCAATTTTGATAAAATTACAATGAACTATAATATGAAATCATGTGAATAGTTCTGATTCGATGCCATTCGAATGAATGAATCAACATTTCCGTCAATAATAAATGTACAAACAGAAAATTTTCAAGTTCCAAGGAATTTCGAATCGGAAATTATTTTTGGATTCAATTAAACACGCATTATCTAAAGGCAAAATATTCGTCATCAAAAAGAAACAGCTCAAGAGATTTTTCGAATAATAAGAAACGAAAATAAAAACGAAAACAAAATCACAGAACAAATATTTGCAAAATATGGATACGATTGAAAAAAAAAATAAAAATAAAATTTAATGCACAAACAGACTTATACGATCCGCACATGATTCAAATACGCAATGAGCAATGCCAGAACCAGCAAATAGAATAATTTAATTGCTCTACAAGTAAAACATAGATAAGATACTCTAATGATATCGTTTATGTGCTCTTTTCAACCTCAAATAGTACCCAATTTTAAATGACGGAAAAATCATGAATAATATATATACATATATTTATAATGCACACACATTCAAACATTCATTTCTAAGATCTGACATTGATAAAATGAATGGTTGCTAATCTGTGTTACAATAACGTTCCCAAATGTGTGTCATACTCTCGCTTCTATTTTGCTCACATCACAATATAGATACACAATACACAAACAAAAGCGTATTGTTGTCAGAATTTCGTTCTGGGATATACATTTATATGTTATTGTTTTTGCTGTGTCGCTGTCTCTTTGTCGTCGGTGTCTTTTTCAATTTAGTGCTTGCTATTTTTTTTTATCAGTTCAATCGATGTATTGTCTACGTTTGAGGCTAGAACACATAAAATTGCGCAACGTTTTAACATTTTGAAGCAATTTATTCCAATCAGTTGATAGTTGGACATTGACTGAAGCAGTTTCAATTTTTGACAATTATTCATTTCACGTTTGCGAATCGAAATATTTTTTTTCGAGAAAAAAAGTGTGAAATAAATTTATTAATATAAAATCAATTGTTGATTGTGTGCGGTGCTGTTGATTCTAGTTCATTATTATTCAAAGACAATATGTTCAACAAGTTTGTTGTAGTTGTTGTCATTGCGTTCGCTTTTTGCGTCGTCCATTTGAATGCCGGTGATTATATTCAAATGATTTATATTTTTTTTTTTCAGTTTTTTTTGGTTTTAACACGGAAAAAAACTTTGAAATAATTTTTGTTTCTATTTCATTTGATTACGCAATTTGATGAAGTTATTTTCTTTCACACGAAGGTGCGACACTTCTGTCTGTCAATTGGAAAGAAAAAAAAATGTTCGATGAGTCATACATCATACAGTGTACACAGTACACAGTATACCGTACACGGCCTACCTTTACTGTTTCTGTGTCTATTCATTATTAATTAGCTCAAAAATTGTTTGAATTTCTCAAAGGTCTTATCACTTTACGACACATCTAAAAGATATTTTTTTTTTCTTCAATTTTATGGTTCCGATTTCAATGCCAATTTCATCATTTTATTAATATAAATATCATATTGTACTGCGTTTAGCATATATGGATTATAAAATATGAATCATATCGATTATTATAATTTCCCTTCGGAAGGAAACGGATTTCCATGGTGGTTTTGAACTAATTTCGATTTAAATCGACAAATGGATGTCGCATGTCGCATGTCGCATGCATTGTATCAGTTTAACACGTAATTTCACATTTTGAATATTCGAATCGTAATTTTTTTCCGATATCTTATTCCGGGCGGTGAGCAATGTTAAGCAGATCACGCGATGGTCAAATTAACTTTTTTTTTGCTTTCCCCACACTTTATTTATTTTATTCAAATTATCTTTGGATAGATGCGATGCTATATTTCACAAATACACTCTAATTGGTTTTACTTTCGGTTTTTTTTTCTTTTCGTTTTAAGGTTGCAAATTATTTTCATGCTAATCAACAATTGATAAAATAACAAAACAATTTCATTTTCCGCCAAAAATTCGCTAATTTTTTTTGTTTTGTTTATTTTGATATTTCAGAGTCATGTGTTTCGTGCAGCTCAAAAGATGATCCAAAATGTACACAACATCCAGAACAAATAGCACCGAAACAATGCGCCAACCATGGTCCAGATGTTTTATGTTATGTGCGGATCGTTGGTGGGTATTCATTGGTTGAAAAAATTTTCATTGGACAAAATTTATTATCATTTCCCTTTTTTTTTTTTCTATATATTACTTTAGACGGTGAAACAATTCGTGGATGCACCGATGAAATAGACCAAGGAGTGGTTGAAAAATGTAAAAATGAAACTGGCACTTGTTCCCTTTGTAAAAATTTCGAAGGACATGCGGGATGTAATAATCAAGTATGAAATTATTTGCAATTTTCAACTAAATCCAAAACAAAATAATAATACCTAATAATAATCGTTGGGAATTTTCGCAAATGTAGATATTCCCTGAGCACCGACTTTGGTGCCACATTTGCACCGGTGATTTGAGCTCAAACTGCAGCAAATCAATCGACATTAATCCAACAGTTTGTCGAACATTTTTACCTGATGACAAATGCTTCATCCGTAAAACTTGTAAGCTCATGTATTTTTCTGAATGGTTTCGAAGTTGAACTAATATTTTTTGTATATATTTTTGGCAGCCAAAGGAGTTGAACGAGGCTGCATCTCAGACAGTGGCTCCAAATGCAACAATCAAACCCATTGTTTCACTTGTGATGGTAACGGTTGCAATAACAGAGATTCAAAGAGTACCGAAGTTCCGTTTGCCCCATCATCGGCAACTATGTGGAAATATTCAACCGCAATTCTTACCGTTTTGTTTGCATACACTCTTGTATCAATTCATTGAATGTTTTTTTGTTGTTTTTGTTGTTGTTGCCTGAAGTCAGTCTGCCGAATCGACGCTGATTTCACGGCCATTTTATTCCAAACTATAGTTTAATGCATTTTTATTTAGTGATTGTTTAATTGAATGGAATAAAATTGCACAAGGCACAAACTACTATAAAATAACAAATCGTTTGGTTTTATTTTGTTTTGTTTTTTTAAATTTTTTTTTTCGGTTCTCTTTGACGAAGGTTGGGTCTGATCTGTGATTGGTGTAACATTTTCATCAAAACTGTGAACTGTAAAGCAATTTTTGATGCGTGACGATCGTTTATTTTTACCAATACACTTGGCTCCACCTACCAATGTTTGAAACAGGGCTGCATATGTAGATCATGTACACTGTTAAAAAACTAACTCGAATTTTAAACGATTTTTCGAGATCGAAAAAGGATATCTTGGTTGAGATATACACAAAGATCATAAATCATCAGTTTTAAGCAATTTCATCTGATTTATATAGAAAAATTGGGCAAATTTTTTCTCTGTGAATACATGAGCTGAACACTGAAAACGGAATATTAGGCAGAGATTAGTAGCACAATTTATAATTTAATTTAAATGATAATTAAAAAAACCGCTCTTGAATGGAATCGCTCTAGATTCATTTTCACTGGCACAACAAAAACTGTGGCCGAGTCCAGTTTAGCCAATATGACCATAATTCGGATTCAGCATCGGGAAAAATGACCGGTTGTGTGTGTGTGGACAAAAAAAGCATTAAGCCGTCCACTGTCACTGAGATCATTGCAATTCGACTTTCCACTTGAGTCCTGCAAAACATACGTAGATCTTTCGTACGCATGCCGTATGCTTGTATAATACCACTTCACATGATTTATTTTCATATTTTGTCTTTTTTCGTTTCACTGCCGGTTTCTGGGTTTTATGGGAAACACATTTTTTTAAATAGAAATCGTTCAACATTCACATATATGAATAAACAACCAAAGCTAACTGTGGTTTTACGCTTCATAAACACAATCAAATACACACGCATACGAAAATGTTTGGCAAATATCCTAAAGGCAGAGTTCTGAAATGTGATCTCACCCACATTGCCGTATACAATAGCCAATATGATCATCCCAGTTTGAATGGCAATAGTTTCATTCTATCCTTTTTTCCACATAACGGAACACATTTATCTCTATCGTTTGCACACACACAATACTGTTGTATCATATGGGCTTGATGCTTGAGCACTCTTATTTCATCGATCGGCTGTAGACTGACGAATGAAAAAAAAAACACAAAACATTTGCGCGACGAGTTGAAAGTTTAATTATCATCAAAACGTCTTCGGAAGCTGATGTGCACAGTGCACAGATAGAATCACAGGCATTTTGTGTATTTATTTGTTTGGTTTATTCGCGGCAGTCGATTATTCGGTTCGGTTTCACAGTTAAAAGTGCTAGACAAAAAGGTGTTGATCGAATACCATTCGAAAAAAAAAAAAAATATTATCGTTTTCATCATATAATTGGGTTCGAATTCGATATACATTTGAATAATCAACAAAACTGAAACAAACGGTGACAGGAGTGAGAGAAAAAAAATGCCCGAAATGTGCCATTTGATTTGTTTGCAATGTTTTTGAAATGTTCACAGTTGATTTTACCAACAATCAACAAAAAAAAAAACCAACCATAACCAACGTCCAATAGTCACAGAGAAAAAACGACTAACAAGATTTCGTTGATTTTGTTTTCGGTATAATTTTTTTCTTTTTTTTTTTAATCGGTTGCGGTGTGTTTATTTGTAATCAATTTTTTTTCCTTCTGTTAATCCATTTGTTTTGACGTTTTTGCAAATTGAAAGTGAGCAAAGGCTTATCGAGTGATAACAGTTTTATGTGAAATAATGTTATTGGCCAATTAAACGGTGAACGGTGGTCCATTATTGTGGTGGTGATATTGAGACGATTGACATTGATGACAGTTTGGTGGAAATAGAATTTAATAAACGAGTTTTAAATAGAAGAGGAAAATGGACTATTATCGACCACATATAGCCGGCGGTGTTGTTCAATCGAACAATATCGATCACACCAATAATAATAATAATAATAATAATAATTTTTTAAATATGGCCAGCGATTCGTATGCATCGGATTTTTGGACCGTTCCATATTCTGACGGAATGTCGCCCATGAAACAGATTGAAGGTAAATTATTTTATCGAATTACCGATATTCGCACATCTATGAGTAACAGTTGTCTTTGATTTCGGCATACGAGCTTCGTTGAACTCATGAATACATTTCCCATGTTCAAAAAAAGAATTTTTCTACTCGAATTTCGACTAAAGTGCAAAACACAAAACACCAGACATATTAACGGTCTCAAATAACATTTAGTCTTGCGACTAAAACAAATGAATTACACGAATCAAAAATGCATTTTATTTCACTTTAAATTGGATGCCAATGTCTTGTCAGCTACAATTGATTACATTCCAACCGAACAGAGGTCAATGCAAAGCTACATTTTTGTCTTAAAATGCATTTGCATTCAGCATCAATTCATTTCGAATTGAATTGAAAACTACTTCAATGGCTCTCACTCGCAAATCCAATGAAGAGAAAATAAATTCAATGCGAATTCTCCGCATCCCGTGAATCTATCTGCATAAATGGCAAAAGGAAAGTGAAAAAAAGGAGGAAAAAAAGTGCGAGGCAATCCATTAAAGTCGCTCAAATAAGATTTACACAAAGTGTCTGGATAAAATTATAGCTCAATTTGTATATATAATTTACTCTTCATTCGATTTAATCCGTTTTTTTGGTTTGGTTTGGTTTGGCTGTGATTCCAAAAAGAAAGCCAGATGGAAAAGCGAAGCTCTCGTTTGAAGTGAACAAACATGAATGCATTTTCTCAGCGCACAGAAATTTGGCGACAAATCATCATGAAAATCATATCAACAATTTGATTTATTTGTGCGAAAAATGTGCATGGGATTTCAGTGTTTGGTCGTCACACATTTTGCGATCGAATGATTCAAATGCATGGACACGAAAGATGAAATGAAATGAACAAGTAACAACAGCATTAGGAAATCTTCTGAATTTGAAAAAATAAAATAAATGTACAGCTGAAAAAGATGATATCCAATTGTCGCCACGCGTCTTATTCTAACAACAAATTTCCAAAATGAATCGATGCATACAAAAAAAAAGAAAAACTAATAAATCTCGTCCAACTGCAGCAATTCAAAGAGCATTTGGATTAAAATGGAAATTTTGAACGGGCGTGGAAGCCAATTAGTTTCGTGTCATTTGTATTTAATTGAAATTAATTGCAAATGCTAACGCCACTTTGTTTGATGCATATGAATGTTGCGCTCAGTTGATTTGATTGCGATCATAAATTCATTTATTCTTCTGATGCCCGATGTAACCAATATCAAATCCCCTATGATCAAACTCAAATCAAATACAAAATCGAATCCTTTCAGAAATGAATCCAAATTGGCCACACCACGATCGTGAGTCTGAAAAGCAAAATTAATTGTGCGTGAAGTGGCTTTATCGAATGTTTCATCTTTCAAATGCAAATGGGAAACACTTTTTGAAATTCATAAAATTCGGCGAATGGAAAAAGTGTTTTTAAGTGTAAACGAAAAACAAATTAATAATTTTTTTCCAACATTATCTCGAGTACTTGACTTGGGTATCGATCGAGTGAAAAGATTGAGAAAAAAAGTGAAAATATTTATAAAGCGAAAAAAATAAGAAGAAACATTCAATAAAATATAATATTGATGGTTTCGGGAAAATTTATCGTCTGTCATGAAAAAAATTGACTTTAGTCTCAAAGTAAAAGAAGGAAGAAAAAAAATGTGAAAAATGTGAATAACGACCGAGAAGGCGGAGTATTGTTACCACACATGTTTGTTTATTTGCTTTTATGACCAGCGAAGTGATATGTTCAACATGATCTTTGAGGTTCACTTTTTTTCTCTCTCTCTCCTTTCTCTCCTTTCTACAATCTACACATATGTTTACTGTTCATTTTTCGCTTGATGTTCATGATTTCAACTTAAATTATACTTTGTAAATTTTTCTTTTGTAACGAAGAAAAAACAGCCTCCAATCTGTGAGATCCGATATGTTGGTGTGATATCGTTTGATTTAATCCCCTGTAAAATCGTAATTCATCAACAGTTCTTATCATAAATTTCGCACCTTTTGATCGACGTGCTAAAAGAAACAAAAACGAATTCATGTGTGTCACTCATTCACTTTCCCCGAAAACACATGTTTCCCTGACACCTTTTTCCCATGTTTTAAGGCATTACATATTTTTAGAATTTTATGTCAAGAAAAAAAAAAACTGTTAATTTAGTTTTTACTATTTCCGAAATGGAGCTATTTTTATGGCCCCAGTGATTTTCTCTCCTTTGTCTCAATAATAATAGTAATTTTTTTTTTTCGTTTTTTGTTTTTCTTCTTCTTCATTTTTGAATAATTGTTCATTTAGCATGCATTCAATCGGCCGGAAAAGATCGTACATACAAACCATTGGAGCACATCGATCAAAATATGTCGAATGAATTTTCAAAACAGGCAATTAGTAGCTATGACTCAAAATCAGATGGATCGACTGTAAATCAAGACCAACCAAATGGAAAACCAGAAATCGATCAAACAAAAGAAACTGTCAACTATCATCCGGCATTGCAACAAGCGTCCGTTTTACTTGAATCAAAACCATTATGGGATAAATTTCATGAACAAGGCACCGAAATGATTGTTACAAAAACTGGCCGACGAATGTTTCCAACATTTCAAGTACGAATTAATGGCTTAGATCCACAGGCAATGTATATTATGATGATGGATTTTGTGCCGGTTGATGACAAACGGTATCGTTATTCATTTCACAGGTTTGTTTTATTTAAAAAAATTTCAAAATTGCAATTTCCGGTGAATGATTAAGTATTATAATGTATTATTATTTTCAGTTCAAGTTGGGTGGTTGCTGGAAAAGCCGATCCAATTTCACCACCTCGAATCCATGTACATCCCGATTCACCAGCGCCGGGCAACACTTGGATGAAGCAAATCGTATCGTTTGATAAATTAAAATTGACCAACAATCAATTGGACGAAAATGGACATGTAAGCAAAAAAATTTCGAAATTCAAATTTCAAACGATGAAATGAAATGTGATTTTTATTATCTTTTGTTTCTGCTTCGCTTTGAACTCAGATTATTTTGAACTCAATGCACCGATATCAACCTCGATTTCATATTGTATATTTGCCACCAAAAACCAATAATTCACCGTATAATGCAGACCAGGAATGTCTACACAATCATTATCGCCGTTTTATTTTCACAGAAACATCATTTACAGCCGTAACGGCCTATCAAAATCAAAGAGTAAGTTTTGTCACTGTTCTGGGGTTTTTTTAATTTTATTTTCTGAACATTTTTGAGAAATTATTATTTTTAATTTTGTTCGTAATTCGTAATGATGCCATTATAACGTAGCCCCCATTATTACTCTTGCCTCTTGCCAGAAAAAAGTGTGTGTGTGTGTGTGTTTAGTGTTTGTTATCTTTGTATGAAAAAAAACCAACAACAATTAATTAGTCGAAAAAATGATGCATCGAATACGAAATTGTCAAATATTTTGTTTGGTGAGTCAAAAGAGTGCAACAACGGCTTCATATTTCGTACAGCCAGTGAAATGACTGCTTAAAATGATAAATTAAATGGAAATCATCTTAAAATTTAAAGCAAAACATTTTTTTTTCATGTTATTTTGAAATTTATTGAAACAATAAATTAAATTGATGAGGTATTTTACTCGTTCCGGATGCATGACAGATTATTGCAAAGGGCCAAATGCTATGAACTCCATTACATTATTATATTTTGGTGATGTACAAAAAAAAAGAATAACTTTGGCTCTCTTTTTTTCCCCCAGCTCACACCACAATTATTATTTGACATTTGCTGTCGAAATACAAAGCCCAAATCTGTGATTCTTTTGTTGAAGATGAATGCAAAACAAAAAAAGAAAAAAGACGAAAGATGAGAACGGATAGTAGCAATCAAAACAAAGAAGGGGTCTTCGGTCCTGAGTTTTTAAGTAGTCATATGCAATACGCATCGCGCGTAATTTGAATCAACGAAAAATGAAACTTGTTTCTTTCTGTTGGAAACAGAACAAAAAAAAAGAAAAATATGTGGAAAAAAAAATTCGAAATTTATTATTCTGACACAAAACGATGAAAAGAATGAAAGTGTCATTTTCTCTTCATCATTTATAAATTTCAGTTGGAAATTGTCTCCTCATTTCGTCTCATTGCTTCCAATATTATACGAATGCCTGTTCATTTCTTATTCACACACACACACACACACACACACACACACCATATAGCCAGCCTGCCAACCGAATCAACACTATTTCCAATTTTCCTCAATATTTTTCTCTCTTTTTTCTTTTCGTTCTCGATGGAATCATTTATAATTATCGTTTTTTTTAATTTCATTTTCATTCAAATGTTGTGGCTGTAAACGTGAATTCGGAATTTTTGTTGGTTTTGGCATATTGAACTATTTGTGTAAGAAAAACGAATTTAGAAGATTTATGCCCGTTTAGCATACCAAATCCGGGGAATTCTATGGATTCATAAATAAAATATGGAGGGGAAAGGTGGAATGATTTACCGTTTTTCGGTCGGATTGTTGGCGCAATTAACGAAAAAATTAAAAAAGAAAAAATCACAGATTAAAATTAATGCTTTTTTAAGACACTAATGATCAACCTGCAGCCAAACCAACATTGTTTATTTAATCACAAATATTTTTATTTCGATTTTCTTCCTTTCCCACTTTCTGCAGGTAACGCAACTCAAGATTGTTAGCAATCCATTTGCAAAAGGCTTTCGAGAAAATGATACAAACGACGAGTAAGTATTATTTCACGAATTTTATTCTTTTGGTAAAAAGCTATCCCATTTGAAGAATGAAAAAAATGAATAATGTTGGAATCAAAATGTTTCCTTTGTTCATCAAAAAGCAAAGAGATCTCTTGTTCCGACCTTAGCATGCGCTTTAATTTGATTTTCGCATTGAATTCAATTTTTCCCAATTGTGTAATCGCAAATGAATCGAATTCGATGGTTAAAAATAAACGAACGTTCTGCGTTGTCTTCGGTACACTTCGATTATACTTACAATGTAAGAACTTTCACGTAAACATAGACAGGGAAAATTCTTCGTTTTCTTTGGTTTCCGATTCGATTGTGTTTACATTCGGTTAACGATCAACAGCCCATGCTCAAAATAGACAATCGAAAGCCATTCGATTCGATAATAACAATTTGTTTATATTTTCACAAAGTTCGACTGACAAAAAATATATTCGAGTTTTGTGTAATGAACATTGAACAGTGATTTTTTCATTTTTAGGAACATTTTCCCCGAAACTTGCACACTCGAAAAAAATAAATAATAAATAAAAATATCTCCAATTTTTCAGATCAAATGAATTGCTGAGCAATATGCAATCGACTGAAAATCCGGCTCAAGAGAAAAACCGTCAAAATCGAAATTTACAAAACCAGACAACGATCACTGGAAAAGGAATCGGTGGCATGGATACGGTGACTCAAACCAATTGCAATCCAACCACAAATATAACATCACCATCGATACAGTCTCCGAATCGTTTAATTGCCCAAAGTCCATCATCACACACATCACTGCATACCATTGCTCAGCCATATTTGGGTGATAGCAGTAATTTTGGACCATTTTATCATCATCATCATAGCCATCATCATTTGCCAAGCTATGGAAATCCATATGAAAAATATAAACCAACTACAAATATCCATCGATCACCGAATGCTAGCCCATACGATCCATATCAAGGATTTTACACTCCAGCCACACATCATCATCAAATTGTACGAACGAATGGTTACATTGATTTAGTGCCAAGATAAATATTTTTACAAATTCATCATTTATCTTTTGCATCACAAATATTGAGATATTTTGATAGTTTTTAAGCGATTCGATGTGTAAGTCTTGTACGCGATTTCAAGGAAAAATAAATCAAAACAAAAAAAAAGAGAAAAAATAAACTTCATTTCAATTGATTTCCAGTTTGTTTTTGGTTTCGTTGTGACACTTGAGATGGTCGATTGTTTATCGAAAAAGAGCTGTAAGTTTGTGTTGTATGAAAAATAACAACAATAACATAATTTATGTATCCGTTGAGACTGGCTACACAAACATGTGTAACGATTGCATAATATCTTGCAACGAAAATGGAAAATTGAATTTTTCTTTTTCTTTTTTTTGAAAACAGGCTCGAGAGTAATTTTTTTTGTTGTTTTATGGACTTTCTTTTATCGAATGACCATGGCATGGACCTATTCCGGTTGAATGAGTGTGGTCTTGGAATCATATTTGTCAAATGGTTTGTGTTAATAAATAATGATTGCACGACATATGACCGGACCTCACATTGCTTACACCAAATGTGCGACACACTAGAGAAAGTTAATGAAGAACGTTTTACGTGACATAGAGTCGAATTACATGTACGATGTGATTTTTCGACATGAGAGAAAAACATTCAAATAACTAATGAATTTTTGACGGCAACAAAAAATGCAATTTCCAATTCAGAACCAAAACAATTCATTCATTGAACTGATAAAGCGACGCACAAATTTCGAATTTGAACTCCATTGCTTTTAGCAATTTAATTTTGATCGTTTTCGATTCCGAAAAATTGTGCAAACCAAAGCTACCAATGGAATTTGTGTCGATGTGCGCACAATTGCTATTTGGCACACTGAATATATCAATATTTGCAAAAATTTATGTTTGGATTTCATTTATTATTTTATTATCGAAACAGGTTAAATAGTTTCGTTGCAAAGCAAACGAATAAATATGGGACGAATGAGAAGTGAGTGACTGAGTCAACATTTTATCAATGTGTCCGGATATGTTAAAAATTCAAATGGAAGTTTAATTTCCGAAGAAAGTTTCAACAGTCCTGCGATGAGTGATAATAATAAATGAAGAGCAAAACATAAAGTTCATCGCACATCAGAACGGATGTTTGTTTTATCCTCATTATTGAATTATGATGTGTCTGGTTCCTTTTTTTTCTTCCTCCAAAATTTTTCCTGCCAAATCAATTTATACAACATATACATTTGAAATTGTTCATCGATCATGAATCCATTTTTCAACTAACAAATTAAATGGAAGAAGGGCAAACACAAGGAACAAATGATCCCATTTCAAGGATTTCAATTCTATCAAAATATTTTCGCTTCGATGATGTATATTCAACAAATGAATGGGAAAAAAGGAATAAAATGAAAAAGGGAAGAAAAAAAAATAAAGATTTATGAAAATGAACAATGATTTGGCTTTTGGTTTTTCGGTTTTCTTCAAGAATGTTTGAACAAATTGGTTTGTTTTAATTTTATTTTTTTTCGAAATTTTATTGTATAGAATATTAAATACTTCCAGTATTGCGTGCACGCACTTAGCTATTTTACGATGTGTGGCAATTTCATTCGCACCCAATAAATTGTTTACGATGAAATGCAATATTGGTTAAACACATGGCAAAGGCTGACTTTCTGAAAGTAGCAAAAAGTTCAACCGAAACAAAACGATAAACGAATTTTTCATTTGAACCATTTTTGGATTGCACTCATCTGGAAATTAAGTTTTTAAACATGCGATCAATATTTTCGTTTGAATTATGAGATTTGTGCTCTCGTCGTATATTAGTGCATTTTGGTTGATTTTTCGTTTTTATAGACATGCTGGCACACGTAATTTACTTTTTCTCTTATTATTATTATTATCATCAATTCAACGAAATCTGTTTGTTCCTTTTTCCCTTTTGAATAATCGCTAAACATTTGATATTGATCATGCAGCGTTTTATGATCGCGGCGGCACTCCATGATTCAACAACAGTTCAGAATGTTGCTCGATTTTAATTTTTATGGAAAGTTAGCATTAGCATAGGTCTATTTTGGATTGCGATACCCAGTTCCTATGACAGTGCTTTGTTTGATGTTGACTACTTTGGTTGAAATGGCCAAACATTGACGGATATTAAAGTGAACACGAGGTGTGAACGGATTAATTTGAAACTCATTGTGAATTCGATGAACAGCAGCGTATTTGAAGCCATCAACGCTTCGAAAAAAGGGTCTTTTTACATTGAATTTGTTTGCTGTTTCAGTTGCTGAAATGAAATTTATCCAAAGCGTTGGATCAAACGAGCAAAAATTTTGATTTATTACAAATGGCGATGCTCCATTGGCGACGATATGTAAACTATAAAATGTGAATATCAATTGTGTACATTTTCCATTGTGCGGTTAAAAAAAAAATATTAATAATAATTATTGTAATGACAAATATGTATTTGTATCCTGAAACAAGCATTGAAATGCACTCAAATGTTGTTATGTATTTCTGTATTTGCATCAAGATTCAGGAGGTTATTTAACATGTGCTCCATTGGCCGTCGTAAAGATGAGAAGAAATGCAAATGCGTCGACTGTTTCGATTCATTGCGTTCCAATGGCAATAATAAGCGGCACCGAATATATGAAAAATAATATTTCGAAAGTTCATAGCGTTGAAAACGGTTGTCATCAAAATCATAAATTCCGTTATGCAAGTGACGAAGGACAAATGCTTTTCGGAAAGACTGTATCGCCTTCGCTGTTTGTCGATAAAAGTCTATAAATGACTCCGAATTCCGAATGTAATATAGCGGAAAAGAAACAGTATCGCTCATTTAACGATAAAATGCGAAAGATCAAAATGTTGAACATGAAATTTTTATGTTGTGACCAGAAAATATGCTTCCGATTGGTGCGAAATAAATGTGATGGCATCATTATAAAGCATGAATGAATTTTTTTCTTTTCTTTTCATAGAATAGAAAATTGTGAACAGAAGCATAGTTTATTTGTTAGATGTTTTTCTGATTTGCAAGCGCCATCTTTGAGTCGAACGATGAAACAGGCGTCACACATAATACAACAAATCCATAAATAAAATTTGTTGTATCATTGTGTTGAGTGTGGAAACGTCATTTGGTCAATCAGTCAAAACATTTTTGTGAAACGTTTTGAATTGTTACCATTTTTATGCGTAAATTCTATTGGAAAATGACGGAAAAAATCGGTGAAGGAGCGTTAATGGCGATAAAAAACCAGAATTCAGCAATAGCTGAGTTTAAAATACCCGCAGCGCCCAAAGCAAAAAAACGACAAATGGAAATTTTAACTGAAGAACAATACATTGAGGTAAGCGCGCAATGGTGCCAGCAAAATCATAACACAAATTCAATTTTTCGTTTGACCAACAGGAAATGGGCAAAATTATTCAAAAGGATTTTTTTCCCGATTTGGAGAAATTACAAGCACAAAATGATTATTTGGATGCATTACAAAAGAATGATACAATAAAATTACGACAAATCTATGCAAAATACAGTGGAAAAAAGCCATTCGAACGATTTGGATGTAAGTTATTTTGAAAAAATATTACAATTGAGACAGATTGAGAAGATCACGTTTTTTTTGTAGCTGAAAGTCCAGCCACATTTGAAACGCCGATTCGAGATACTCCATCATCGTCATTCTCCACACCGTCAACTACATCGAAAAAGCAAAAAACCTCTGACACAATGTCGACGGGTGCATCAACATCCAATACGGCACCATCCGATGGTCATTCATTAGATTCATTTTTATCCGCTTATACAAGTGAAGACAATTGTAGCTTTCAGGAACTAATTGAAACGGCAGACAAAAAATTGCGACAAAAATTTTCCGTTTTATTCGATGCGGAACAAGAGACAGCTGTTGCGGTTGCAAAAAGTCTATGTTTACCGAGCATTGAAGACCAATTTCAAGCGATTTGTGGTTCAAAAATCGTTGATACATGGACTTACAAAAATAAAAATAGCATTATGTTTGTACCCGATGGTGTTGAGCTCACCAAAGAGGAAAAACTCGATTTGGTCAATAAGAAACAGGAAATTCAGTACAACAACACACGATTGAAAAATAATCCATTCGATGAGCAACGAAGCAAAGAGACAATCACTGAAGCGGCCAGGGTGCAGGTAAAGTGCATCTCAATGGAGGGCATTTCAAATGTGCATTTCAATATATACATACATTGACAGTGATGACAGACACTTTTATTCACAGGCAAAACATAATCCAAACAATTATGGCATTGACGGCAACACACTGGTCAGTTCATTTACACCAAATATGCGAGGCTATAGTTTTGTAAAAACACCATCACCAAATCCCGGTGCAGACGAAAGTCCTCTAATGACATGGGGTAACATTGAAGGAACACCATTTCTATTAGATGGTTCCGATACACCGATTCGTCCATCGACCGGACCATCATTTCACATTGCCGAAACATCAAAAAGAGAATCAATTGGATTGGCATTGGCCGAAAAGGTTGGCGAACGAATGCGTGATAAAAAGGCCAAAGCTTTAGAAACTGCCCGACGGAATATTGCTTCACCGAATGTTCGTTCTCATTTGGAACGATTGGCTTCAATGTCACCGGCTGCAAAAAGATTAGCCTCATCGAAAATTGGTATACGTGATTCATTGTTAACACCGAGCCCAATCACAATCGCACACAGTTCCCGCAGTAAATCGCACACACCATCGCCATTGGTTCGAAAGAAGACACCACTTGTACGAACGACAACACCAAAGGTACATCCAACCAAACAAGGATTAACCGATGATCTATTGAATATTCCAATAAAACCGAAAAAAGGCTGACAAATAAAATAAAATGCAATTTTTAGATTTAATTTTCATTTGCATAATTTTCTTTATAAATTTTTAACAATATTTCGAATTCGATGTGCTCTTGCCTCCTGCAATGTTTTCTCCAGCACATTTATAATATAAATTAAATTATTTGGATCTGTTTGAAAAATGACTTGTTTTTTACGACTACGTCGATTGCTATCATCATCGTTAATATTATTCAATTTTGTAACCGATTGTGCATTGTCCAATGGGTCTTTATTTTCAATCACTTTTTGCGAATCCAAATGGAATTTAATCGTAATGATTGGAATGGATTGATTAAGTAAACTACGTGATGAAATGCGACACTCAAGACGCCATTCCAAATCACGAAATCGATTTTCCACAATATCAATTTGATCCAAAACATTGCACATAAAATCACGTTTACTCGTCACAAATTGCCATAAAATTGAAATTTGCTCTTTGCTGAAGCCCATCTGTTCGATTTGAGCGAAATCTTCTTCGGAGACATTTTTTTTGATGGCATTTAATTGTAGCATGACTAAAGCCCCAATAGCATCCTGAATCAGTGCTGGTGTTGCATTTAATTTGGCTGAAAATCGATGTGAATAATCATCATCAATCGAAAACTTTGTTCTTCAATGGGTAAAAAAACATACCTGCCACAGTTTGAACTCGATTCGAGTGTGTTCCATGGTTCAAATAGTCGAGAGTCAACTTGCACATCTCAATAGCCGCTGCAAATGAAAACAATAATAATATAATAATCATTTTCTTTGAAAAACCAAAAATTACTCTGCAATTTGATCTTACTTTCAGCGCTATTTTCACGTATCAATTTCAAATGTTCACGTTGTTCTGAATTTATTAAATACATTTTGGTATTCAAAAATTGGGGCCGACTATTTGCTCAATAATAATAATATAATCGATTTGTTTATTTGACAGTCCAATGAATAACATTAAAATATGTATATTCGACCGAATGTGTCCAATGTTCTAAAAAAAAACACAAAAACAAAAAATGTCAATAGTTAAATAAGAACGCAATTCCATTGTGAATGGACACATTCGGTTTGAGGTTAGATTATTATGATTGTTGTCATTCAATTGAAGAAACTTGCTTTTTGTTTATCATCATTGTGATCACAAAATAAAATATTATTTTTGCAAAATGGAATTCGGTGAATTAGTTGAACCAGATACACGTGCTTTTTGGGAAAATTATGATGAATTCGATGATGAGTATGGCTGTTTTTTTTCTTTTTTTTTGTTTGGCTGTGATCAAAAAATTATTATGTTTAATGTTATAAATTGTGATTCATTTGCATTGTTACAGAAACATTCAAACGCAGCCGCTGTCATGGAAATGGATGGACGAAGATTTTGGTGATATCAACAAAATTGAAAAATTCAAAAACTTTTACATTTTAGAAGGTCGTGGAATATTCGATTTCATTCAAACAACCGTTTTGAAACAATTAAGTCCGATTTGTCAAATTGATGGTCGCAAAACATCGGTCTATAAATTGACAACAAACGATGAATATTTATGCATTTCCGAAGACATTGATTTGGATCAAGCAGCTACAATTACCGATTTATTATCGCCATGGCTTTCAAAAGCGGAAAATGTATTTGTTTTTACATTCAAATCGGCATATTCATACAATACAGACAAAAAATTCGATAAACGATGCTTCGTTCGAACCATTTCCAATAATAACACAATCGACATCCGCGATTTGGAATTCGTTGCACCGATGGAAGATTGTAATATTATTTATGGGATTTCGGCTGGAGGTGAGCCATTATTAAATCAGTGATTGTTGTTGTTGTTGTTAATTGAAACCATAGTGAAGTGATAATATTTGGTTTTTATTTTCAGTTTCCACCTGGCGCCAAATAAACAATTTACCATTCAACTGTTTTGCCATCTACACGGATAGTATTCAAATTGATTCGGTCGTTGCAGCTCCTGTGCTCAAACTATTCGCTCGTTTAGGTCTTAAGTGTGATACAAGTTATTCATTCAAAAATGTAAACACCTCCAATCTTTACATCTGAATAAATGTAAACTGTGAAATTTCAAAGTCCAAGCTCCTCCAAGTGTTTCCAATCAATTATATGTTGTGTCTTTTCGAATCGTTACGAATGTGATATTTTCCGTTTGAAAAGACAAAACATATTTATATTTCTAGCGAATTTTGAATGGAAGATTTTAATCAGCCACATCACAGACAGCGACTGAAGCACACCGCTGAAATATCAACAATGACAAAAATAACATTCATTTTGTTTTGAATGCATCGGACAACATTTAATAAACATTCATGGAATAGTCGTTCTATTGATGGAAACAATTGGGCATGGTGCGTGCGTAAATTTAACTTAACGCTGTTAATCGAGTTCTTAATAAAATGACAAATGTTTGTATACAAAATATGGCACACACAACGGCACCGGTAAATAATGTTTACGATTTTAAATAGTAAAATACGTGGGTTGGTTATCGAAAAGATTTGAACCTTGATTCAAAATTTTCTATATAAATGGATTTGCAACAAAACGAATCATTGTCAGTCAGTGTTGAACGATTCACGTCAATATCGGGGTTATTATAGCTGTGTGAAACGACTGAATCGTTTGTTGATTCATTATTTTGGATAACATTATAGGCGCAATGAATACCAGAGTCTATCTGCTGGTATTGTCGATCGCTTTAATTGTTGAGGTAAATATCGCAATGATATCAATAATTTTCAATCAAATGTGAAAAGAAATTATTTTGTTTTTGTGTGTGTTTTTGTTTTTTTTTATTATTATTCTGTCTGCAACAGAGTTCACCGTTGCCATGTTCCTGCAAATCAGGTTTGAATTCACCACTTGAGAGTACAGCATGCTCATGTTCAAAACAGGTTGTAATTCCTGCTCAATTTACAGCTGTAAAGCCGCCACCATGTGATTGTCAATCGATTTCGCAACCAAAACCACAGCCCATGCCACAGAATTGCATTCCACAGCAACCTTCGCCACAGCCATGTATTCCACTTCCAATGCCACCTCCACCTCAAATGCCACCTCAAACTGTTCGACCATGTGTTCCGCAGCCATGTATTAAACCACAGCCATGTATTCCAGCAGGATCCACATCTGGCCAACAACCGTGTGCTCCAACTCCGGTAAAGTCCAATTCTATTGATTGTGTACCAGTCCCTTCGATCCAATATACATTGCCGTCTTCGAATAATATTTCCAAAAAAGATAAATTCGAAAAAAAAGAAAAGTCACAGCTGGAGGATTTCTTTGACGAGACGAAGGACATATTTTGTAACAAAGGTGGTGCTTTTGGTGGCAAAACTACTGTGTGCATGAAATGGCCATCTTGGATGGCAGACATTATTTCAAAATTTAAATGCAAAATTGATTGCTGGTCGAAATCGCATGATTCAAGTGAACCATTGATTTTGTAATGGCATACACAGGCATAGGCACATATGCTACATCCAATTTGATTAATGTTTTAAATTAATCAATACAAATTTGTTGGTCAGCATTTAGGTGTTGAGATTTCGTTTAGCATTTGGAATAAAACATTTTTGGCAGATTTGGAATGCTACGACAAAAAAAAAATTCAATTTTCGGTTAATTTATGTACTAAAATGAATGTTTTGACATTGATCATGAATTGTGAATAAATAAAACAAAAAAACCACAACAAAAATTTGCCCAAAATGTTTTCTTCCTTTGTTATAAATAAATTTTCGCCCTTTGCCCATACCCTGGTCCTCATCTTTTTCAGCTTTCGACGAAAATTTATCGTATTTTTTTTGCTTGCTTTCTTTTTCATTCATTTTTGTCTTTAGTTTTTCGACGAAGAATCACTTTTCAAACGACCATCGGTTTGTAACTGTGCAAAAACAATTCAGGCACCCGATCAGAGAGGTGACTTTTATTTCAAACCAAAACGGTATTAAATTCGCATTAATCAATTCAAATTTGCATTCCATATAATAGCAAATTAATTTCGGTTTTAATTTCAGTCAAAAGCCAATTTCCGTTGATCCAGTAAGCCTTGCAATTGCCTATCGACAAACTACGAAAACGAAAGTGAAAGAAGATAAACTTTCGTACGGCTTCCAACAGAAACCAATTGAGCAGCAAAGAGTCCGAATAATACCAAACATTCCCGAAGAAAAACTATTCGAAATCAAATCCAAAGTTATTGAATTCCGAAAACCAAAACAATCCGAAGAATCGTCATCAGAAGAAATGGTATCCGATGAACAAGAGGACACCGAAGATGATGACAAAGCTGAAGACCATTCCAATGAAAATGTTTTTGTTCGAAGGAAACCGAAGAAGTGTCACAAAATGCCATCATATGATCATTTGGGATATCATGAAGTCAAATCCAAGACGATAAAGCTGGTCAATAGAGCGCCAGAACCGAAACCACCAAAAAGAAAACCATGCGCATCAGCAATGCGTTTCGGTTCCGTAATGAAAGTCTGTGAATCAGATATGCATTCATCATCTGAACATCATTTTGATTGTGATGATCATACATTGTTTACACGATGATACGAAAATAAAGTGAATTAGTATCTTTGTTCTGTGTTGAAGAACATAAAGACAGAAGAAAAAAACACACACTATATTTTGTTGTTCATAAACCATATTTATTTGCAATCTCTTTTTTTTTTTGTTACCAAATAAAACCATTTGTCCATTCGTTGCAAATCTTTGACCTTTTATTCTGCATTCTGAAAACAGCATTTTTTTTTTTTTAAATCACTTGGTGGTCGGATAATGAGCTTCGAGAATACGTCATACACACACAAGGTTAGACTGATTTTGCGTATTAATTTTGATTTCTGCAAATGTTGCCATTTGGTGAAAAGTGCATTCGTGCATCGTCTTCATGGAATTGAATTGTTTTTTATTTGGATTTAAAAAAATTCAATGTCACTGACTGATTGTTCATGTATTTGGATTGTATATAAGCGCTGAGTCTGAAACATATTAAATTTAATTCTTTGTACGACATGAAATCGCTAACGATTGTTTTCATTTCGGTTCTAATTGCTGGCCAAGTGTTTGGACACCATAAGGTGAGTTAAAATTTTGTGTCTGCAGTGTGCATTGTGAATTGTTCTGAACAAAGTGTTTGTGAATGTTTTTTTAGCCAACAAAAGACGACGAACAGACACACGAATCAAATGATCAAAGCTCAAAAGAAAATGTTTTACGCAATGATAACAAAAAATATCGATTTGATTTCGCTGTTCAAGAACCTGAACCACCAAAAACGGAAGATGAAAATGAAAATGAATCGTAAGTGTTTAAATCGAATCAAAATTGAAATAGTTAACGATGAATGAGAAAAAGGGGGAAATTAGTGAATAATTTTGATTGATTTTATTTGAAGAAAATCGTTTGCATTCAAAGTGAAATTGCCGACAAGTGAAAAACAATCTGAAGAACCGATCGCCGAAGAGGAACCAATTGAAGCACCAACTCAAGATATAAATTCCCGTGATGGACGCATAGACGAAGATGAATCAGGTGAATATCATTTAAATTTTTGGTTCATTTTTCATTTTGTACAACAAATAAATATTCTATTGGATTGATTTAGCTGCAGGATGCACATGCAGTGGATCTTGTACATGTTCACAAAATCCATGCACGTGTCAACATGGAAATTGCCCATATCATACAGATGAATTTGTTTTGCCAGTTCGTTATGAATCAGAGGGAGACTACGTTATATATGACTATCCACAACGTTATCGTCGACAAAGTTCGTCTCATCCATTGGCAAGAATGTCCGAAATGGTTGATGGAATGACTGGACATATAACCGGTGCGGTACAAAATATTGCTAATTCATTTCAGGGCCAACAATCGGAACAAAAACCAAGTCTATTCGAATCAGCATCGGATCGAAAGCAAGATCGAATGGCACAAGTGAGCGATATGATGGGACAAATAACTGGACACATAACTGGCGCAATGCGAAACACTGTTGGAGCAATGAGAAACCAACAATCAGAACAACCGGCAGGTCTACTTGGGCAAAGTCGCGGATTTGCAGCATCGGAACAGAGTCAACAACCATTAACACGAGATTTAACTAGACACATAGCCGGCATGGTACGAGATACTACACAACAAGCCTCTCAAGTCATGAATCGATTGGCAATGAAAAGAGACGATTCAATCAGACGAAAACGTAACGCAAACAATGTCAATGAATCGGTGCGCCGAGGGCGACAAGTGGAACTGGGAAATTTTCTTCAACAAATAAGAGAAAGTTTACTTCAAAACGGTTCAAATATATTACATCAGTTGGGAATGGGACAAAATTCAGATATGCGAGCTCAAGCCGAAACAATGATGCAAGATTTAAGAGAAGGCCGTTTTTCAGAAATGGGAACACGCTTCAAGGAATTTACTCAACGTTTAGGATCGGGTAGGGATCAAGAAACATTATTTCAAGAAATATGCCAACATTTAGGAGTGAATAGTGATGGACCAAATGCAGCATTCGGAAAACAAATTCAACAATTTTTCCGACAAAATGAGGCACCAGAAAATGAGACCAGAAGAAAGCGCAGTATATACACTGCCAATGAATGGTATGGACCACAAATGCCAGTTTTGCGAGTAAAAGAACGCCCAAACGAAACCGTTGAAAATTTCAAACGTTTGAGCGAATCACGAGTTGAATTGCATGCGCCTCAGTGTCTTCGACATTCAGCCGAGCCTCATTCTGCATCGAATGATTATGAAGAGGAATCCAAAAAGTGCAATAAATGCGGAAAACATTTAACCAACGAATCTATGTGTCAATCGTGTGGAGCCCATCAATCCCAATACTATGAATATGTGAATGGAGAGCCAGTTTCGTATCAACCAAAAACCACTGGAAAAAGAAGCAGTGATTCAACAAATCCACGTTATGTTTTCGATCGTTATGGGCACCGATACATAGAACGTAATGGAAATTTACGACTAATTCCACCGAAATCTAATCATGATGAATTTGTCGGCAGTCCACCAAATCATCCGGGCTTACATAATATTTTGGATCAAAATCATGAGGTTATGTTTGATTTAAATCGAAATGGTCCACGAACGATACCTCGTCCATCGGAATATATTCAAGACGATAAAGCTTATCTTCGACATTCAGCCGAACCTCATTCTGAATCGAATGATTTTGAAGAGGAGCCCAAAAAGTGCAATAAATGCGGAACACATTTAACCGACGAATCTATGTGTCAATCGTGTGGAGCAAATCAATCCCAATACAATGAATATGTAAATGGAGAGACAGTTTCGTATCAACCAAAAACCACTGGAAAAAAAAGCAGTGATCCAACAAATCCACGTTATGTCTCCGATCGTTATGGGCACCAATACTTAAAACATATTGGAAATTTACGTCTAATTGCACCAAAATCTAATCGTGATGAATTCGTCGGCAATCCACCAAATTATTCGCGCTCACATGGTATTCTGGAACGGTATGGGCCACAAACTCCAGTTTTGCAAGTGAAAGAACGTCCAAACGAAACCGTTGAAAATTTCAAACATTTGAGCGAATCACGAGTTGAATTGCATGCACCTGAGTGTCTTCGACATTCAACCGAGCCTCATTCTGAATCGAATGATTATGAAGAGGAGCCCAAAAAGTGCAATAAATGCGGAACACATTTAATCGACGAATCTATGTGTCAATCGTGTGGAGCCCATCAATCCCAATACTATGAATATGTGAATGGAGAGCCAGTTTCGTATCAACCAAAAATCACTGAAAAAAGAAGCAGTGATCCAACAAATCCACCTCATGTTTTCGATCATTATGGGCACCGACACTTAGAACATAATGAAGATTTACGTTTAATTGCACCGAAATCAAATCATGATGAACTCGTTGGCAGTCCACCAAATTATCCCGGCTTACATAATATTTTGAATCAAAATCATGAGGTTATGTTTGATTTAAATCGAAATGGTCCACGAATGATACCTCGTCCATCGGAATATATTCAAGATACAATTCGTTATATACATGAATTGGCCCGTCGTGACACCAAACGCACTGACAACGAAAACAAGAAAAGCGGCAACACAAAGAAAAAACTTAAATCAATCTATGAAATTTTACCGATTCGATACGATGGAAAAAATGGTGAAATGGTTATGAAAGTGTATGCAGCCAAAGATCACAAAGATGAATATCATCGTGTCAATCAACAAACTAACGTTGCCGAAAAATCAAAACCAACTGTACGCAAATTTCGTAAAAACCGCAAAGAATACGAAATTCTCAGTTTCGATAACAATTATGCCAATAACAACATGAGAAATGATTAAGCGGGGGACGGGAAAATAAAAAATAATCGTTATTTATCGGAATAGGAAAAGAAACCAGACTCACAGTAAGCCTACATAGTTATTAGTATTTATTTTCTGTTTACCACAATTATGTATTATACCACAATGAGTTTGAATTGTAAAATAAAGAATATGTTTTGACTTTGGTCGCAAATTACAAAAGAAAACAAAGTTTGCAGGTTTTGTTGTTATTATGGAAACACCCGTCATTTTGGCTCAACCGTTTCAATCGTCTAACAGCTAGTGTGGTTGACGCGTTGTCGCCAAACGTTTTGAAATATATTTACAAACAATAACATTTCTTTTCAGTTCACTTCAATTATTTTTTTTTTTTTTACTTCTTGTTATGTCGAAGTGAAGAAAATGTGAAAATATGAATGACAAACGTTCGGCAAATGATAATATTTTCCGAAATATTTGAACGATGCCCATTTGATGTTGTATCTCAATCACGTACGGCACTCGATTCGAAATCATATAAAAGCATTTGATTATTCGTTCATTTAATCAGTTCACATCCAGATTTAGTTAATTCAAGTTCATACAATTTATTCGAACCATGGATTATCTGAAGAGTGCTCTTTTCCTAATTGCAATTGTCTGCATTGATGTAAGTAATGAGTACGAGTAATTTAATTTTTGGCTTATCGAATACAATAATTTCAAATGGATTAATCAATTGCAGGCAGTCGATCGGCAATGTTCGTGTGGTTCGGATCTTTCGACAATTTATTCAAATGGAATATCGATTGGATCATCAGGTTCATCGACTTCAACTGGGCCCCAGATCCTACAACCACAAAGACCATATCATGGCTCATCACAAGGCTCATCATCACAAGGCTATTCACAAGGTTCATCATCACAAGGCTCATCCTCACAAGGCTATTCACAAGGTTCATCACAAAGCTCATCATCACAAGGCTATTCACAAGGCTCATCATCACAAGGCTATTCACAAGGTTCATCACAAAGCTCATCATATAACGAGATCCCATCGAATCAAAAGCCAAAAGTATTCATCCATAAGCAACCTCCAATTGTTATCAATCGTCCGGCAAAATCCTACACAATTTCAGCTGGAGATGCAGTCGTCGTGAAACCAGCACCAGTTGTAATCCAACGACCAGGTCGAATTGAACATATTCCGATTTCAGTCACCGTCACCGGAAAACCAATTATTATCACCAAAAAAATCATTAAAGTTGAACGGCCAATCGTCAAGAAATATTACGTTGAATCATATTCTGAGCAAACACCAACCAATGAAATCGTTGACAATCAACCACTACCACCAGTTGATCGATGCGCTACGGTCCATACAAGCTCTTCATATGGTAGTATGAACGGACAAAGCTCAGGCTCATCATATGGTAGTATGAACGGACAAAGTTCGAATTCACCAAGTTATACGCAAATCAATTCGGTACCTAGCTCCAATACAATGTCATCTAACGGTTATATGGATTCTTCATCTTCATCTTCAATGGGAGGATCACAATCATCTGGTATGGTATCACAATCTCAAACTATGCCTCAACAACCATCATCACAAGGATCCGTACAACAAACATCACCATTTGAAAGCATGCTTAATGCCGCTTCAGCAGCATTGAGTGGATCGCAGTCGACTGGTGGTGGTTCAGCTCAAACAGGTTCAGGACAACAACAGTCAGCTTGGTCAAATATCATTAATGCTGTATCATCAGCATTTGGTGCAGCCGGTGGTGTCAATGGAGCACCTTCAGCAGGTCTCGGTGGATCACTTATATCGAGTATCGTAGGTTCACAACACGGTGGTCTCGGAGGAGCAAAATTAGACGGTCTATTCGGATCCATTCCAACAGCAATCTCAGGATCGGTTTCATCAAGTGGCCAACAAATGTCACAACAAAGCGGAAACTATCAACCTGAATCTCATTCACAATACGATTCTCAATACGATTCTCAATATCAATCTCAACAACAATCCCAATCATCTTCAGCACAACCAAACGCACAAACAGCTATTTCGTATTCGACACAACAACATGATTCGGTAGCTCCGGTCCCTTGGGCTCCACTCCCAAGTAACTCAGTACCATGCTCCTGCTAAAATGTGCAAAAAAAAAATCAAAAATAAATTGTTGAAAAAATCAAATAATTCTTGACATTTTCATTGAATCAGTCCCAATTCTCAATTTCAGCTGATTAACAGCTTAAACATCAAACAAATACGTGCTTTTTCAGCTCTTTCGATCGGTTGAAGCTCGAAAAGTTTAACTTGACCGTCTCTCAAAACTTTATCTTATCTAAGTTCTGAATATTTCATATCATTTAGTTTGCGGCCCTTATCATGTCGATGAAAAGAGAATATTTTAATTGAACAAATATTTCAATTTTTTATTTTAGCGTTTGCCTTCAGAAAAATTTAATTTTTTTATTCCGTTCTGGGCTTTCAACCTGAATGGCAATTTCGCAAAAGTGATTGAAAGTCATCTTTTGATATTGACTTCGAATGAGAAATTAAAATTAAACGAAGTGCCCGGAACTATGCTATCGTTTTTGTTTAGTGAATAAACCTTATCTCAGTTATGCGCTGTAAACAGCTTTCAGTGAACAAGGAACAGTATACTGTAACTGACTATGGACGACTATATTTATTTCTTTCCTCAAAGCAAGTGATTTCACAGTCGGATGCCAGTTTCAAATTTCACAAATTCAATCGAATATTTCTAATATTGAATTTAATTTTTTATCTTTTGGCAACTGATGGGTATCTGCTCTGAGAATGGTTCGTTGGACACTGGACACATAATACAAATTGAATTGGATTGAATGACTGGCTATTTTTGAGTTGAATATTCTTCATTGTGAACGACTGAGTGCGGTAAATTTGTTTAATTCCATTGTTTGGAGAATGAATTGATATCACCTTGATCATTGTGTATTTGTGTGTGTCAGAGAGAGATAGAGATTTGATGAATAATTACAAATGATTCGCAAACAATCTGACACCAAAAATGAATAATCGTTGAGTTTTGAATGTATTGTGAGTACGAGACAGGCATCGATGTATCAAATGTTTATATTTTTCAATTATGATGTACACGCTACGCTTCAAGTGCATTTTCAATAATAATAGATAAATTTATATAATAATTGATTCAGAAAATTCTCGTTGTTCTTCAAATTCTTTATTTCATCGGAGATTTATTCATTTTTTGAATAAAAATTGTTTTATTGAAGATTGAAGTTATAAAGATGGGATATTTTTCTGTCAATTATTTGTTGTCCACCGATTGAATGAAGTCTATTTTGCTCGAGGTTTGAGTCTTAGATGCATTCCACCTTCAGTTTTCAAACTGAATGCCGATTTTACGAATTTGATGGGAATTTGAGTTTTGGCATTGACCTCAAACGAGAAGTTCAATAGCATATAATACAAAATGGCCTTCAATTCCATCAATGCGAATCGAGAGCCTATGAAAAAAAAAACGAAAAAAATAAATTCCAATTAAATTCCCAAAATTAATTGATTTCAATTGATTCGAATTGAAAGTGATCGAAATAAAATTACCTATGCAATTTCTCGGACCGACACCAAACGGTAGATAACTGCCCGGAATGATACTGTCTTTATTGTCGTCATTGAAACGTTCAGGATCAAATCGTTCTGCGTTCGGAAAGTATCTCTCATCACGATGTAGTCCAAGAATGGGAATTAAAAATGAGGTACCCTTCTCCACATTGAATTTATAATTTCCATCATCATAAACGTAATCTTTGACACAAACACGATCTGTTTGCACAGCCGGTGGCCACTTACGCAATACTTCACAAATAACCTGATCCATATATTTCATTTTCTGAAGAACATCATAAGTAATTGGTTTTCCATCGATTTCTTCATTTGTTTCCCGAATTTCTTCGAAAAGTTTTTGTTGAATATCGGGATTAGCAACCAATTCATATGAAGCAAGTGTCAACATTGTCGACGATGTATCAAAACCGGCCACAAAAAACAAAAAACATTGAGCTACAATTTCATCTTCATTCCATTTTCGTGTAACTGAAACTTTGCCCACGTCCGATTCCTCAACGGTTGCAAATCCATCCTGATCATTCTTTGACCTATTGTCTATGTGATGTTTTAAACTGCCTTCACGCACTTGCATCATTATATTTATCATATCGGGACGATAAATATTTTGACTTTTTCGCATGTCCATTGTGTCTAAAATTATACTTTTGAATAGTTTGGAAATTGGCATTTCGGATAATTGTAATTTGAATAGACGTGCAATCCATGGTAATTTATTCAAAAAAAATAATCGCACCATTATTGTTAAACTATTGAAATTCATCAGTTTTTTCCCGCTCACATAGAATTCATTTTTCGGATTGATAAACGAATTGACCTTTATGCCGAATGCGCACGATGCGATCACATCATTTGTATAACGCGAAAAGAAATCCTTCATTTCGATATCGATCACATCACCGGCTTTGGCCTTAGCTGAAAAAGTCGCGACCACATCATTGGCACAATCGGACACCAATTCAAACATTTGTCTCATTTTGCTGCCGGTAAAAGCTGGACTTAAAGTGGCACGCATTTGTCGCCATTTTTCTCCGTTCATGAAAAATAAACTGTTGCCCCATAATTTATCTGTTTCCGGATCGGTAAATGAACGATGATCTTCAAAATGATCAAAATCTTTGACGGCAATTTTTTTTATTATTTCCGGATCACGCATCATAAATTGTGGCACACGAAAATCAAACAGTCCATATATTCTATCCACATAAACAAAAAATTCACTTCAATTTGTTAATTTTATTCGTTTCTTTTTAAATGTTTCTATTTTAATACTTACGATTCATTTGGAAATTCATTGTACAAATTCAAAACAAATTCAATTGCTGTGTATTTATTGGTAAATAATGCAGCTGTGTTTCCAACTAAAAATGTTGGTTTTATGTATTTTATGTTTCGTTTTTTGAAATATTCATTGTTAAGCGTTGCCCATTTATAAAATGAATAAGCAATCGAAACAATAGCTATCACTAGCAAAATTTCACCCAACATTTTAAATGATTTGTCAGTGTGTGGGTTTTCAATTAAAACTTGATACTACAACGGAGAATTAGTTGCTACTGAGCACTAAAGCCTCGTCGATCCTATGTTATATACTGATGCGTTCAAACTTTTTAATTGCAAATCATCACATCAATTGTGAATATTCTGATACGTAATAGAAAACAGATCATCAATCATTTCTATGAAATGATAATAAATAATAATAATCAATTGAGCTGTGAGTATGTCCGTTGTGTGGCTAAGTGTTTCGACTAGATATGAAATGTGTATAATATTATCGCGTGCATGTGGAAATCAGAACAAAACAAAACAAAAAAAAACAAAAGAAAACCGGTTCAACGAATGAAAAGAGTCTTTTTTTTTTAATATTTTGAAATGATTCACAGCGGTTTTATAGAAATAAAATACATAATCGTTCAGTTTGTGATGAGGTTCATATATTTATCTTTTCTACAATTGTGCGAATCGAGGCTGTCTAATTTTCACCGGGTATGGTTTATTTGGCATTGTTTCGGTGAAAAAATTTCGTAAGATTAAAACTTGTGATATGCTCAGTGCAATAATGATGAAAGTTTGTAACAGAGACCAGCACAGAACGCGTTCACTTAAATCTTCAGCAAAGCGACGACCACCAGATTCTTGCTGTATGACCAAAAAAAAAACCAGAGAGAAAACATTGATCATTTAGTTTGGAAATCTATTTTTTATATTCTAAAGAATGCTTACCAATCGATAATGGGTTTGTGTATCAATAATGGCATTGAGACATTTATGGATTTCATCTGCAGTAGCTTCTATAAATGTTAATGGTCCAATGAGATCTTCACCACTTGGTATAATTGATTTTTCTTTGCCGGCATCCAATGAGAAAAACACCATTTTATGTGAAAATGTTGAAAATTGATTGCTAAAACACACTATATATTCACCAGATGTCTGAAATAAAAGCACACACGCATACACACAAACATTAGATAAAATGTTCATCATGAAAAATAAACAGAACATTCGCCAAAAGTAAATACCAAAGCAATCGAATAACAAATGAAACAGGTGGTTTTTTGTATTGTCTTTCGCTTTTACGACTTCACTTACATTTGTCTTGAAATGAATTGTGTCATATTGTTCGTGGATTTTTTTATATATAACCTCTTGGTTGGGACCTTCTAAAACTACGTCCACGTCAAGATTCCCACCATTTATAACCTGTAAAATTATTAGAAAAAAAAAATTGATTTAATTTTGTTATTCCATTTATTTACAAGAATAAAATTCTATTGACTTGAACCTGATAGTCGAAAGCGACCGAAACATCAGATTCAATCATTTCATTGAAACATGTTTCAGTATTATCTTCTAATTCAAATGTTAATTCGGTTCCAAAAGCAATGTGCGGCAAAAAAATCGACACCAAAACACTGAAAATTACTGAAAGATTTTCGTTGGACATTTTTAGTTTGAGTGACAAAAACTCGAAGGTAAATTTTAAGTTATTTTGAATTAAAAAAAAAATTGCAAATTTGTTTGGAAATCAATCGTGATCAAATTAACGATGTGATGCTTTTGATAATAACTGACAAATGAAAACAAACCATTTTTACTTTGGCATTTTTCTGTGACAGGTCACATAATATGATATAGACGTGGCTTGTATGAATATTTATATACACATTAATGTACGCATACATTGAGTGCTGTCAACTGTCATTCCAATACATGTGAGTCAAACGACTACAATATTTCGAACGATCATGTCTGTGGATTTGTGTGAGTATGTAAGACACAGCTGTTGCCAGCAATGATGATGATGATGATGAATTTAAAATATATATTCACTGAATTCAATTGATAATAAGTAACTCTTTATGGATGCGTGTGTATTTCGTCGCTTCGAACGATCAATTGAAATTGGTGTACGATGCAAACGACAAAAATAAACAATATTTGTTGACAATAAAAAAGAAAAACATATTTAATTCTTTATATCGTTCAATAATAATAATACATCAGGTATTCACTTTGGTTTTGCGTAAATTTTCTATATAATGATTCAAACGAAGATTCTTTTGCTTGGATGGAATATTTTTTATTTTGGTGAAAAAACCTCGTATTATCAGCACTTGTGATACACTTGTAGCAACAATTACCAACATTTCTAACAAAGACCAGCCACCAATCTGTTCATTCATGTATTCATTGAATTGATTTTCGTGTAGTTTCTTCATCTGAAACAAAGGAAAAGATAAGAAACATTCATTTGCATTTTTTTTCTCGTGTCGTTCGACCAAATTATACTTAATAATGAAAAAAATAAAAATCATACCAAAAGAAGATGGATCAATGAATCATGTATGTAATTTAGATGTTTATGGATTTCAATGATGGCGTCTTCTTCATGATTTGAATATCGTTGAGTAATTTCCGGTGCAATTGACGCGATATCCATTAACATAAACACAATTTTGTGTGCAAACATTGAAAATTCATTGCCCAAACACACTGTGTATACGCCAGATATCTATAAATGAGAGCGCACACAAACTAGATCAATTGAATGCACATGCGACACAGGTGTTTTTTTTTGGAATTTATTCTTCTCAAATTTTCGCAGTTCACTTACATTTGTTTTGAAATTAATGTTGTCATATTGTTTGTGTAGTTTTTTATAAATAATTTCTTGATTGGGTCCGTTTAGAGTCACATCAATGTCAAAGTCTCCACCACTTATTACCTGCAAATTTTGTTAGGAATTTTTTTTTTAATTTCTGTGTGTGTGTGTTTTGAATCCATTTTTAAATAATTACAAATTGTTGTGCAATTCAAACCTGATAATCGAATGTGACGGAAAAATTGGTTGAAATATATTGATGAAAACATTCGATACTTCTGTCGGCCAAATCAAAGGTCAATTTGGTTTCAAACGCTTCAACCGATGAATGAAATATCAACAAAAAAACACTTAATAATCTTAGATCATTTATTTTTGACATTTTTGGAAAAATTTGCCTGATGATTTTGCAATCTACTTTAATTCACTGCATTCGAATGAAATTGAAAATGTACAATTGAAATGTGGTGTTTCAGATTAATCTGAGATTGCATCAATTTTGACATAAAGTCACACAAAATGAATGAGACAGATTAAAAATGAAATACACAACTGTTAATGTTTGAATACAAACTTTTTAATAAAATGGAAATGGAAATGAGTTGTTTTTGGAATGAAATACAAATTATTGTTGTTATTTTTCTTGGCCCCTTCGGAATCATAGCTTAGACTAATCATAATATTTGATCAATTGTCAGACGCCAACCTTTTGACCAATATATATGTGTGTAAATAGTATGAGGCTCACAGCTGATTACATTAAATATGTTGATGAAAGTCATTTAAAGTCTCATGCAATGTTGCATTGATATTGTTTATCTTGGTGTGTTGATTCGAATCGTTTTGCTGCTGATTCTGATTTCACAGCTGGCTTTGGAAAAATAAATTCATGATAAGATGTCCTCAAACATCTTCAATAATGCACAATTTTCAATCTTTTGTCTATTATTGTTCTTGTTATTTCAATTTCAAGGTATCCAAGTAATAGCTTCTTCAGTATGTTTTTCTTTAAAGCATTTCATTTGACAGACAAATGCCGGACAATAAACAATTTGCCTGTGCAAACGAAATGTAGACAAATAAAAAGATATTTTTTCCGGAATTCTCCACAAACGAAATTTATTTACAAATTTCCGATGTTTACAATATTTATTTATATAACATTTTTTTCCCCCAACCCCGTTTCTTTTGTAAAACGAATTTGATAAGATTTCCATGGGTTACGGATCTAATAGAGGCTCAAAAGATCGAACACTAAAACATTCAATTTCCATCAGCTTTCAGTGCTGAAATCGCTTAAAGTTCGAGCATGTGTTAATGTTGTCCATAATGGTGATTGATCAACATTCATATTGAATAAACGTAATCGTCTATTATTTATATTATTGTTGCCGGCATTTTGACAGCAACCATTGCCATTTCCTGCATTTTGCATCATCCGTGAGCTACTCGATAAATAATGTAACGTTTTACTTTTGTTAAGTAAACGTTGATGGTGATTTTTTTCAATACAATCATTATCCAAACTTTTTGAACGAAATGATGCAAAATGGCTACGTCTAACCGAACAACTATTTATATAATTATTATTATGCGATTGAATAGGTTTAGTTTTAAATAAGTGTGTTTGCAATGTTTCAGGTGTTTTGGATGTATTTAATTTTTTAATTTCGATATCACGTTTGAGCTCGATAATATTTTCAATTGTAATGGCCGCTGATGGCGTCAATGGTGATGGTAATAATGATGATGAGTTGACAATGTTTCCTATATGCTAGCTGCTTGATGATTCACAAATGCGATCATTTGTGTCTGATGGTGATTCCGGTGTCATTAAATCCGTCTAACAGGACAAAGAAAGAATATTTTAAACAATAAATTCATTTTGCGGTGAAAGGTAAAAAAAGGTAATTGAATGTCACCTGCGTTTGCTCTTGATCGCTACGTTCTTCTAAAACGGTATCTAAATCTAGTGACGGAAAACCACGGCTCAGGCTTCGTTCAGAACGTAAACTGACAGCTCTCGTGGTACGGTTAGCTGAATAAATGGAAATAGAATCGAAAAACAAAATTGAATCTTTGGATGGAGAAATGCTTAAAACACCAAGAAAAATGGAAAAATTAATATATTATTGTATTAAATATAAGAAAACATGCATACAAAAATCAACGACAACAATCATTGAATTGAATAAAACAATTCAAGAGAAAAATGAAACCAAAATTCGAAAATGTTCCAAATTTTTGGGGATTTTCTTGCATCCGGGACTCACTGAGTCTATGAATAGGACTAAATCTGACCAGGCTGACAGTATGATCCTGTAAATCATAATTACGACGACGATCCCGTTCACGTGCATTTTTAGCACGATGACGCAAACAGCAAATTACCAACAATGCCAACAATGGAAATCCAAATATGCACGATACAATCGGTATAACGACTGATTCCGGTGCCACTGCAATCAAACAAATAAATGGAAAATTAAATTTAATGCACTGAATCAAATCCAAATCCAAATCCAAAAAAAAACGAAACACGTCAAACGAATTGCAAATTTGGAACAAACCTGTTGGATAAATGATGATTGGCCGTTTATTTTGTCCATGTAAACTGACTGCCGAAAGATTTGTGATAATGGTGGATGTTGTTTTGGTTATTGGTATGGCTGCAACAGAGGCTGCTTTAGTTGTTGATTCAACCATTGGCATTAGCCTTTCAGTTGATAAATGCGTAGAATTCAATTGAATGCTTGGCATTGTTTTTTTTTTTTTTGGCATTAAATTCATTCAAACAGTGACATTCGGCTATCGAAGTGTAATCGTCGACATTAATTCAATTATAATTCAACAAATTCTTTTTCTTTTATTTTGGATTAATATTTATGAATGTTTTGCGTATTGCTTCAATTTATGGCATTTGTCTGTTGTCCGTTGCATATATTTAATATATTAATGATATTCCCAATCCACATTGATACGTTTCCAATATTAGTAAGTAATATTATTTGTTGATTATTTATTTATAATTCACTTTAACATAATTCGATTCCGAGCGAATGACAATGAATGCTTTTGTTTTTCGATTGATTAATTGCTTCGAATGGTGTACATTGTACATTCCGCTTCATCTTTTGTCTGCGCCAAATCGATTAATTAAATTACAAACCAAGCACAATTCATTCCTGTCACGAAAAATATTTTGGAATTATTCATTCGTAGCCGGTACAGTTTCTGGTTACGTTTACGAATATAATGAATTTGATGAAAATTTGAGTGTGGAGATGCTCAGCTGGCATAAAATCATTTATCAAATTATTGCAAATTGTTCACAACAACAATCGGAATGGAAAATGTCTATTGGAAGAAAGAAAGAATAAAACGAATTGAATTAATCATAGGGGAAAAAAGACAAAAATCATTGAATTTATTCATTTGTAGTTGGTAGGCTTGATTTGTATGCCGATACATCAACTAATCGATGCAAAACTTTTGTGTTTTATTTTTATATCGAGAAAAGTCTTGCCCGGTCGAGTAGACCGAAGTAAGCGAGCAAAAACTATTTCTTTTTTTTGCTTTCGAAAATGATTTTTTTCATCAATTCGTGGCGACAGTATGACACAATGATTGACATAAATACAGCGACAACTGAAAAATAAGCAAAAAAATAAATACTCCGATATATTGAATTTCAAGCTACAAACTACATGAAACAATATGCCACAATTTGAATTCCACCAACGAAAGAGTTTTCATGTAAAAATAAATAAGTTGCCTGTCCTTGAACTAAGGAAGAGAAAAACAGTTTTTTTTTTATCGATTTCCAACCATTCACAACATGGAGAGCACAAAGCACAGAGCACCGAAATCATCAAAGCATTTACGTCATGATGTTTCAGATACAATTTTGCCGGTTCATCATGCTTGAGGGATAATCGATAATCATTTTCTATTTCGAGTGGAAACAATGGATAGAAGAAAAAAAACACACAGGATATTACATTCAATGTGATGTTGGCACTCTTTGGGGGCTCATTTAAATTTGAAATTAAAGCACTCAATATTCAATGTCGAGGCATAATTTGCCTTTACCTGAAATTATTTATGTTTAATTTTCAATTTAGAATTCCGATGAATGGAATTTAATCAGATTACAATGCAGGCCTTGGATGAGCCTTTTGATGCATTCCACTCATCAAAATGACATTTCGACCAAAATCATTGCTACTAACAAAAGCGCTCAGGTGTTTTTCGAATATTTTTTCAAACTGAATCCAATTCAAATGGCAAATGATTCTTTTTCAATTTCCATTAATGGCTTGTTATTTGGGTTCAATATACAAAATCCAATATCTCGTTTCAATTTCACGGTTTATTGTGGATATTTAAAAAGGGGAAAAAAAGAAGCAAAATCACCTAAATTCCCCCAAAAAAAAAAAGCATGTCTGTAGTCGCTAGCATTGTGTAAATTCAGCATTTCAATCAGTCTACAGTCTACATCAAGTAAATTCAATGTTTATTAAAAAGGCAAAATGTGTTACGTGAACATCCAACGGAATTATACTACGGTATACAGGTATAAATGGTTCATTCGATTTGTGTACAAACGAAATATACACACACACACAAAAAATAATGTATACGTACTATATTTGCCAACGGCGCTCCAAATCATCAAATTTTATTGAACATGGAAACAAAAATACGGTTATCAAAGCCAGTCGAAAATTCTAAAGAGTGAATGTTACAGTGAAACGATGCGTACAATATACGATAAGATACTGAAACCAGAATGAAAATGAAACCAGAATGAAAACCGGATAATTTGAATGAGTCGCATTGAAATGAAAAGAATGTTAAATATACAATTTATGCCAGATGAATGATATTATCAATAGAAGTTGTTTGTACGCCGTATTTTTGTAAAACGCGAAAATAGCAGACGATAAGCTGCTCAGTAACCGAAATTCGTGTTCATACGAAAGATGAGAAAAAGTAGAGAAAAAATATTGTCACAACATGAACCATATCGGCTGTGGCTTATGCATTTATCGCTAGTATTCTGTATGCCTAATGTAAAATGTATAGCCATTTTACGGTGTTTGCAGTTTGCAGTATTCGGCAATCGTCCCCTTCAAATTTCTACTATTTGGCACTGATTCTTTTCCGGCTCAATGAAATACACACATGACTGATGGATGTGGATTTTTCTCCAGTGAAATTATATTATCGGAAGATTTTATGTATTAATGTAAGCATTATTGTCTCACGGATCGGCCGCATCGATATATAGAGAATGTGTTTTCCTTTTGTCTTCCAACGTGGGGTTTTGGGAATATTCTTTTTCCAACATTATCGTTCGCTTGCAAACATTTCCACGTTTACAGCTCCATACATTTAGTGAATCCTGTTAACTGTTCAATAAATACACAAAATCCAGATTGATTAAAGGTTTTAAGTGCTCAAATATGAATTGACTGGATTTTGCTTTTATGAATTTGAATGAAAATTTAAAAATTTTAACCATTTCAAAATCGATCAGTTACCATATATGGTTGAATTCTATGCAGATGACCTCTGAGCGTTTTAACAAAGAAATTGCCAATGAGGGAATTCAATTAGGTCAATTTTAATTATGGCTTACATGGTTGCAAGCTAAAATAAGATGAATAGAATGAATTTTCCATCGTCAACAATCGAAATGACCAAATATTCAGTTTCGCATAATTTTCCCACTATTATTTTTATTTACAATGAAACTCCATGATCTAATCTTCAAATGATTTAATGCTTATCCGTATGAACGTGAGCTAAGTACGAGCACCAGTTCGCCACTCAACATAGTCACTCCATGCATCGAGTTCACGTTCGTTACAAATATAAAACAGAAAGAAAATTGATTTTATACAATGTTTAGTAAACAAGCACGAGGACCATGCCTTACCATTAATTGAAAATAACAGCGTTTCATTCTCTTTTGTTTACCATTTGGACATTTATATTCAATATTTCATTCCATTCAATTTCATTTCGCATGTATATTTCATTCCATTTTATCGCTTAAACCATTGTGATCACGAGAAATGGCCTGCTTGCCATGTGCATTCATTTTTGTGGAGTTCTTTATTAAAGCTCATGGATTTCAAAAGTGATAGATATCTTGTTTTTTTCCTGTACTGAGAATTTAATAGTTTAACGTAAATTAATTAATTTTAATGCAGATCCAACTAGCCGACAACGACGACGACGAATTATTTCGTTCCACATCCGATATTCCAGAGAGATTTCATTACTCTCGAATCGATTTATCGATGGGAAATCCAATAAACCAATGAAATTAAGAGCACATTAAATGATTTTGAATCGGAATTGAAATGGTTTCGATTGCAGTCAGTTTTCCAATAAAACTGCGATTGCAATGAAAGTAGTTTCAGTATTTTTTTTTGTTATCAACGGATAAATCCGTAATTTAATTTTTTTATTTGATTATTTACTTATTATTGGTAATCGATAGTGCGTATATGCTTGAGGATAGAAGGAATGGCAGACACCGTTCAGTGTTCGCAATTTCATACGCATTTATTGTTCCATAAAGATACGAAGAATCAATGAATTGAAAATAAAACAAACGATATGTGTCTAAGCTATGAAAACAGACGCATCAAGAAGCTTCGTTGTCAATGAACTGACGCCATCGTCGCCTCTATCTCTACCTAATGATATAATTGGCTATATATGACAGCTGGATAATTATTTTCCATGTTTTATCGGTTTAATCAATCGCTTTTACTAGATTATGCATACCACGAAGTACACAATCGCATACAATAGAATTACAATTTCATTGGATAAAATCAAATAACCGTATAACGTATAGTGCAAAGCGAACAATATTGCCAGCAAATGGCCGCATTTTTCGTATAAACAAATGTCGTCACCAACGAAAAAGTAATATTAAAGAAAAAAAGTGATGCATGGAATGACGTCACAACAAAATGGCATTCGAATATTGTTTCGACATTGTGCCCAGTTCATTGAATGCGTAACACAATTAATGGACATTGACGGCTGCAAAAATGCATTTCGTAAGGAGACAAAAAAATTGTCAATTATTAAACAACAATAAACTTGATGTTCAGTGAATGCTTATAAAATTGATAAAGGTTCCGTTTCCAAAACAGCCAACATACAGAGCTTCGTTAAAAAAAAAAATAAAACGAATAAAATTTCCCTATAAAAACAAATGAAATGCAAACTTTTTGTTGTTTATGCCAAAAATGCTTACGGTGTATGGTTGGTAAAAGATTCCAACAAAAGATTACAAATCGAATGAACAAATAATTCAAACCAATGACAATGTCCAACGCCTTACTTTAAACTCCAGTGAAACTCTTTTGTATGAAATGGTGTGGTATGCAATGCACGTCTGACCCTTTGCACACTGTTCCAAAAAACCAAATCGTGCTGTGCTCAGCTATTCTTAAATATTTTCACAAGAACAAACTATTTTATATATATATTATATATGAATCGCTTAATAGAAAATAATAATGCGCATAAAATATGGTGGAAAAACGTGGATCCTGAGAAAAAAAAGAGAGCAAAAACTAAATCGACATTGAACAAGAAAAAAAAGAGAAGAAAATTCGAATAAAGTTGTTATAACGATAAACAATAGAGCTGGCCACGAACATGATTTTTGCTGTTCGTGTTCGTTCGTGTTCGTAAAATGTTCGGAAAAACTGTTTGTGTTCGTTCGGAACAAAATTTACCGAACACGAATAGTTCGCAAACATTTGCCGAACAGTTCGCGAACACTACAATTATAAGCGGCTGCGGATTGGAATTAACTCGAAATTTTCACTAATCCAAAGAGGTCGGTTTTTTTTTCTAGACATCAGGGCTGGGCATAATTGCGATTGTGAACGCTCGCATTCGCAATAGGCGACCGATTTTTTTGCTCGGAATTCATTGCGAGCGCTTGAAATTCACTCGCTTCCAAAAAATCGCTCGCTCGAAATTCACTCGCTCCCAAAAAATCGCTCGCTTGAAATTCACTCGCTCTCAAAAAATCGCTTGCTCCCAAAAAATCGCTTGCTTGAAATTCACTCGCTCTCGAAAAATCGCTCGCTCCCAAAATATCGCTCGCTCGAAATTCACTCGCTCCCAAAAAATCGCTCGCTCGAAATTCACTCGCTCCCAAAAAATCGCTCGCTCGAAATTCACTCGCTCCCAAAAAAATCACTCGCTCCCAAAAAAATCGCTCGCTCGGAATTCAATCGCTCCCAAAAAATCGCTCGCTCCCAAAAAATCGCTCGCTCGAAATTCACTCGCTCCCAAAAAATCGCTCGCTCGAAATTCACTCGCTCCCAAAAATCACTCGCTCCCAAAAAAATCGCTCGCTCGAAATTCACTCGCTCCCAAAAAATCGCTCGCTTGTTGTTATGCGTTGTTATGCGTTGTTATGCGTTGTTGTGCGTTGATGTGCGTTGTTATGCGTTGATGTGCGTTGATGTGCTGTTGTTGTTGTTGTTGTTGTTGTTGTTGTTGTTTGTTTTTTTTTTTTTTTTTTTTTGGAGCGAGTGAGTTTCAAGCGAGCGATTTTTTTGGGAGCGAGTGAATTTCGAGCGAGCGATTTTTCGGGAGCGAGTGAATTTCGAGCGAGCGATTTTTTGGGAGCGAGTGAGTTTTAAGCGAGCGATTTTTTGGGAGCGAGTGATTTTTTGGGAGCGAGTGATTTTTTGGGAGCGAGTGAATTTCAAGCGCTCGCGATTTTTTGCGAGCAAGTGAATTTCAAGCGCTCGCGATGAATTGCGAGTGCGATTCCGAGCAAAAAAATCCGTCGCCTATTGCGAATGCGAGCGTTCGCAATCGCAATTATGCCCAACCCTGTTGTCTAGAAAAAAAATCCGACCTCTTTGGATTAGTGAAAAATGAAATTTTTCGAATATTTTTCAAATTTGATGAACCAAATCTATGGCGAATATGAGTTCGGATTTGAATTTCCGGGTCATTGATGGCTAAATTTATCAGAAATGATGCCCTGAGTGATAATTAATACGCGTTTGGGTCGAGAGTCACGAAAAACTAAAGGAATGCAAAAAATCGTTATAAGTCTGATCTACGAAAATGGTAAAAATATTAATTGTTCGCGAACTGCCGAACGAACGCGCCTGTGTTCGTGTTCGTTCGTGTTCGGAAATGAGAGATTGTTCGGATGTTCGATAGTTCGCGAACATCGCTAAAAACGAACGAACAACGAACGTTCGCAAACTGTTTGGCTTCGTGGACAGCTCTAATAAACAATGAGACTTAAGCAGCAGCAGCAGCATAGAATGGCAACTGAATCGTGCCGGTTTGACTTGTTAGTTGACCACATAAACACATAAAAAACAATCAATGATAAAATAAAACGGACGCACACGAATAACTAATATAATGGTAAAAGAAAAGCAGCCATAATCTAGTGGCTGGGTCATCGGACCAACTGAAATGGCAAATGATGATATACCACAATTTGGTTTTGGGAATCGAGAAAATGATATGTGTTTTGTTTGTAACCAGACAGAAAAAAAAACAGACTCTTCAATTGTGGGATTATTATTATGTGCGTGAGATTCATTTAAATGACTAAACCATAACCAATTTGTAATCGCCAGTTTCTGTTTTTATTTCACACCAATTGGACAATCGACGAATAATTCTAAATATTATTAGGCGTATTTACAGCAAAAAATGCTGTGTGTCGGATTTCTAAATGTGTTCATAGTTTTTGTTGAAAACGGCCACACTCACATTCGATTCATCAATTCGATACAAGTTTAACCGATGTGTTTGGTGTTTTGTAGACGGAAAATCTAGTAAATATTTAATGCAGCTTCAAGTCTTAGTTTTCATTTGTAGTCAGAATTATTTCAGTAAACGAATTAACTCGATGGATATATTAATAGGCTTTTGGATTTGAGTTTAGGTTTATAAATAAATAACAAAACTGCACAATAATTAGTGTTTAGTGTTCAGTGTTTGGTATTCAATATTGAATGAGATTTTTTCTATATGAATCGTCTACAGACTACAGACGAATTATACAAATATGAATATTTCGCATTCTAAACGAATATCTCGAATTTGTGATTAGTTCAACGAATGGTGGAAAGTGTGGATCCACTTCAAAGTCTATTTATAAAATAATGAGTCCAAATTTGTATCCTTAGATTGTTGACTGAAACTGAAATAAAGTTTTTGATTTTCCGAAATGAAACCATAAACAAAAACCGTACACAAGCGTACAAATTATACCATTGTGTTATGTGATGGGCATATTTAATTCGATCTTCCGAATTATTCAATGTTTTTTTGCTCCGTTATCAGCATTACAATACAATCATCAAATATTCATGTTTCATTAGGCACATTGTATCGTTTTTGGCATGTGTTGGGCTTGAATTTCAAATGCTTAAGATCAATGCATTGTATAAAATAGATAAAACGTTAAATGTCGGTTATTTGTTAGTTGCCAATGACTCACAACCCTCCATCTATGCGCTAACTTTGAATAAACCAAATATTGTTCAGAATATATAATTTTGGTTGGTCAATCGATAATAATAATGATAATTATATCGTGCCGAATGACAAAATTATAAATCAGTTTAATTTGGGAGTTTGATCAGTGGTTCGTCAGACCAAAACTTGAAAACATATCATATTTATCAATAGCTGGTGTATAGCTGGCCAATTTGCTATTGTCGATTGCAGATGATTCAATTATTATTATTGTGCAAATATTTAAAAGACGGATTTTTTCAGTATTTTAAATTCCCGTTAGCCTGAAATGAGCACGAATCACTTTCGCTATCATTTTCTTTTTGCATCGATCGGGATGAGAAAATGAGCGACCATTTTAAAATGCTACATTGCACGGTATTGTAATAATCCATAGATAAAGATGATAAAAAAAATCGTTAGCATAGAACAAGAGTAGCGTTTGAATGTTTGTCGTTTCATTGTGTTCATTTCTGAAATGTTTGCCATTCAGACACAAGAATATCAAGTGTGGATTATTATATGTTTTGAAGATGAATTTTCCTTATCCAAATGTTAATAATGTGATAAGGAATGAGGCCCAAGAGCGCTGAAGCTGAATCATTGGCAAAGGCAATTGCACGTAGATTAAAATGGAAAACTTCGAACGAAAATGAGACTAAAAGTATGTGATTGCAAATTGTGATTGTGTTTGTGTTAGAAAATGCGGCGTTCGCATTTCCATATAAATTCAAAAGTTCCATTCTCCACTTTTGGTTTTGATTTTATCGTTGAAGTCAAGTGGCTATCGGAAGGAGCTCTATTGTTTCGATCATATGATTTATTAAATCGAAATGTTTGTAGAAAAAACTGTCGCTCTTGATCATTTTATTGGAAAATAAAATTGCTTTTTCTCGTTTTCAATATCAGTTTTGTATTAGAATATTATCTGGTTGAACGATAAAGGATTGCTATTCTTTCATTTGGATTGTTGTTTCTGTGTGATTGTGTAAACTTTTATATTTTCGATGTACACTTTTTGGAAAATGTGCACTGTGTGTGTGTGTGTGTGAAGTGGTTGGTTTTCTGATAGGAACCCTTTCGAATCGAATTAAAATAATACAAAATAGATTGCCGCAAGTCTCAAATCCCCAAGATAATACTAAAGTGGCCAATTTTACGTTCGGTCAATTCATAAATAATAAACATAATATGTTTGAAATCACACATGAAATAATAATAATCGAATACAGAGCATAGAATACGGGATACACGGTGCCCGAATTGTTTTCAATAGCCTCATTTAATGAAAACATTTGTTTGGGTCAAACAAAAACATTGTCATTATTTCATTTTCAAATGTCAACCACAACGCATCATTTCGTTCTCTCACCATTCACCATCCATTCTGCATGCACAAGTGTTTTTGTAATGGATTCGGTTTTTCCTTATCCAAATATTACATACTGTCACCACTGTTTTATTCGAAAGGTTTTGATCTTATCACAAACACATTCCTGTCTATAACAATGCATGCCAAACGGTATCGCATTCATTGTGCTCAGTTAATCGGAAATGAAACGAACATGAAATGTGTCATTGTCAATGAAACATATTTGCTTTTTTTTTCATCAAAATGATACCATCAGTGTGTTTGTTCGTGTTAGGCTTAAGCGAATTACCAAAATCATTCGGAACATGTGAATTTTAGACGAAACGATAATAATCATATTATGTTTGCAAAAAGTTTTACAACATAAAATGTAATACAGATGATTTAGCAAAAACGCTATTCATAATAATAAATAATTAACAGTCAAACTTTTGTTAAGTCACTTGTTCCATTTTCCATAACATAAAATAAAATATTAACAATAATATGCATAATAAAATTATGAATCTTAATCTGTACCATTTCAAACTGTATCCAGTTTCTAGACTGAATTCATGTCGTTTCTAAATCTTGTTATCTGAAATGTATCGCATGAATTATTATTTATTGTATCAGCAAATATTCAACACCACCAAAAGCCGAATCCATTGTGTTTAATGAAAATTGAAACATTTTTCTCTTTCTAAATTATGTTCAGACGATATATCGTATAATTTAGGACGAATAGAGAAGGTTTATTATGAGGTAATTAAGTATTTATTTCGATTTAATGAAACAATCTGTCACATCATTGAAACAATTTGAACGAATCGATTATCTACAAAGTCTGGCCCAGCACTCAAGATCTCAAAGCTGCGAAATATAACACAATTTCAACTTTTTGAGCTTGATTTGAATTCGATAAATGGTGTGGATCCAATGGCTTCGGTTGGTAGAGGCTAGAACGGAGAAACCAAAAAAAATCAGATAAAAGGTAAATTGTTGTTGATAACAGAATCGTTGACAAAAATAACATGAATATGAATCAATAAAATGGCGAGAGAAAAATCTGTTTGCATTCAGTGAATAAAAAATAAAATCGTTATCGCCCCATTAGCGGCCAAGAATTTTCAGTGATGAAGGGCGATGAATGGGGAAAAAAATAATAATCATTACCTCCGTAGTCGAAAATTGTTGTTTTTTCCTTCTTCTTCTTCCGTTTCGGTGAGCGATTCGATTTGATTGATCTTTATGATGTTGTATAAATGTTTTTTTTTTATGATCAGCTTTTTTCGGAAATGTCTGTTATCTGCTTCAATTGGAACTTCGACTTTCTTTTGTTGATGAAATCAAAATAAGTACCAGAATTCATTCATGTCATTACGATGAATTGGTTTCTTTTCAAAAGAATCAAAAATAATATTCAAACATGGATAAATCTATTCTGTTGAAAAAATCAGCGAATCAGGAATGGCTGTTAAAGAGAATAATGGAATTTTGGTGCACAGCATTGAAATGTATTCCATCACGCAATGTTTTCATTAATATTCAATGGAGATATTCGTTCAATATGCTCCATGGTATCATGTTCGAACGAAATGAACGAGAAAAAAAAATCGAATCCCTGCTATTCATGATCCTAGTGGATGTTTCATGCTCACTTAATATTGTTATCGAAAAAAAAATGTATTGACTACAAAACAATCACAAAAAGTTTCGTGAAAAATAAAACTTTTGTTTTCACAAAACAAGGAAAATTTCATAGCAAAAAAAAACACATTATCACTTGTGATTCGTGATTTGATTGTGACTGATCGATCTCAGTATGGAATTCACCGAATATATTTCTCGATTTATTTCGAATAGCTTATAAGTTTGACACCTAGCTGCCTAAGTGTTCATTATGATTTCGAACCGTTGACCAGGAACTTCAATAAAGAATCAAATTTTAGTTGATAAAATTTTTCTCGTTGTTGACGGTGTTTCCCTAAAGCCCATTACAGCCCACCACAATACCCAAAAAAGCCGAATGAGGAGCTCCACTTTATCATTGCTTTATATCATCATTGCTCTTTTTTGTATTTACATTTTTCATGGAAAACCGAATTAAAAGATTTTTGCATAATTCCGGCATTATATGCATAGAGGATGGTGTCATTGTGAACTGAAGCAACAAAAAGGAAATGAAAATATTATTCGATGATTTTCAATGATACGGTTGACGACGAATTAACATTTACTTTTGATCTTATTTTGTTGCCGTCATTTGTTTTCTGCGGTGTCATCGTTCTCATTTGTATGATGAAATATATATATATAAAAACGCCTCAATCATCAGTATTGGAATTTTGCCTACAATAAAATTGAGGGGGCTCATTTGCATGGCAATATCATGACCAAACATTAACTCACGAAACCGACCGAATAAGTGTTTGCTGTTCGCAATAATGAATAATGTTATACTTTTTGAATAACGCACATTAGGCACAAGCCATACACAGCAAATAGCAAACAGAGCAAACGGCAATTGTTAGGGAGGAAATAAGAAAATGAATAATTTGTAAATTTCATTTTATTTTCCATTCACAAATTGCATAAAAGTGTACGTATGTTTTTCTGCGTTGCCGACATGAATTAATAACTTGAACAAGACATTTACAAAAACCAGAAAAACAAAAAAATTATACACACTCAAGTTTATCTATTCATTAGAATGTGAGTGAATGCTCTTCACACATTCCACTTAAAGAGCGAACAGTTGTAAACGGTGAACAAATGAATGTTCGGCCTGAATTTCCTTTTTTAAATCAAACAAAGTTCTCGGATTTAAATATAGAATTATTATTATTATCATATTTTTTTTCTTTGAAACATTACGGATTCGTTCAAACAGATTCATTAATGTAAGCAGTTGATGCGATGCGTACACAACAAAAGTATTCGATAATCATATTTGCCGTATACATATAAGTTTCAGGAAACATACATTTTGTTTGGAAAATATATATTCCAAATGTTTACAAAACGTAAAACGCTCAAATATCCAATGGCTGAACCCAACTCTTGCTTGTCAGCTTCAAATTCTATTGAAAACTATTTTCGATTATGCAAATTGGCAAAAGACATAGTTACTACATTATACTATATTGTCAGTGCCAGTGTATGGAATGTTGTCATACATAATAGTAAAATAGTTTCAAAAGTACGCGTAGATGTTTTGGCATTGATATTTCGTTGATATAAAAGAAATTCTTATCGCATAAGTTTGTGCTCTCTGGGAAAAACACAAAGCGAAAACTGAATTTCAAAAATGGTAAAGTATTATCATTATAATAGTTTCAAAATTTTTGGAATTTCATATGAAAATGTAATTTCCTTTTGAATTTTTGAACTGATTAAAGAATTTTTGTCGAAAATTTGATTTTGATGGCTGGCAAGAAATTTAATAAGTTAGATGAGACATTTTCCGCATTTTTACTTAAAATTTATTTTTTTAAATTTTCTTCAATGAAACATTATGTGTATTGTGTGCAGTGTGCAGTATCTTAAAAGTGAAATTGTCAAAATAATGGAATTCATGCGATTTCATTATGTTATAGACTTTGTTGACGCCAATTCAGTTCTGTTTTCACTTCTAAACGGCAAAGCAAAATAAATGAAATTACGGTAAAAAATGGAAAACTATTTGGCTAAATCATATGTTGTGCGGAAAAAATTCAAGTGAAATCGGAGCACAAAGTGCCAAAAAAAAAATCAATGAAAGTATTTTGAATATCTTGACTAAATAATGTTTCATGGGAATGTCATGTGTGTCATATTGTGTGTCTGTGTGCTACTTGAAACTCAGTCAAATATTAATGGAGATACAATATACAAGTGATGTAGATGTAGAGCTGTAGTTCCACTTCAAATGAACGAATGAAAAGAAGAAAAAAAATAATGTGAATCAAATGTGTTTCCATTCATTCAATGACTCGTCAAACCTCGAGTATTCGTCGCTTTCAGTATCACGACGTGAATCTGAGATTATTATCATGAATAATCATATGTAAGTTAGTTGCTTTTCACTGTACACTGTACACACACACACATAAACATGCCATCTGTGCATTGATAATGAGCAACATTCAAAATATGCCAAAAGAGACAAGTGATGGCAAGCAATACATTGTGCAAATGGAAAAATTTAAATTGACGCGGAAGCAAAATTATAGATATGACATTCGCCATCATCTCAACGAATGTAAAACAGTCAATTTAATGCCGCAAAAGCACTCCACGAATACAATATCTTATGGTTAACACTTGAGAGATTTCTCTTCATATATCACAACATGCCTGTCGGTATCCTAATATTCGCTGTTCCCCATTGTGGAGTTAAGACCAAACGCCGAATGTAATAAAAAGGATCCGAACAACGAACAACGAACAACGTCATCCATTCATTCACTTTGAAGATGAAATTTGATTTGTTAGCCTGCTCTTAGCGTTAACAACGGTAATTTTTGGCATCTGTTCAATGAAGGGAGTAAAAAAAAAAAGAAAAGATTTTCATCTGACACATTTTACATTACGCAATGCATACGAAACAAACGTAACACTGTTTCAATTCACTGTACACTCCTCAGAGATTGAACGAGAAAGCGGTTGAGAGAAAAATGAGCAGCATTGATCTGCGCAATAAGTTAGACCACATTGAAATTACGTACTTTTTTCGCTTACATTCGAGAAAACTACACAAACACAAATCACTTTGCTTTTCGAACGGAAAATGGCTTGTGTTTGGTGAGGATTTCCGATTTTGTTTTTTTTTTTCATCTTTTTTTTTCTTTTCTCGTTTTTACTGTTTCCTACTCTGGAAATGTATTTCAAATGATTAAACGATGAATATATGACACAATGAGAATATTGTGAGTGCAATCTATTTTGTATATCACACGATGCAGATATAAAATAACGGAACCGGAAAAATATTGTTCGCTGAAATGAATAGAAAAAAAAATCCATCTAACACTTATGACAGCACGTTTAAGGATATATGTATATATATATCCACTAACAGCCAGCACATCAATTGTAATAAAACAGCCACATTCAGATCCGTTGGGAAATCTTGCGTGTTCCGGTTAAATTCAAGATTAGTTTGGAGAAGATGAAAAAAAAAAGAGAAATCTTTCGATTTTCATTCAATCATTTCAATGTGATGTTCGAACACGTTAAAGCAATGACTTTTTTTTTATACGGTTACCGGGAATTTGTGTGTGAATGAGTGCGTTTTACTAGATTTTCGAATTGACATTTTTAACGTGGATCACTTTTTTCGTCTCGAAACTTTCACGAATTGTATTAACAAAATTGAATTTTCGTTTCAATCAAATTGCTATATATAGATTTTAGCATTGATTTGGAGCACACAAATACCGTCCAATTATTACATGGTGATGTGACGATGAAGTTTTTGTTTTTTTTCTGTATCGACATTCTGGTCATCGGATTTTAATCTATTCAATCGAAAACAACGACGTCACTGGCGGGAAAATCAAAATGAATTGACCACAATTTGTACAACCAATTTCATCGATCAAAAGTCAAACGATAAATCAAATGTATAATATATATATAGTAATCAATTCATAAATAATTATTTCAAAAAAAATCGACAGCTCAACCGTGTTCAAACGATTAATATATTTATTATTATTCTCATGATTAAATGGCTTCCGATTTTTGTTCTGATTTGTCGAAATACTTTGAACGAATGACGAAGACTATTAATTCTTAATGGAAATATAATTGTTGTATATAATCCGAATATTTGCCATTTGCCGCAAAACTATCGATTTACGCCTACCTTCCAAAAAATACGAAAAATGTCCATTGTTGAAATTACTTTGGATATCCTTGAGCACCAAATGTAGACAAAAATACTATGGGAAAATTTCATCATTTAATTTTTGTTGTTACTAATCAAAATGAGTCATTTTATGCGTGTCATTTATTAACTTTCATCAACAATTCGTTTTCATTTTTATTTTGTTTATTATGTAGGCAATGCAGCCATATTTATAGGGTTTTTTTTCCATTGGAATTGACAATAGAATGGTTTGGTGGCGGCTTTATTTGCATAATATTAGTTACGTGCTTTATGAAGGGCAAACCACAATGCGATCAATAATAATAATAATAAACAGGGTTGAGAAAAAGCGAAATGTTCGAATGAAGAATGACACGTAACAATAAAATGCTTTCAGAATGAAATAGCAAATATTTGGGCCTTTCGAATTCCATACGGTTTCAGCCGTTGAAAATGTGGACAAAACGAGATCATATAACACTGGCATTTCCATACCAAACATTCAATTGTTTATATTTTATTCGGCTTTGTCGGAAAATGCCGACAAAAACTTACGATTAATAATTTGTGGAAATTTGGCCACATCGAAATGATGATGAACAAATTCAACTGTGCTCGGCTCATCACTATCAATATTCAATAATTGTGGAATCGACCAATTCAACTAGAACAGATACTTAAACCGCAGACACACATGAATATAAAAAAGAAAATAAGGAACATTACCCAATATTACAATATATCGTTTTTGTGCAATTGGATGTGGAAATGTGAAATGTAATGCTTAATAAAGCTGGCACCTAAGCCGGTGATGGATCACTTTTTAATAGAGTTGATGTGTGGTATATCGTTTCCACATTTCGTATCCAAAGAAAGGGAGGAAATAAAAAAAATGGTCAAACATAAAAGCTTCAACAACAGTGTTTAGTGTTTAATGTGTCCGGTGTCCATATTGAAACGATACTGACTTTAGTAGTTCTCAGTTTTTCTCGATGTTTCTGACCATCTTAACGTATCCATTTCATCCGTGTCAACTGAATATAATTTTCCCCCCTATTCTTTCGTTAAAATCCGCTGCTTCGTAACTTTTTCATCCGTGAAAGTCGGTAAACGTATTGTTTGATTTGGATTGATTCGATGGATGCATTATCACACTTTGAAGTATATCACAAGTATAAAGAATGAAGTAACAAAATCCTTAAAAAGCAAAACGTATAAAAAGTTAAGGAAAAACAAAAAAAGGAAGAAAAAACATGAAAATTCCTAAACTTTAAAATGCTTCATTTTACATCAACGTTCGTATTTTCATCTCAATTTTCAAATCAAACAATTTTTTTTATTTGGTTTGCTATTATCCCGGGACGTTTCATTATTATTGAGGATTTTTTTTTGTTCATCAAGTTTTTGTTTACGTTCGGCGCCTGACGCATTCAATTTCGATTCAACGGTCCATTTTTGATTTATTTTAAAGTTACGAAAAAAAATCAACATTCCATTTTGGATGCGAAAAAAAACGATAAAATAAATAAAATTGGTATTTTTATGGATTCCGTTTTCATTCTTTTGCCTTTGTTTTCTCACTTTCTTTTCGTCCTTTCCATAATTTTTTTTCCATCTATTTTTGATTTCCGTTTTGTTTCGTTCCATTTAGTTTCGGTTTGTTTGTGATTTGTTTGATTCGAATTGTTGGAACCGTTAAGCACACTTCACGAAATAAGCATATATTTATTTTGTTCGCGGCTTCATTTTCCGAAAAGTTCGTTTTTTTCTTCCATTTTTGAAATGGATTCTTGTGCGTATGTTTTCACTGTTCAAATACAAACAAAATCTAAACCAAATTTACAGGCGACAGCATAATGTTTGCATTCGGTTGAAATTGAATTACGCAAATCAATTAGTCAAAATAAAAGTCTAAAATTGAGCAAACGAATGAATGGCGCTGATTTCGTTTTTTCGTAAATGAATTCAGTGTTCAGCTGTTTCACTTATGGTCGTACATAAATGACCGGCTGGCATTCGACAATCAAACAATTTGAACATATGTATTTCGAAATTATTATTATTATTATTTTTATTCGTTGTGTCATGCGGTCACACTAACCACTATTAAAAGAGAGCCACATCTGTAGTAGAATATGGATGTTTATATGTTTTATCAGCTTGCACACATTAAACACAAAAGTCAAAACCCCAAATCACAAACTTAAACATTTAACACGTTGTAATGAACGGTGATTTGAGTGCATCACCACCCGTTGATTTTGAACCATTTGCAAGGCATATTTTGTGAATGTTATTGCTTGGAAAGGATCTCCTTAATTCACTAGCTAAAAGTTTGCGTCATCATCGGCCCAATTTATATCGGCCTCCCGTTGTTTAAACATTATAGTTTGTTTTTATGCAGAAAAAAAAATACAGAAATCATTTCATTCCTTTCATTTAATGTGTTTTTAATTATTCAATTTCGAAATCGATCAAAAACTGGGTTTCTCAAATTTTTGCTTTCAATTGCCATTATTTTCATGGAATTAATTCATTTTGCCGCACCAGCGTAAACTGAACTGATGATATAAATCGAATGCTCAATCCACCAACCACATTCGATAAACTAATAATAACGATTCATTAAAAGTTCCGATATCTTGTCGTCTCATTCACATATGGTGAACATCTGCATTCGATTATAACAAAAATTAATTACGATAACAAAACCAAAGAAATACATTCAAACATCGTTTCCGTTACATTCACCGACAAAAGGAAAACTCGATTCAATTCGTAATATAATCAATGGAGTGGAATCATCCATTTCGATCATATCCTTGTCACATGACCATTTTATGTTCGTTATGTTTTGAGAAAACAGTAAGAAAAGTAATTTCGTCGGCCGGATTTTCCGTTGTACAATGTATTGTCATTAATTTTAATTGAATTTTTCATGACAATCAACGTACGACGTACGATAGATAACAAACGTTGGAAAAAACTAAATTTTGGCGAATTTCAATAGCCTAATATTTGGTTATTCACAACAAGCTGCAAAAGTTCATCACTTTATTGACAACACAAATTTAATTTGGTATTTTAATTAAACAATACGGGCAAACATACGACACGACTTACTTCAATCGGTTCCGTTGTTCGGCTAATCACAAATTATTATTATATTATTTTTTTTTAATTATTTCTTGAAACACTTCTGAATTTGACAAAATTCGAACACAAACACCATCTGAAATTCAATTTTCTGCGATAAAATAAATTCACATTATCGTATCGAATTACGTGAATGCGCAACGATTATTCTCAAATCGAATATCTTTTTTCGGATAGCATGAAACATAATTTGATGCGTACACAACGACATCCGATCCGTAACTGAACTCAATTCATGTACAGCGCTTCAGTTTTGTTGACGGATGAATAGAACAGTGCTCATTTGCTACGAATTCATAAGCCTTACGCTGATTGAAGCATAGTTCATTTTATCCAGCATGTGCATATGCTTGTATTCCTCGGCGTAGAGTGAAAAAAAACAACAACAAACTCTTTGTTTGTGTTTCGTTGGAATTTTAACATTTTCATCATCGATGCTCATATTACGAAAATTTACTTTTGATTGCTACTATACGAATTGATGGCGCATAAAAATTCAAAGGTGATTGACAGTTGAAATGTTTATGTAAATTTCGAAATGTGTTTAGAGAAAAACGGCAACACCAACGACCATTGTATGCAAATTGAAAAAAAGCATCCGAAACAAACACACATTGTTTTCCCATTTCAAAAAACATTCGAAATTTCGATCGGCATGAAAATAACAAATCTCGTGTCATGGGTTCATTCAGGCCCAATATACATTTATTACAAAACCCAAAAAGAGAAAAAGGAGAATTCAGTTGACTCGATGACAGCTTATTTGTATTCAATTTCGCCTTTTTTCCTTTGTTTTTATTGCATTGCAACGATAATGATATGGATTGTCAACAAAAAAAAAAACGGTATCGTAAAAATTCAGAATACGAAATTTTGGGTCGGATCAAAAAGAGTTCGAATCGGATAAGAAAATATCTTATGTTTCTAGGAAGGTTTCTTGCCGAACCAGTTCACAGTTTTTTTTTTGCAATGCAAACACGTTTTGATTGAATGAAAGTTGGTGTTTCTTTTTTTAATTATTTTGACTATATCATTATTGAAAATTGATGGTTTTGCTCACGAATAACATTCAAGTGAAAGCAATCGTGTATTCCATTGAGTGTAATTGTCTGTGGCATCAAGTTGATCGGCGTATTTACTATGCGATACTCAAGTCGAAAGCGATAAAATTCACACGCTCACAAAAGCTCGTATCTTTCATGTGCTGAATATTGAAAATATAAAATCATTATTCGCTTAGAAGTTTCGACAATATCATCGATCGTGTTTTTTCAGGCCGTCGCTTTTATTATTTCTTATTTTTTTTTATTGCATTATGTGTATGTAATGCGTTGGGAGTGAAGATAATAAAGTATCCTTTTCGAGGAAGGCAAAAAAATAAACACATTGATGGAACGATTGACATTAAATTGAAAACAAAAATTGTCAACATCATCATCAACCGGAGTTGATGCAAAGATTATGCTTGAATCATCTTGTATGACATATTTATGAGAAATTTCGTTTTTCGAATGTCGTTGGTGTTCGATTCGAATATTTAATGTTCAATGTCGGGAGCATTGAACAGACACCAAAAAAAATGGTATTCAGTTGTTAAACCAACTGTTGCCGAAACTATAGGTACTTTTATCCCATAAGATGGATCAGCAGCTTTCTCCTTTTGATTGATTTTTTTCTTCTTCTGAGTTTTCTTTTCTTTTTTCTCAATTTGCGACACAAATGGATGATGATGAATCATTTGATGCACAAAAAATGAACGAAATGAAATCTTTTTAAGACTTTCTTAAGCTTTAGCGCTCAAAACAGTATACATTCATTGTGATTCATATTATTTACATTACATTTTTGCATTTTCTGTTCTTACGAAATGAAACATGATAAAATGATGAAATTTCAATGGATTCAGTAGTTAGCGTTCAGTTCTCAGATGCTTAATTCAAAAATGAAAACATGAATATTTATCGGTGAAATGCTTTTAAAGTGATTAGCCCCTCCAGCGGCATAAGCACGAGCACAAGCCATTGTCAGTCTTCCATCATTCGGTTTTGATGTTTGAAATATCAATTTTGGGTTAAAATAGTTTCATACATTGTACAGAGATGTGCAGTGATAACAGGTGTCATCAGCAATGAGCATTACAAAGGTAGCCTAAAGCTTAATGAAACTTTACATTTGTCGTGTTGGACACAAATTCAATTAAATTGAATTTTGCTCGTAGCAAACTTGTTTTGTGCCAAGTTTTCCATTTGTAAATTTTAATCCTTCAAACTTAGAATCTTAAAATTGAAGTATTAAAAGACAGCAAACGATGCTCCGTACAACACTGTATTAGCAAATCACTTTAATCACATTTGTCTCACATAACATGGTTCTTGTGTTTTGTGTCAAATCTGTGGTAACTCGTGTAACCCTTTTTTGTGTGTCAATAATTATATTTCCTTCTGGCATACAGCAACTGCTTCGGTTTCAGATTTATTAATTTAATCGAATAACTAAGCGAGTGAATTGAGCACTCGGGAGCTAAAATTCATTTCGTTTTGATGATAGCGATTTAAGTTTTCGAGAAATATTATCATCAATGAAGTCGTCGTCGCTAATTGTAAAGAAGTTTCGGGCATGAAGCTTCAAATTAAGTTTATTTCCCAGTTTTTTATCTGTTTGAATTACGACTTTTTGAATGGATCAAATGGCTGAATAAATGGCTCTATTCAACTTTTTTCAGCTATGATAGTTTCTGGAAATAAAACCGAAATTCATCTACTCGACAGACAAACACTTGTTTTGTGACATTTTTCGTTTTTTTTTTTTTCATCTTAAAGAAGAGAAATTTAATTATGCTCATTGCTTGTTGCTCGTTAGTTAAACAGCTAAATTTTCAATACAAAATTAACATCATTATTAATTCTGTCAATTTTATACAGAAAGTATTAATTGCTAGAAAAATATTATTTTGAATTGGATCATTCGAGTAAGTTTTCTTTTCATTTCCAATTTCCATTTTTCAATTTGTGATGGTCATTCGTTTTCCATGATGAAAATGAAATGAATAATAATAATTTAATTTTAATCAAAATGATCTATTCAGAGAAGAAATGTTCCGTAGGAATCCAGCTCATCTGTGTAAGTTTTGATGAGTAATATTAATCTGATGTTTTGCACTGCTTGTAATTTCATTTTATTTATTAAATTCCAGTCTTGTGGAAAATTGTTAAAACTCGCAATGTATTTATTTTATGAATACAACGTATGCTCCGGAATATTCAACGGACACACACACATTAAATATTCTACTTGATTGACAACACACATTGCAAAATAATAAACTTTTGAATATATATTTGTTACATTTTCTAATTCAACTGTTGCAGTCTCCGTTTTCTACAGGTTCTTTTTGCCGAATTCACGCTAAAGACAAAACTATTTGAAACTGAACTTTTCAAAATAGCATCAAATTGATCGGCTTGCCATTTTCCATATTGTCCACCGTCTCCATATCGTATAATTGGCCCAAAAGTTTCGGGTGTGATCAACAAAACTTTACCATTTGTTTTCAGATAATTTCTCAAATGTTTCTCAAGCATTGTGGAAATAACATTCGGATAAGTACTGAAATTAAAAGTTTCAAAAAAAAAAATAAATAAAAAAAAATGAATAAACCTTGATTTTTCATAAAGTGAAAGAAATTTCGATTGAACAAGATTTACCTAATATCCGCATGGCATACTATCAATAATACATCGTTTAGCTTCAAATAATTCATTAACATAGCATTAGCTAGAAGAAAAAAAAATAGACGAAAAAAAAATTTCCAAAATTTTCGATTATTTTGATCATCATTTCACTCACCTTCGGATACACGTTCATCAGGATTGATGAAAATGATTTTCATTTCAGCAGCATTCCTCGTATCGAAAACATACTTTTTGTCATTTGGCCAATATTCGCCATTAATGTATTGAAACTTCAACGTCTTTTTACTACTAAATAAATAAACGTAATGTATTGAAATTGGACAATTTTTCAACAAATAGAAAAAATAATTAACAATATTGAACATGATAGCCATGTAATGTTACTAACTTAATGCCATCGTAAACATCATATTGGCAAACTGTAGATGATTTTGTGGGATAATAAAGATCAAGAAATGATTCGACTCCTTCGATATAAATATTCGATATAAACTTTTGCTTTAAACCACTTTGAAAAAATATAAAATCACTAGACCAAATTCCACGGCCCAAAACATGAACATGAATATTTTCATCCTTCATTGGACCCTTGTAATGACGCCTGACAAGTGAGTGTTTCTCATTCTCAATAAAATCGGCTATCAGATAAAAATGATTTCTAGTTTAAAAAAAAAAAAAAAAAACAAAGTAAATAAATTGATAAATCAATAGATAAATAAATTTAAATTTCAATTCACTGGAAGTTATAGCAGCCCAGTAAATAAACCAGATCCGATGGTGCAAAGTAGCTCGCCACAATTGTCGACAACTTCTCTTGATGCACTTTAGCTGCAAAAAAAAAAACGAAAAAAAAATTTCCAAAATTTTCGATTATTTTGATCATCATTTCACTCACCTTCGGATACACGTTCATCAGGATTGATGAAAATGATTTTCATTTCAGCAGCATTCCTCGTATCGAAAACATACTTTTTGTCATTTGGCCAATATTCGCCATTAATGTATTGAAACTTCAACGTCTTTTTACTACTAAATAAATAAACGTAATGTATTGAAATTGGACAATTTTTCAACAAATAGAAAAAATAATTAACAATATTGAACATGATAGCCATGTAATGTTACTAACTTAATGCCATCGTAAACATCATATTGGCAAACTGTAGATGATTTTGTGGGATAATAAAGATCAAGAAATGATTCGACTCCTTCGATATAAATATTCGATATAAACTTTTGCTTTAAACCACTTTGAAAAAATATAAAATCACTAGACCAAATTCCACGGCCCAAAACATGAACATGAATATTTTCATCCTTCATTGGACCCTTGTAATGACGCCTGACAAGTGAGTGTTTCTCATTCTCAATAAAATCGGCTATCAGATAAAAATGATTTCTAGTTTAAAAAAAAAAAAAAAAACAAAAGTAAATAAATTGATAAATCAATAGATAAATAAATTTAAATTTCAATTCACTGGAAGTTATAGCAGCCCAGTAAATAAACCAGATCCGATGGTGCAAAGTAGCTCGCCACAATTGTCGACAACTTCTCTTGATGCACTTTAGCTGACAAAAAAAAAAAAAATATCCAAATTTTTCGCAACAAATTCGAAAAAAGAAACTATTAAATTCCATCGAAAATACTGACTCTTCGACAAAATGTCCATTTTCTCTCCATCAATTAATATGAATGTAATACTGATTTTAGGCTCATATCGTCCATTTTTAGTATACATGGGATAACCTTCGAGAGTTGGAGGACTAAAATGTATACCATATTAGCATTTATCGAAATCGAAATGAAAATAAAGCGAATAAACGAAAATACTTACTTTGGATCAACAAGCTTAATAAATTCAATTGTTGGAATGATCCGTGCTTCATGATGACCAGGAATTTGTCGCATAAATTCATCCATGTCGAATTCGATATCACAATCATCACAAAAGTTTTCATTTGTTGTGTGATTTGTATTGAAAATTCCATATCCGAATGCCCTGATTTTCCTTCCACGGGTCTCTTTGATAAACTTATCCACCAGATACAGATCTTGTCGACTGGCAAAAATTAAATAGATTTTTTTTTTTGAATCGGAACAACGAATTAATTTCTATTCATTCAACTCACCCAAAATCAGAACAGCCCAATAGAACTAAATGCGCTTCATAATTATATCGTACTCTAAACTCCAAATTATGGTATTCCTTTTTTTGCGATGGATCTATAGAAAGAAAAAAAACCAATCGAACAGGAAATAAGTACTTTCAGAATTAGGATTACTCGTTTGATGGATGACTTTACTTCTAATTTTTTTATATTCATCCATTCCAACGATAAGAAAAACGACATTTCCTAATTTTGGATCACAATCAATATGTTCATAAGGGCACTCATCGCTTTCGAGCTTGTAAAATTCCTTCGCTTCAAAATTCGATGAATAAACAGTAATCTTCGGTGGATGTCTATAATCTTGATTGGCTAGATGAGGTTCGACCGAAACGATCGCTTAGGATATTGAAGAAAAAAATGGAAAAGTTTACAATAATTTTTTGTAATCAATTAAAAAAATTTTAGAATATTTTTTTTTAAGTCGAATTTTACCCCAGAAAGCGAAAAAGATAATTTTGCACTTCATTTATAGTTCGATATTATTTTGTGTTATTAAATTTGCACTTCGTTTAAAGATCAATGAACAATTCAACTTCGATACTTTTCTGTCGAATTTGGTGTGGCTTTTATATATGATCTGTCGAAGGTTTTTCCCACTGGACGAAATTGTTTTTTTTTCTTTTTTTCTGGAGAAAGGACTGGTGGAATATGGAGATTGATCGAATAAATTTATTTGAAAAAAAAAAAAATTTGCATTCGAATTGAACTCATAAATATTTATCGTGATTAGTGATGGGCAACGTTTTATTTTTTTTTGCCCGGTAATAGAACTCTGCATCATTGCAGAATTTTTAACAGCTGTATGACAAAGTTACAAACAGTCATTCGCCGCTCTTTTGTTTTCATTCATTTTATCATCTCTGTGTGTGTTCGATTTAATTCAGATTTTTCTAATATTTTTTTTCTCAACACAACATTTAAATATTATTTTGTAGTCAAAATGGGCCGAAAACAAAATCAAGTTTGGATTGATTAATTGACAAATCGTGATCGAGAAAAAACAAAATCTTCGTCATCATAATTTTGAAGGTTTGAAACTTTCATGAAACGGTACGTGGCCTACTTAACAACCAAATTTACATTTAAGATGAACAAATGATAATAATTTAACGATATCCTGCCATGGAACGATGATCATAAATATTCATAGAAAATGTTGAATGGCGAACGATCGTTTTATTTCAAATTCATAATAAAAATAACGAACATAGCAAAAAATGAATGTGAAGAATATGACGAATAGAGAAGAATTGATCGAATAATCGGGAAAAAAAATATTCTTCAAACATTTTGGCTACAAAAATGGCTTTCAGTCAATGTTTCATTGAGAACACCGAACGTGAACAACAAAAATTGTTTATATGGAAGTTTTTTTAAATCATTTTCGGTGCTTAAAGTAGGACACAAACGTTCCATATTTCGTCAAAATGTGTTCATGTAATTGAAAAAGAAAAGAAAGATCAAATTGATCTACTCAGAGAAGAAATGTGCGGAAGGAATCCAGTTCAGCGGTGTAAGTTTTGATGAGTAATAATAATTTAATGATTTGCATTTTTTACAATTCCATTTTATTTATTAAATTCCAGTCGAGTCGAAAATTGTTAAAACTCGCAATGTATTTATTTTATGAATACAACGTATACTTCGATATATTCAATGGACTCACACACATTAAATATTCTAATTGATTGACAACACACATTGCAAAATAATAAACTTTTGAATAGAAAAAGTCCTAATTATTACATTTCCTTTTCCGTTATGTACTGCGATGACGCTTTTGGCCACAGGTTCTTCTAGGCGAAATCTTGCCGAAGACAAAAGTATTTGGACCCAACCCATTCAAAATATTGTAGAATCCAATGGCTTGCCATTTTCCATATTGTCCACCGTCTCCATATCGTATAATCGGCTTAAAATCGACGGGTGTATCCAACAAAACTTTACCATTTGTTTTCAGATAATTTCCCAAATGTTTGTCAAGCATTGTGGAGATAACATTCGGATAAGTACTGAAATTAAAAGTTTCAAACAAAAAAACAAATAATAAACCTTGATTTTCCATAAAGTGAAATGAAATTTCGATTGAACGAGATTTACCTAATATCCCCATGGCATACTATCAATAATACTTTCTCTCGCTCCAAATAATCCGTGAACCTGTCTTTGTCTAGAATAGAAAAATAAAAATAGACGATGAAAAGAATATCCCGATACATATTTTCGTTTATCTTGATCATCATTTCACTCACGCTTGGGATCAAATTTATCTTGGGTGATGAAAATGATTTTCATTTCAGCAGCATTACTCGTATCGAAAACATACTTTTCGTAATTTGGCCGATATTCGCCATTAACGAATTGAAATGTCAACTCCTTTGTACTGATAAATAAATAAACGTAATGTATTGAAATTGGACAATTTTTCTACAAATAGAATTACTTACACATTGCCATCGTAAACATCATATTGGCAATGTCTAGATGATGGTTTGGGTTGGTAAAGTTCTAGGAATTGATCAAATTCCTCCATATCAACATTTGATATGAACTTTTGCTTTGGACCATTTTGCAAAAATTCAAAATCACTAGACCATATTCCGCGACCATGCACATGAACATGAATATTTTCATTTTTCATTGGACCCATGTAATGACGAGCGACAAATGTAGATTTCCAGGCTTCAATATAATCGGCTATCAGATAATAATGATTTCTGGTCCAGAAAAAAAGATAACGTTCAAATAATTAAGAATTTATAAATGTAATTTAATTATAATTTAATTTACTGGAAATTATAGCAACCCAGCAAAAAAACCAATTCAGATCTCGACGATACATCCTTTGCAATCTCCGACAATTTTTCTTTGTGCGTTTCATCTGCCAAAAAAAATTGTAAATTTTTTCAACAGATTCAAAAAAAAAAAAAGAAAGAAAAAACTATTAAATTCCACCGAAAATACTGACCCGCCAAAAACCTGTTCATATGCTCTCCATCAATTAATATGAATGTAACTGTTATTCGCGGATCATATCGTCCGTTCAACGTCGTCATTGGAAAGGACTCGATAGGTTTAGGACTGAAATTAATATCATATCAGCATTTATCGAAATCGAAATGAAAATAGAACGAATAAAAGAAAATTCTTACTTTGGATCAAACGGCTTAATATATTCAGTTGGTGGAATGGTCCGTTTTCCATGATAACCAGGAATTAGTTTCATGAAATCATCCAAGCGCATTCCGATATCAGAATCATCACAAAAGTTCTCATGTTTTGTGTAATATGTATTGAAAATTCCATATCCGAATGCCCTGATTTCCTTTCCATGGGTCTCATTGATAAAGTTATCCACGATATGTAGGTCTTTTCGACTGAGAAAAATTGAATTAAATTTTTTTTTGGTTCAGAACAACGAATTAGTTACTCACCCAATATCAAAACAGCCCAATACAACTAAATGCGCTTTATGAATATATTTTAGGTCCCCCTCAAGTTTCGTGTAGTCCTCTTTATGCGATTCACCTATAAAAAAACCAATCGAACATGAAATGACTACATTTTTTGCACGTTTGATGGACGACTTTACTCCTAATTTCTCTATAATCGTCCATTCCTACGATAAGAAAAATGACTTTTCCTAATATTGGAACATCAACATCGTCATAAGGGAACTTATTGCTTTCGGGATTGTTAAATTCCTTCTCCGTATAATTCGTTGAATAAACAGTAATCTTCGGGTCTTTCAGCTGCGTCGGTTCCGTCGGTTTCGGCAGTTCCGGACCTTCTGCGATCGCTTCCGAAACGAACGCTTAAGAAATTGAAGAAAAAAAATGGAAAAGTTTACAATTATTTGTTGTAATCAATTAAAATTTTTAAAAGGGTGGAACAAAATTCGTCCTAAAATATTACAAAAATCGACAGAAATAAAACAAAAATTTATTTACAAAAATCGGAATTTTATATTTTTTTATTAATTCTAATCTCTCTTTGTTTTTCATTTTTAGGAGTCCTCTGGTTTTATTTTCGTTTTATGTATTTGGAATAACTTTGGTTTTTTTCTGACAATTTTTCTAAATAATTTCTGTTTTTTTTTCTGACGATTTTTCTAATATTTAGGACGAATTGCGTTTTACCGATTTTAAAATATTTAATATTTTTTTTTTAGTCGAATTTTACCCAAAAAAACGAAAAAGATAAATTTGCACTTCATTTAAAGTTCAATATTATTTTGTGTTATTATATTAAATTTGCACTTCGTTTAAAGATCAATGATCAATTCAACTTCGATATTTGTCTCTCGGGTTTGGTGTGGCTTTTATACATGATCTGTCGATAGTTTTTACACTGGACGATTTTTTTTTTTTTTTTTTTTTTTTTTTAGAAAAGAATGATGGAATATGAAAATTGATCGAAAAAATTTATTCCGAAATAACATCCTGTTTTTCATTCAAATAAAATTTCCATATTTTTTGGCGATCGAGAAAAATAAACCCTCGTTATCATAATTTTGCAAGTTTGGAGCTTTCATGAGAAACGGCACGTGGTCTAATAAACAACCAAATTTACATTTAAGATAAACAAATGATAATTTACTGATATCCTGCTATGGAACGATGGTCATAAATATTCATAGCTAATGTTGAATGACGAACGATCGTGTTATTTCAAATTCATAATAAAAATAACGAAAAACAAATAAATATGAAGAACACGACAAAAATTAATTCCGAAATAACATCCTGTTTTTCATTCAAATGAAATTTCCATATTTTTCTTCGTTCGAAAATTCGTTTTCCTGTTTATTTTTTAGATCTTCTTCAATTACGCACATATTAAATTGATGCAAATTATTCCAAAAAAAGTTATAAACAACGGAAATGCCTTGCAAAGAATACAGTAAAGCGACTCTTGAAACGATTAACCGAACTCAAAATTGAGAAAGTCGATAAATACTCTGGAAATACTTACATTCCAACGAATATTCATGAATCGACCTGCTGAAATTATTTCAACGTCCAGAAAATGCTTCCGCTTTGGAACAATGTCCGTGAATCAAAAAGTTCGCCTTAATATGATGATAAAACTCTGTTGATTCCAAAACTATTATTTTTAAGACCATTTTGAATGATTTAGCGAATAAACAGAATTTAATTCGAATAAATTGACGCAATTCAAGTCATTTACGTCAGTCGTTTCATATTTTATTTTTTTTACGTGTACGTTGTATTATTATATTATATGTAATCTGTCAGGTACATCAATTGATCAATAACTGTTTATAATAATAATTGAGTAGAAATGTGCGTCAAATGGAAAAACGTTTAATGATAAATATTTTTACTTACGCAAGATGTCCATTAAAAAAAACAAGAGAAGAAAAAAAGAACCAATTCACTACGTATTTGATGACAAATATTGGATTTCATAACATCTGGCAGCAATCGAAACATCCGCGATCAACAAATAATATTGTTTAATAAATAATAACGTTTGGCCAATTCAACATTCTTTTGATATGAAAAAAATCTTTGCATCGATCGAAAAGGCTATAACAATAATAATTTTATTTCATACCATTTTGAGCAGTTCGATTTGAAACTAGTGTCGTTTTTGTGAATAATATTTTGTATTGTTTAAATACAAAATGATGATTTTAATTTTGTTGGCTTCACTTGCCGGCATTGGTATAATATACTTTCCAAATAAAAATCTAATTATTAGACTAATTTGTGTCATTATTTCTGGCAGCCAGTGTTGTTTGTGATGTTGATTGGTGCAATCCAAAATACTGCCCATCTAAACAGAATCATATCGCTTGTAATCATGCTCATGTATGTTTTGAATTCAATCTACTCAAAAAGTCGCCCACAGTCAATAAAGGATGAATTGATATTGTTGATAAATTCCAGACAAAAAGTGCCAACTGCCCAAATGACTTTCGCATAGTTCCATTCACACAAAAACTTAAAGATATGGCTGTGAACGAACATAACAGATTGAGAAATCAACAAGCTCTTGGGCAAACACCAATGTTTGGACCAGCTAAACGAATGGCATCGATGGTATTGTATCGATTTTGTTTACTCAAATATTCAAAATTATTATCATTATTTATTTGATTTTCCCCTGGTTAGACGTGGGACAATAAACTTGCCGAATTCGCTGAATTGAATGTTATGCAGTGCAAAATGGAACATGACTCATGCCGTTCAACTGAACAATTTTATTTTGCTGGACAAAATTTGGCTATTTCAACTGTAATCGATGATGAAAAATTTATTATGCAAACAATTACCGATTGGTTCGATGAATCGAATTTTACCACTATGAACGATATTCGTAAATTTACAGACGGAGTGAATGCCGCTGGGTATGTATAAATAATATTTGAAGAAAAAAAGAACGACGTAAATTAATTGATGTTTTTTAATATTTTTCTTTTTTTTTGTTTCATTTGGTTATTCGGAAGAAAAATGATTGGACATTTTACTCAAGTAGTTCGAGATGAAGCGTACAAAATTGGTTGCGCAATGTCACGATTCTACTATGCAGAATATGATATGCCATCATCGTTAATGGCCTGTAACTATGCTGTCACAAATATTCTTAATTTTCCGGTTTATGAAGAAGGTGACACAGCATCTGGATGCAAAACGGGAACACATCCAAACTATCCAGGACTTTGCAGTGAATCGGAAGTATATGATGGTCAATTTTTTCATAAAATGAATGCGGAACTGTCGTTGCGATTCGATGCAGATTCGGCTGAATTGTCCATTGAATAAATATTTGTGAAAAATAAATCAAATAAGATGTGTGTGACGATTGTTAATTTATTTATTTTTCGGACTCCGAAAGGCTCGAAGTTAGAGGGAGTTGCCAGCAAAAACAACACTTACCATTCAAAATTCATTTTTCATTGTTTTACTTTCATACACTCAACAAAATAATAAATCAAAACCACAACAAATTTGCCCGAGTCTTCGGATAAGAAAAGCCACCAAAATCCATTCCAGATGGTGTGAAGTGAAAATGAAAGCTGTCAACAGTTGGAAAATAAATTTAAATTTATTGCAAAATGTAAACATAATCAAATGGTCTCAGCTGAATGAGCGAATTTTGTGGTTAAAATGATGTGAAAATAGTAAGTCATAGCCGCCCCCTGTAAATACTTCCAACATGGTCATATTTCAATTCCTGTCAGCCAACTTTTTACGGTATTCAAAAATTTGCATGAATTTTCTCCGACATTTCTCTGAAACATTATTCAATATTCAGCATAATATTTATTTGCATTTACATCAGTTTTAAAATAATTAAATAGTTTTGTGAAGTAAATGATATATATATTGAATGCCAGACTTGAGCCACACACAAACTCCATTCTTCATATAAATTCATATCAAAGATTTCCGTTTTTGAGTTCGTCTGTGATTGATGTTACATTTCATCCATTGCATACGTTGTTATTTGATTGATTCGTGTGGAATTCATTTCGGAAATTGTATTTTGGAATTTCGTCTAAAAAGAATTTTCAAAATTCGCACCACTGACGCTTCAAATAATAATAATATGATCTTAAATTCGGTTCTATTCGACTGGAGATGGCTCCGCATTGCCATTGCATACATTTGGGAGGTTTCTTTATTTTCGTAAGTAAACAAATATAGTGTGGCAAAAAAGTGTTCGTGTTTCTACTGCGACAAAATCAACAAAGTTCTGAAAGCGATATTAAAATTGAATCGCAAAGTGTCGTAAACACAGAGAAAACTCAATAAAAATCATAATTTTAATGTTGTCTTCCTGATTGGAAATAAATCTAACGCAAATCAATAAAACTAATTTCAGTTGCTGGTTACATTTTCAACGAACCAAACTATTTTCACCAAGAAACGACAAGAAATTTGAATCAATTTTTTTTCTTTTTCATTTTCTTCTCAAAATCTTTCAACTTGAAGCAGTCCTTTTGGAAAAAATACGGGAATGAAGTCACCAAAATTAATGGTACGAACAAATAAATCGAATCATTGCAAAAGAAATCGAATTTAAAAACTTTGTTCGTTCGTTCGTTGATTCAAAAGATTCAATTTTTTCTAAATCAACAAAACAATCAATCAACATCACAGTGCTAAAGATCAATTGTGGTACATTTGATTTTTCTGTCTATTCCAATGATCCGAATTGTTATACACATTCGGAAATCAATTCATTTTCATTCGTCGATTGTAAATTTCCAAAGTCGTTCACGTTCATTGAAATCGTTAGTTATCGAAAGACCACAAATAGACGATTCGGTCGTCTTCTGTTTGGCACTTTGTATTATATTATTATCATTATTATTTATTTCTATCCTCTGAACGAATGGCTTTTGTAAAGTAAAATGTTCATTCAAAAGAATAAAATAAGATTTGTTTGGGAAGGGCTGCTGCTCCCTCGAATGAATGGTGATGATACATCGGTAATATTTTAAGCATCAAGCGTCAGGTATGAAATTACCATACGAATTGCAAAATTGTGACCCAAGTTTATACAAAATGGTCAATTTGTTCATTGGCAAAGATTAACGATGGCAATCTAAATGGTTTGCCTTCGAAGCATCGTTAAATGTAAAATGATTGTTCCATAAAAAGAATGTTCTTTTATCTTTTGTATAATATTTTTCGATTCTCTATTTTGTTTCGATGGAAATCTTTTCGATTCGCTGTTATACTTTAAGAATTCTTTTACTCATATGCAAATTGAACGAATAACGTGGTTTCGAGGAAGAGAAAGAGACAGAGAGAGAGAGAGAAAAATAGCAATTCAAGCATAGTCCATAATATGCAATAATGATAATCGTTAAATCATAATATAATTTCATAGACGATCCGGTCTAGTTCAAATGACTATTTGCTGATACCTCATACAATGTAATTTAAATGTTTCACGACTCTATTATAATAATATCGATTGAAAATGTAAAGAGTTTCATGATTCGAAGGAATTTCAATCGACAGCATTATAGTCAACCGATGGAAATGGATGTCTATAAAATATTTAAATCGATTTTTGAATTTGAAAAAAAAAAATACACAAACGAACATTTTTCTGGTGTTTTCCATCAATAAAATGACGGAAATATTACAGCGTCATGTACAATGTTCGAATTTAATTTGGTTTTTCAATCTGTCACATCCGAATTTACATCCATTTCAACATTTTTCAATGCAAAAAAAAAAGCGATAAACTATCAAATATATCAATGAAAATGGGCCTAATTTCATTTTGTGTTTGATTATTCATCTATCATGCGCATCCCGGTGGATTTCTGAACGGAAATTGAGTCACAATATTTGCATCAACATTTTTTTTTTTTTTGAAATGACAATGAAAAATAAACTATTTAACATTACGGATTGCAGCCGATACGAGATTAAAACTATGAACACGGTTTATTTACATTGAAATTACAATAATCGCTATGATAAAACTGAAATAATAACAGCCGTAGTTAATATAAAAATGCAAGCTGTCGTCACCAGGGCCATATAGAATTTTGGAATCGATGTATGCGTTGTTGGATCGGCCATAATACCATATTATGTACAATTTAAACGTGCGAATAACTTATTATGTATGTGTGTTGTATGAATGGGCCAGGAATAATGTGTTATTATTTTAATCGGCTTAATGAAAACCACAATTTTCTATTATTTTACATGGAATATATCAAACATTGAATTTTGAGACGAGGATAGATAAGGAACCGCTACCGCTACCGCTTCAGCGATATCCCATAAAGAATGATTGTTTCAATTTTTCATCCAAATATATGTAAATAACACTCATTACATTATTATTATTATTATTATTATTATTATTATCATTTGAATGGAACAATTATTTATTATGTGATATTTTATGACGTTATTCATATGCATGAGATTCTTAATGTTAAAGTCAAACAAACTTGAATGCCAAACAATGAATACCGACACCGAAATAAAGTGCACCCATTTCTCATTCTTTCAATATTCTTATTATTATTATTATTATTATTATTTATTATAGGCGTCGAATTCAACGACAACTCAAGATTCATTCGCATTTTATAGTTCAATTAACGGCAATTCAACTGGCATCTATACTTACCTTGTAATTTATTATGTATTACCATAACCTGAGAGATGATTGGCTTACGAAAAAAAATAAAACAAAATATAAAAAAATTCCGGCCGAATGTGCGATGATAAAACTCAAACAAAGCCAGAAAAAAAAACACAAAACAAGAACGAAAAGAATACGGCGATAATGATGCACGGAAATTTCATAATTAAATTTTGTTTCTTTTCTTTCTTTTTTTTCCCAAAGGCGTACATCGATTGCTTGTCGACACAATGTTGTTATTGTTGTTGTGGTTTTTACTGGGATATTGTTTTGTATTTTGAGCTTTTCATGTTCGAAATGAACAACAGCCCTAACATTTCTATTGTTATATTAATGTATGTTCGATGTTCGATGTTCAATGTTCATGATGCTATTACACATACATATCAGGGCATTCATGTGAACGAATTCCCTTTTGCAAAAATTCAAAATATGTAATATGTAATAATAATAATAGACACGGAAAATATGGCGCTAAAAACGAAAAACAATTGATTAGATGGAATGCATCGTGTTTGAAAAAAAAAATGAAGAAAAAAAATTATAAAATTAATTGTTTGTTATCAATGGTAAAGGAAAATAACAGCCCATCAATAAGTGAGTAACTAGAGACCTGGCCACCTTTTCATCATTCTTAATTAGAATTTCTATTCACGATAAACGGTGCACATTGAACACGCAACTAACTAACGATACATTTTTCCAATTTGAAGATGGATTGAAAAACTATTCGCGATGTGCAATGACGTCATTATAAAGCATTCGGATCCGTGTACAACACACACACACACAGGTGGTACGCTTATTGTTATTATTGTATCAAAGGATTTTCAGAAACAAAAACAACGTGACATGATGAATGTGTCCTGAGTCCTGAATAACCTCAAATATGAAATATGAAAATGTATGAATGAAATATGGCAACGCAGTTAATAAGAATCATAATAATAATAATAATTGAAAATGGCAAAGTTCTAAAATGGCAAAGTTCTAAAACGGAAAGTCCTAAAATGGCAAAGTCCTAAAACGGAAACATTGAGAAAAAAGAAACAAATGGCGCGAATAATAACATTCCATTTGCACATTAATTACATAAAATGCATAATTTTATTCATGTAAATTGGTTTTATTGTGAAACTACAATTGGCAAATCGTAGCCAACATTTTTGATTCTGTTCGGTGTAATTGAGCAATTTGTGAAAAAGAAAAAAATTGAACAGACATCGTCCAGTGGGAAAAAAGCAGAAAGAAAGAAAACAGTTCAAAGAACCAGTAGCTTTCGGTTCTGACTCTAGATTCTAATGTGCTATGTAAAATGCATTTTTCCATACATAAAAAATTCATGTTTTATTCATAGATACAACCGAAACAAAACCAAACCAAATTGAAAAACGTCAAAAAAATGGAATTTAAAATATGTTGATTTTCTGTTATTCACGACTATCGTGTATTGCAGTATGTAACGATGTTGTCCAACACCCGGCATCCAGTACAAAACACTTGGGTTCAGATGAAAATACAATATTTCTTTCATGATTGAACAATTCGAGCAAAAGATGCTTACATAATTTGATGTCGTTCCCATAAACTAAATCGATCTTTCATGTGTTCGTACACGTGCATGTGTGTATGTGGGTGGATGTACGAAAAAGGTTAATTTTATTCTCTCAAACATTGTGTGATGTTCACTTTGTGTTAGCTGTTTTGATAAAGGATTCCCATGCTTGGAATTGAATTGGATCAACATCGAACGAATTTATATTTTATAACATGTTAAACGTTTTCATGATGTCGGCTTTCCAGTCCCTCTTCAAAAACAGCAGCTTTGGTTTGTTCGTCTAACGAGTTGACATCGTTTGTCGTTGGTTTTTGTTTTTTTTCCTTTCCGTACATTGTGGAAGAAAAAGTAACGTAATCACTCGATATTGAAAAAATGATAGGATTATGTTTGTTTTTCGTTTCGTAGCCAGGAGAGTACGAAAAACCATATTTTGGAATGCTGCCCGAAATTTATTGAAAATCAGCTCGATATCGAAACGAATTCTGAATTTTGGCTCTACTATTTCAAATTTGGGCTTATTTAACATGTCTCATCTTATCGTACTTGTTTTTCATTTTCGATAGGTATTCGGCTGAAGCGGTGTGAGATTGCAGTTTTTCGATCGAAAATAAAACAACCAATGAATTGCTAGCAATGTATTCAATGAAGTCTGTTTGTATTCAAACCGATAACAAAGCAAAATTGTATAAAACGCCAAGCGCAGTTGAAACATAGTCAGTAATCGAAATTAAATCCCGAATAATTGACATTGGTACGAGTCCTATTTATATAGTGCACGCAAAATAATAATAATTTTTTTATAACAAAGAAAATTCGTATTTGTCATCAGAGTTAATAAATTTGGTTATCAATTCGAAATGTCCAAGCATTTTAATGAATATGGAAAATTGTGCGAAGATTTTACCGATTGCCATTGGCAATCATGGAAACCACACACTCACCGATATGAGTAAGCAAAAGTCAAAGACGCAAAAGTGATTCATATTTTTAATCGGCATATGAATATTTTACTCATCTGAGTGAGTTCATCCTTATCAGCGCACCGAAAATTTATATTGTTTACAATTGACCATTATTTTCACTGACAAACTCCAAATGGTCTCATTATTATCAGGCATTTATTAATTATATATTTTTTTTTTCAATTTTTATCGTCGCAATTGCAACCACAGTTGCAATGATTCAAAAACATTCTCCGATATTTTGCACACCATCGGAAAAACGCCAATGGTCAAATTGAACAGAATTCCTCAATCGGCTGGTTTAAAATGTGACATGTGTATTAATGAATGTAACTGGTAATCACTGGTGTATTGAGCTAATCAAAATATTTTTTGTATAAATTCTAGACGCAAAACTGGAATATTTTAATCCAAGTGGTTCACTCAAAGATCGTATCGCCATTCGTATGATTACAGATGCTGAAGAGCAGGGACGTTTAAAACCAGGATGCACCATCATTGAAGTATCTTCAGGGAATACTCGAATTGCGTTAGCGATGGCCTGTGCCATCAAAGATTATAAATGTATCATTGTTATGTCCGAAAGGATGTCAGACGAAAGAGTGCTTACATTGAATGTTTTGGGAGCAAAAGTTATTCGAACACCAAATGAAGCGGCTCCATATGCACCGAATGGATTTTTTTCGGTAGCAAAACGATTAAATGAAGAAATTCCAAATTCAGTTATTTTGTCTCAATTTGATGCATCTGGAAATCCACTTGCTCATTACGATGGTACTGGTCAAGAGATTCTTGAGCAATTAGATGGCCATGTTGATATGGTTGTCATTGGAACTGGCACAGGTGGCACAATAACTGGTGTCAGCCAGAAATTGAAAGAGCATTATCCAAACTGTATTGTTGTTGCAGTTGATCCAGAAGGTTCACTTTTAGCGGAACCGGAATCATTAAACAAGACAAACGTAACGTTCTATGAGGTGAGTTGATACACTTCAATTTCAAATAAATTAAAATAATAATAATAGAAAAAAAATATTTGACTTTAGGTTGAAGGACTTGGCTACATTTTAAAGCCGGAAACATTACATCGTGAATTAATCGATCGATGGATTAAAACGAATGATCAAATGACATTTTCAATGGCACGTCGATTAAATCGAGAAGAAGGCATTTTGGCTGGTGGAAGTAGTGGAGCAGTTCTTGCCGGTGCTCTGATAGCTGCGAAAGATTTAAAAGCTGGCCAAAAATGTGTCGTCGTTTTGGGAGATGGTATTCGAAATTATATGACGAGATTTGTTGATGATATTTGGATGGAGGCTCGACATTTTAAGGAAATCCAAAACGAACATCAGCATTGGTGGTGGAATCATACAGTGGCTGACATCAGTTTTTTGCCAGCGAAAAATATTGAATTGAGCACGACATGCGCAGAAGCCATAAATATTTCGAAATCAAATGGATCCGAACGTTTTGGTGTTCAGAATGAAGATGGGTGAGTTACAAGAATTTGAACATCGATACAATGCATAAGATTCTATTATTTTCAGAAAATTGGTTGGTGTCCTTACATTAAAACATCTTACGAAGAAAATTGTTACGCATAATTTCTGTTTGATGGATCCAGTTTGGAAGGCTATTCATAAAATCAGTCTAAGACAATTCCAAACCGCTAAAACAAACACCCAATTAGGATGGGTGGCAAGAATTTTGGAGAAAGATGATTTTGTGGCAATTGTTGATAGCTTTGATTGCTGCATTGGATTCATAACACATTTGGAATTATTGAGTTTCATTGCAAAAGAAGCATCTGAAAATGATCATGTTGCTAACACCGAATAATTATCGTCATATGTTAGTTCGTAGGCCTCAAAATGAGTTTGATAATTGTTGAATATTAAAATCTTTAAGATAAAAAGCAAAATTTTGATTTCAGTTTTATTGGTATTATAAATTAAAATTGAATTACGTTTGAATAATGATCGTATTTTTTATAAAGACATAGATTTCAATCAATCTTTAGCAAGACAATGAATATAAATCACTCACTTCACTGAGACGAACGCGTATAGCATACACTTGCGGAACACATTAGGACCAAACTGAAAGTATATGCATATTGAACGAATTCATTGTTTGGCCGCTGAATCCAGTGAATGCATTCGCATTGGTAAGTGGATGTTCCCTTGAAGTTTGCATTTGCCAGCAGTAATGGTCCGAATGCGATTAAAAATGTTACCCACAAATTTTGTTTCCGAGCTTGAACCTCTGAAGTATACGTTTATTAGTTTCTTTGATTTTTTTTTTGGCGTGTGTTAATAATAAACAATTCGCTTAAGCCACGGATTACGGAAAACTAAATAAAATTTTGTGTGTGAATAGTTTTAATGTTTATTGAACGCCCGATAACGAATAGTAATTAGATAACATTGTTAGATTTTTTTTTTTGACTTCTGATCAACAAAGCTGAGAGTATAAAAGATTCGGCATTTAGGAATATAATATCATATCAACGGGGACTATTGCTGGACTCTGAACGTGTTTAATATTCGAAGAAAAGAAAAATAATTCAAAAATGTCTTTGAAATTGGTTATTATTGGAGTCGCTCTGCTCGGCTTCGTTGCATCTACATTCATTCCGCTACCTCCATCGGGTAAAAAGAAAACACTTAATTTTTACGAAATAATTATTTTTATAATTCATAAATGAAAAATTATTTTTCAATCTTAATTTTTTTTTTTTTGATCAAGGTAATGGAGAGACCAAACCAAACACAGTTTGCCCTCAAAACGAAAAACTTTATGATTATAATTATCCGTGCAAAAAAAAACATGTGCAAAGACTTATACGACCATTCCAGTAAGAAGGAATGCAATCTTCCGGCCACTTTTGCTAAAAACAAATATTGCGATTGTATCGAAGGTTACTACCACAGTGATAAAGGTCCTTGTGTTAGACAAGAAGATTGCAATTTCTTGATTTAAAATGAAACGCAACGGATAAAGAATTGGTAATGATAAAAAAAATTGTATTCAATTCTTTAACAATTTAAAAATAAAGCAAAATAAAAATTCCATTTTTCTGGTAAAGGGAACAGTTTGCACTCTGTTGGCGTTTCAATGTCTTCTAAAATTATTCCATTTCATTAAAATTTATACATTTTTGAACGACTTGACAAAAAACAAAATATAGTAATCTATGGCGTCTGTTTGATGGAAGATAAAACACAGTATTTCAGATTGTTTCATCATAAATAATCTTTATTGATCTTTCTAATAGGAAATTATCTCAATTTAAGTTCGTGTATGCATAATTGAAAGATGGTTTCAATTTTCTAATCACCAAATAGTCTGGGTCTTCTTTGCTTATTTTAGTAAAGAAGTATACAAATGGATTTTTTTTCTTACTATCTTTTGAAGAACAGAATTGTTTGGTTCAGTGAACTTGAACGAACCTAATAACTAATAATGATAATGTGCACTTTTAAAGCGCATTTATCAAGTGTCAAAAAACATATGCATACATTTCATTTTATGGGCATTGTGTTGTATGGATGCCACTGAGATAAAACAATTCCCTTCGCACACATGAGTTGTGATGGATTGAAATGAAATTGTTTATACGACCGACTTGCATCGCATGCATATGACTACGCATCATTGATAGATCTAGTCTTCAATTATTTGTTTGAGTGAACGAGATCATGATTGTTCCGTTTAATTTATTGATTTTGTTATTCATTTCGGATGGTGCTTTGGATTTTCAATCGAATCATCCATTCTACACACTACAGTGTAGTGTCTTACTCATTGTCGGAATTCTAAAATTGAATGCCTTTGCAATTTTCAATCCGAACGTGTTCATTTGGCAGATTGAAATTCAATTTCAAAACCGTTTTTTTTTCTTTTCTTTTTTGCTGTTGTTATTGAAGTTCTTGAAATTCGATACGGCTCCGGAACGAATAAAATGAATCGCCTGAAGGCGGCATGTCTCATGTGTATGTTTTTGTTTTTCATTTCATTCACAATTGATTTTTGTGTGGTTAAATGTGTCCATCATCATTAGATTAAATTTGATACTTCTAGACTTTATCGAACTATTTACTTCTTCCAGTGCGTGTGTGTGTGTGTGTATGGATGTGTGGAATGTGTCAAAGATCCGTTAATGCTATTGCTCTCATTTGGCGTCATAAAGATATTATTTCAATTTTTAATCAAGCCATTTAATTGCCACAAAATCACATTACAATAACCCATCATAATATGTATAGTTGCTACCAATTCCAGAATGGCTTATTTGGCAGGTTTTTTTTCCCGAGTCACAGTTGGCATTTTGCGTCCACATCATCATCGAATCCATGTTCAATTCATCTAATGGTAAATGGTTTGCTTTGAGCTTGATAGGTGCTTGATGATTGTAATCTACATTTCATTTATTCATTGAAATCAATTTCGAAATCTTTTTATGAAATAATTTAATCCGTTAAGCACGTATTAACAACAGGCGCACCTTTTTCTTTGTCACTCCTTCGGCCAGCCGCAGTTGATTCGTTGTTTTTGAGATTTTTTTTTTTAGAAAAATTTGCTTCTTCCATTTTTTTTTTTCATTGAACTCAATTGTGAAAAGCAATTAATTGAAATTGAGATGGAAAAGAATTGTAACAAAAACATGATTTTATTGATATACTTATAAAAAGTTAACGGATCTATTTTGGAGCATTTATATTATTTATTATTATTATTTAGATCATTTACATGAAGAATGGAACATTTTAAGAATGATGGGGAAAAAAACGAGTTTAAATTATATTACCTGCCAACCAACACATTTGCCGCATAATAGTTTGGTAAAACTTAAGACCGGAGGAGGAAAGCAAATGATATCATAGTCATTTCTATTTTTATTTTCATTTTATTATAGATTATTATTATCCATTATATATTGTGCTTAAGTTTCTACTATTTTCTGCGACTTCCATCCATTTAGCCCGAATTGTTGAAGAATGTCTGCCGAATTGGATGAGGTGATGTAAGGTGTATAGTGTATAAGGAAATCAAGTTAATCGTAGGTCAATTGAAATAAAAAAACAAAAAAACAAAAATGGCTCTTTAAGTTTTGTTCAGCTATTGAGATACGGACGGTATAAAGATTAAATCGATTGATGCCGGACCAATGAACCGATAGCCAATAGAGAAAATGAACCGATTTGCATTAGCTGCGTTCATGTCGACATCAATTTTTTGCTTGAATGAATCGCTTAAACTGTCTGCACTCTCAATGACGATTGAAAATTCAATGAATGGCAAATTTCTTCCGACAAGGCCAGTTTATAACGAAAAACAATCGCTTCAATCTATACAATATTTAATGGGTTGAAGTTCATCAAATGAATGTCAGATTAATAATAATAGAATAATCACAAATTATGGCTTAACAACGATTGAATTAACGCTGGTTCGATTGCCGTTGACCGCATATGTTATTTCATCTTTGAATTGAATGAACAATTCCCTTTTTTTTTGAAATTTCTCTACAAATTGAAGCATTCCATATAATCATAATAATCAATTTATCGATTGACTAATGACATTGCATTCGAAATTGGTCATTTACCATTTATCCACTTTGATTGCACCATTTATTCGATATCCAAATTCTAATCACATTGAAATTGACCCAAAAGGTTTATTGTTCATCAAACATTACCCACACCGATACCATTTTATCAATTTTCTCCCTCCGGATAAAAATTGATTGCTACGAATTCGAAATTTTAATGCATGGAAAAAAATCTTTTCGGAAAGTAATTTCACTCGAAAAATCCGTAAAACATCGATTGAATCGATAGAAAAACATGAAATTACATACTTAAACTGGCATCAGATGTATCCAATCTAAAAATCAACGAAACATTGTTTGAAAGCAGGATTCCAAGTTGATAGCGACGAAAACATGCATGTTATTTTGTTGTTCGAATGAGAAAAGAAAAATGTATGCATAAATTGTATCGTTAAATGTGTTCACAACAGTGAATATTGTGAATACATATAAAATTTGGTTGGATGGCAGGAGAAAAAAACAATTTTCAGCATCTATTTCTAAACTCATGCTCGACTTCGGTTTTGAGATAACATTACATTCGACCGATACGCGGTGTTCATTATTCACAATATATCACAATCCAATCGAAGCGATTGCAAATTTTGCCAATTTTTTAGTTTATCGAACTATTTTAAAAGTGAGTTGTTTCCAGTTACGAATGACACACAACCAAACCGATGGTTACCAAATGTTCATAAACATATAAATTGAATGCTGCATTCCAATCATTGAAAACGATGCTTGTTGGCATGGGACAACGTCATTGTATTGTATTTCATTCAAAAAAAAACATGCATTCCGTGGTTTTTCATTGTTGTTGGTTATATATTTTGTTGCACGAAGGTCAATGATATGGGGAAACGCAAGCAAACTTATTAACGTGAATTGAATTTGAGCATTATTATTATATCTATAGATTTTATATCTCTTTAATGTTCAATGCATTCAGCAGCTGAATACATTTTATAAAAATGTATGTCAAATACTGTATGTTTACAGTGTTTACACCTGTAAAGAAATAAAAAAACACTATGGCTTTTCTGGGAATCTATCAACGAAACGATGGAAACGACAAACATAGAATTGGCGAAAGAAAAAAAAAAAATCAAACAATTCATTTGATCCAATATCGTGATGGGAATTTGATTTTTGAATTTGTGATGTGAATGGGGAAAAAGTCCATTATCGTGACTGAAACAACTCAAATTCATAGGCTCGCACAATGTTGGCCATGAAAATGATGATCAAGAGTGTGCCATTTTGGTGTCGCGGCGCAAACACCAAAACTTTTCGGCATTCAATTCTCAAATCTCAAATAATTCTTATAAATTATAAATGTGTAACGTGAATGCTAACCGTAATCAGGTCGGTAGCAGAAAAATTTCGAATAAAATGTCACACAATTTTCGTTTCTTTATAATTTTTTTTTTCTTCTCTTTTTGAGTTTCAATTTATTTTATGTTCCGCATTTTTGTGTTGTACATCGTGTATGCCGTTCATGTTTCGTGAATCATATCGAGACATTGGGACAGCGAAAGAGAGAGAGAGAAAGAGAGAGTATATATTCAAATGTCAAAAGGTTGACAATTTCTTTACCGGCATCCGTAATCCGTTTTAGTTTGTGAAACGAAAAATTTACACGAAATAATTCGATGTGGAAAATTGAACAACAACACCAATCGCGATGGTCGTTGTTTGTTGTTTGTCGATATATCGTCATCGCCATCGCTTTGCGTCGATTTAAAATAAATGCTAATGAAATTAACGACGATAACCACATTTGAATGATGGCTATAAAAGCCAATGTCTCTATGCCAAGTCTTACAACGGCAAAATCAATGCACATAACACACATAACGATAAACGACGAATGTCAAGCAATGCTGCTACAATGTACAAATATGCATTGCACTTGAACTTGTGCACAAACAATGAAGCGATTATTTTACAGCCCATGGCCGTTGAGAAAAATGTTATTGTGTATACACCGAATTTTGTGTGCCAAGAATAATGTAACAATTATTTATCGTTTCGTGCAGTTTGTTTCTTGTGCCGAGCATATTTTCAAATTGTAATTGAAACGACGAAGAAAAAAAATGAGCATTTGGTCATCGGCAATGCCTGCCAATGGATCTAATGAAAACCAAATGCTATCCAATTAAGAAATAAACAAACGCAGCTAACCATTGCTTCGATCTTGAATGCTGAATTAAATTGATATTAATTCGGTTTTTTCTTTTCACAAGAAAGAAAATGTTCTTATTGAAACAGGTTAGAAGTACGAATATTACGAGCTACGAATAATAATAATAATAATCAATGTCAAAGAAAATATCGCATTATTGAAACGATTTTGATTGAAATTTCTGGATCTAAAGCTATATAACTCGTGAGACTATAGCCATTGTGAATTTGACATACTTTTCAATTTGAAAAGTTGAAATTACATCATACGGGAATTGGGAGCAATTTGCATGTTAAATTGCATGGCTTAATTCTTAATTGTATTGTTATATTGAAATCACAAATGAAGAAAATGCCTTTTGCCCATTTCACGAGTATTTTCGATTGTTAAGATGAACTGAAATGATAATAATAATTTTATCTGGTTTGATGCTCGTCGCACGGTAATGGATCAACGATTCAACGAACGGATTCCAAATATATTTGATTAAATTATTATTTATTCAAATCCAGTTTGTGAGCTGTGAGGCTTAAACAAAATTGGAAGGTTGAAGCCCGTGGGTGAAACAAGACGACAAAATTGAAACCGTTTCAGATTTGACGCATTTTCTTAATTGTGAGTGAATCAAATGTTATAACGATATCACGTTCAATGTTTTACAATAAATGATAAAATAATGATAATCGGTCGTAGGGCTTATTAACACTGCGCGCTAGCAAAGAAATCGTTTTACATTGTTTCTTA
>GL501493.1:3474695-3502853 GCA_000149185.1 Mayetiola destructor
ACGCAATCAGACTGCGCTTATTAAGGCAACGATGTGGCGATGTCATGTAATAAATTGATGGAGCTTCGGCTCATTGAGTAAGCACGACCGATTTTAACTATAATGTTACGTGGCATCGATTGAAAACTTTTGATTACGAAATGAGCGAACATTTCACGTATGTTTCGTTTAGCCACCTTCCGTATCTATTTCGCTTGTAAGACTATGACAAGCGGAATAAAAAAGTATGATCAAATCCATTGCAGTTTTGTGAATGAATGGAAAACAGCTTTATGCCATTAATAAAAATAAAAACTCTCTCTGCTATTAATTCTGACTTTGCCATTTGCCATACATTGGCCCTTATCTTTTTCATGTTTACCGAAATCTTGTCACGGTCATTCTGTATTTCTACGTCAAACGATACATGTTTGCCATGTTTATCTCTTTCTTGATTTTTTGTTTCTATTTTTCCTTCATCCCGATATTTTTTTTTCAATGGTTTGAAGCGATTTGACTTCGATTCACAAATCAAAAATGTTTTATTTTTCGTTTTCATGCCTGGCTTGGGATCAAAGAGCCATCGCCAAGTTCAAAAAGCAAATATTTTGGCTTCAGAATTAAAAATTCAGTGATGCAATATGGAATGGATTGAGCAAATAATAAAATCATAGATAATAATAATTACAGCAAAAGAACATTTCAAATCATCAAAGTCAAAGTGTTACCAAATATATGTATTCCAGGTATCCGGAAGTTTCTTTCTGTTTTTGGATAATTTTCATATTGAATTTTTCAACATTCTAAAGTGCTTTTGTCTATGCGCTGCTCATTGATGCATTGCTTTGATCTTTGACACCTGACCATAAAATAATGTTCACCATTTTCACTTGAAACGAGATAACAATGTGTTGAGATATTGCCATACCGGAGTTTTTGACCACATTTTTCACAAAATGAAATGCTAATAAACCAAATTTCAATCTACTGAAGACCAGAGCACGAAGCCAAAACAGATCTTATTATTCATTTCATTCATTCAGGAAAAGAAAACAAAGGCGTCGAACTGATAATAATAATAATAAATAATAATTTATTTTGCATTTTACTATTTAACCTCAAACATTCAACAAACACACATACACAATACACGCGATTCACCGCTGCATGATAAAAACTAAGAAAGAGAGAGAGAGAGAGAGAGAAAGGAACGAAAAATAAACGAAATAAAAAAACAGTTTCGTGTTCACATTTCAGACAAATATCAGCAATAGAATCCATCATGACGATGAATGAAGAATAGAAATTATGATTAAACGACGAAGCAACCGAAGTGAACTCTCTGGATCCGGATTATGTATATGTTCTTAAGAATAAATCGCGTGAAATCAGTGAAATCATAGCTTTACAGCAACGAACCGAAAAGCCTGAACCAAAATGAAAAAATAAAAAAAACTGTTCGATATTCCGTGTTTCATATTCGTATGCTGCATAAAATAGCTGCTTTTTATTTATTCCGTGGCAAATTTAGTAAATTCTTTTGCCAATCTTCATTCGATGGTTCCGTTTTTGTTTTGTGTTTGCATTATACATGTGATATTTGCTATTGTGTTAAAAATATATGCAATTTATTTTTTTGCCCACTTTCTTTTCTCTTCTTTCCACTCTTAACTGCTTTCAATCTTGGAACGCTTCAAAATCACACTTTACTTTTTTGCTATTTGCATTTTGCATTCGGTAAAAAAGTTCAACTAAACATGAATATCTCGACGAAAATATTATAATTCACAAATAAAGAGTTGTGCAGCGTGCAAAAGCATAAGATAATAACAATAATAATAATAAGAATTTAATGCCTTGATCCATCGAACAAACTGCATTTGCTTCCGTCCAACTCACATTATTACTGAATTGCATTGCATTGCATTTCAGTTTGGTTTAATTTCAATGACCACAGGAATGTTGCATCGCCCTCTTTATGTACTCCCCCCCCCCCCCCCCACCCATTTTAACCATATAAAATCCCATCATCAACCTGAATTGATTGAATCCAAGTGTCAAACAATTAAGTAATTTTCAGATAGCGGTATTTCATCAATTGCGTTCCAAATTAAACCATTGCTCTGTTTTATGTGGTTTAGCGCTGAGTGTTGATTGAATCATTCGGGATATTGAACAATGTATATGATTGAGTGATTGAAATTCTGAAAAGTTCAAAATGAAGAACAAGTAACAAAAAAAAGATGAGAAAAAAATGGTACTGTTTGATTGAGGTTCAAATTGATTTCTATCGCCGACTCGGTTGGAAAATTAATGAAAATTCCAAACAAATTGATCATTACCGGTTGCCAGGCCTCAAGAGAATATTAGATACCATTAGCATGTGTGTTAGTCATTATGAGTCATATAAATAAACGTAATGATGATAAGAAAACCTCAAAATAATCAAAATCCAAAATCGAATGACATGAAAAAATGAATAAAGTGGTTGAAAACAAAATGTCTTTATCGTTTTTGATGCACAATGCACACATTGCACACACACATTCATTCGTATGGAGAATTTATATGACTGATAATACCGTTAGATTGTGTTATAAATTTACAATTTGCAGTGCATTCGATGATTGCATGTGATCTGGCAATACGATGCCATGCGTGGAAAAATCCAATGACAATAAATTTAGAATGAAAAATGACGCTGGATTATTGCTACGTTGTGAATCGTGTGGATCGTGAATTTTATAATGCTTGAAACAAATATTATTATTTTATTTGTGTGACAATGTGACCATCCATTGAATTTTTTAAATAAATGTTGTGAATTATCCACATGAAGCGTGGCAATAACAATAAACCGAAAAGATTCATTTCCATGCGACGAATTCTTGGCATTCAATGCTCGTGCTAAATTCATTCGCGAGCAAATGTTTAATTGGAAATTCCGTTGCTCAAAACAATGAAAGTAATGCCATTGGCCAAACGGCGGTAATTCATTTGGACAATATAGACAAACAAACATAAATAAAACACACGAAAAATAAAAACAGAACAAAATCCAAATTTTTTCGATTTTCCGTTGATTTAGTGTTCATGTTGCGATAAGCAAATTTTTTTACGCATCAAAGTCAGATGTGATGAATGCCAAACCAAACCAAATTATTTTCTTCTTCTCAATCGAATGGAATCTTAAATAATTTTCATTAATTATTCATCTAAATATAGCGTCTAATCATTATTATTTATGTTATCATCAAATCTGCGCAAAAATTCAAACACAATTAAATTTATTTCGCAAATTAACTTACTTTTGCGACTTCGTTTATTGGGCGATTATATTTTATAGATAAAACGTCAACGATTCATCAAAAACAATACCTATTTTTCACTTGTACCGAAATAAATATTCACAAATTCCCAGTTGGTTTGAGATGAAATTGGGTTAATTGTATTTTAAATTTCAATTTTACTTCCAAAAAAAATTTTATAATATTCAAAATTTCCTACCGAATGAAATCAGTTAATTTAGGTGACGCCTTCGTCAGCATTGCCACTGATTTTTCTTACTCAACTACAAGATTTAACTTGATAGATTAGCGCCAAATTGAGAATTACAATTGAAAAACACGTTAAAATCATAATTAACAAAATTATAATAATAATATGCGGCATCAACTGACCGCGTTCTATGTTTGTTATTCGGTGGCCTATGCCATCCGGTGGCTTTTACCGTTTGCCATTTACAATTTGTCGTCGAATTTTCGTTCTTAATTAGCCCTTCGTGCACATTGATAAACGTTATTTGATTCAGACTTTCATTCTTTTTTTTAGCCAAATAAGCGCAATTCTCTTATTCTTCGGTCTACTGAATGTGCATTTTCCCAACCAAAATAATAACTCAATTCGAATGCCAAGTGTGAAATTGGTTAAATTTAACGGATTCCAATTCACTTGGCGTAATATATGCGGAAGAGACACTCACTGACGGTGAAAGAAAATGAGCAATAAATTAACAGAATATTCTATGTTTGTGAAGAACGAATGTCGAATATATATTTGGCCAGTCACAGAATTATTTTCTAAACGAAAAACCCACTTAATTTTTCTGTTGTCGGTGATCGGTGTGCGCACACTGATTGATTTTCTGTTCATTGGCCATAAATACAGCAAGGTCACAGTTCCGTGAAAAAGAAAAGAAGCAAATTCTGAAATTGTCATAGCTTCGGCTACTACAAATGAAGAGATGATTACTTCATCAGCCATCAGCATAGCGTTAACCGAACATTTGCCAATTTGTTCGAATTTGAACGAAGATGAAGATGTGATTTTTATCACACACACAACAAAAAAAAATTTATTGTTTTGTTTATAGCTTTTTCGCCAGAATTCCAATTTTGTCCATCAATCGATTATTTTGTTCATCGTTCTGGTTTGTATTTGTTCGTAAATTACACCTTTTGTGAAATTCATTTCATCGAGTGCAATCAATGTTATCGTCATCATTGATTATATATTAGAATCAGGCAACAGACCATTCATTATTTTTATTATATAATAAGATACGTGCACCAATGATTAGATAGCCAAGATCCAAGAATAAAACCAATTAAAACTAATTCTATCTAAGAATTGCGATGGTTAGCAGGACTTTTTACATATCATCTCTCGATTGAATAAAATAGAGAGAGAAAAAAAAATCAATTGAAACAAATCTCCAACATCCAATGTGGACAGACAAAGTAATTGAAATGATAAATCGATTGTTGTTGGTGTTTTTCCAACTCCCCATTCTTTTATAAAGATTGGCAAATTCTTTTCGTTTTTTTTTGTTCTTTCAGCTCGCAATTCAACTGTTATTTTCTTGCCGTACCATCGACTATAAATTGTGTTGATTCACACCTGACAATCTGCTAAAGCCATGCAGCCTAAACTTTGACTTGGTTTTGTCTTCGAATTGGAAAAATTTGCTGTTGACATAAAACTCCTTCGGTCGCAAATTTCTTATCGTGATGTTACGCCTTGCATGATTCAAACGGACTGAAATAACCATTTTGTTTGAGTTTCTATGTTGCATTTAATCACCATTTTCGTTATGTCTGTATCTCAAACAAACATACATATAACAAATAGCTGTAGCCAACAGGCAAGAGCCATTTACTGTTCCATGTTTAAGATTTTCAATTTTGTTCATATCAATTTTAATTAATGAAACTCTTTCCATTTCTAATTGTAGTGTTTTCGGTTGGGTTTTTCATGTGCCTTTGTTTTCTAATGAAAAGAAGAAAAAAACAAGAACAATTCCGTCGCATTTTCACTGCGTAAAGAAAAAACGGAAAAACGAACGGAATGTCAGTCGATTAGAGAAACAAACAAAGCGAGCAAAACAAAAAAAAAATGTTGCTGTTCTCTGAATGAAATTTATTTGTTTATTGTTAAATAAACATTAGGCTCGAGACCATCGGCAATGCAGTAAGAATTGAAATTATACGCATAGTTCGAAGCAGCTGGAAAAGAAATTCTGTTTGCAATGAATGAATCGCTGTGATGATTCTAAACTGCCGCAAACTGCGGAAAAGAGACAAAAATATATATCATTTTATCTGAATTTTGGGCCTAGCACAATCCACTGAAGTCCCGCTTTCAAAACCATTGAAATTAATCACTGAGAAAATATAATAATTAAAAGCGCCAAACGAGAATAACGTGCAAATGAAAAAGTTTGTGCGTCTTCTTTTTTCCATTTTGGTCGTTTTCGTTTTTTTGTTTTGCAAATGCAACGTTTTGATAAAATCATATTACTTTGCATCATTATGAATAGCAATGAAAACAAATAAACAATTATGCCAACAACTTAAGATCAAATGATATTTTCTGTGGTTCGTTCAGTTCTTCGTTCATTCGGAAAACGGCAAATGGTCTTTAATTACGGTGCTGTTCGCCGTTTGCTGTTTGACGATAATGAGTTTGCTTTGCATAAAATTTCAATGCAAGCCAAACACCAAATACTGAACACAAGAGCAAAAAGAGAAAAATACACGTTGAATTTGTTGTCGCTGTATTGTATGGGATAGAAACGAACACATCGCATATCGATTAGAATTTGTATATACCATGAAATGAGGACAATAACGATGCAAAAAAAAATGTGCAAATTGCTTGCATATAAAGTTAAAAATGTGTCCAAAAGCAGAAATTCATTTTTGTTTCTTTTTATTCATTCTCTGTGTGCTGTGCCATTTGCCGTTCGCTACACCGTTTAAATACATTTAACAAACGATAAGAATCATTGCTTTGTTTGAATCGAATTAAATCGGCTTGCAACGAGTGTGTGTGTGTGCATCTTCAGTCAGCAGTATTTATCCTGGTCCAAATTCTATTGAAATGCACCGTTTTAATGAGTATGAGCTACATGTTGTGGTCTCCATTGGATTTATTTGAATTTGTTTTTCATTGTCGATTCCTTAATTGAATTTTGGAAATTCAAATTAACATTTGTTTTTTCTCTAAACTTCACCAAATTTTTACTACTCAATCGATATAATTCGGTAGACATGAAATGTGTATTTAGCACGTCAACTGTGTGGCCCGCAATGAATGCACAATGCACATTTTGAAATTGGTGTTTATTATTTTGGAATTTTGAATGTGATGCACGTTTTTTATTTGTTCTATTCAGATCATAGGATCATCTTGATAACTCGAGCGATCATGTTCTCATGAATATTGGATTTGTGAGAATGTGATAAAATGGTGGTATGTGTTTGGGGCCGATTAAACGATTTCACGGTATCGTAAGATTTATTTTTCTTTTCTTTTTTTTTTTGTTCGAAAAGGAAAAATTTGTGGTTTATTCATTTTATTGATTCGTTTTGAATTTGGTTTCTTTTTTTTTCTTTTTTGGGTGGTATACTGGTCCACCGATTCAATTTGACCCAAATTGGTTTTTTTTCATTTGCTCTCACACTCAAAAGGTCACACTGACAGAAAAATTGCCTGAACTCTTAGCTTTCAGCTCTCAGAAATTGTAGCGGCGATCCATCCAATTGTAGACCAAAACTCAGTAACACCAAAGAAATGACCGCGAAATGGGTGAAAAAACATGTGCAGAGGCAATCGTGAAAGTGATGTGTTTTTGGTATATTTTGTTTTTATTCGATACGCCAATCGAAGTATTTAACCAAATCAATTGCATCTTAATAAGAGATGATTCAGTTTTTTTTCCTTGAGCTTTGAGAGAAAATGGAAAGTTTGTGGCGAATGACACTGTTTTTCCAGCACTCGTTTTTTTTTTGGTTTATATTCCAGTGTGGAATGTTGGCAAACTTGTTCTTTTTCGGATGAAAATCTAAGTCTATCAAAATTTCATTTTCATTTTGGGCCAAAAATCTAATCACACACATCGCACATTTGCAAACAATTGTTTTCACTTTTTGAATGTGCTGACGCATATGATCGACATTTAAACAAAAGTCATATAAGCAATTCGCTTTTGTCCGAATCAACATTCCAAATTAACCAAACCCAACAAAAACCCAGAAAAACTGTGTCAATTTTTTTTTCTGTTTTTTTTTTGTGTTTCTGTTTCTGTATGTTTTCGTGAAATTCTAAATCGTTGACTTTTTTTTTTTGGCATGTCTTAACATAATGGCGATTACTTGACTTCTTTTTCTTTATCGCTGACAAATCCATTCATTCAACAATCCACGCGACCATTGTCTATTTAACAAATGAGGAGACACGACGCAAAAATAACAACAACAACAACAACAAAAAAATCAGAACTCACATTGCAGCCGCCGACTGACCAAGTCGTAAACGACTTACGACAAACGAAAAGAAAAAAACCACGATAAAAAAAGAAAAGAAAAAAAAACAAGTAATTTGGTCTGATTTAGATTGCTTTGCATGTTAAACTATTGAATTGGCGCGTCAAAAAAAAAATAAAATCTAAAATCTCTCACACACACACACACACACACATCGACAACAGTTCATGCGATTAAAATTCCTGTCTTCGGAAACGTGTTTGGTTTGTGTCATGATTAAAATAGTTTGTCGCCTCATTTTTCTTTTTCTCCTGGCAATTCATTACCAGTTGGCACGTACAACATCTGTAAATACTTCCCATTTTGGTATGATACATTTGTTGAAAAAGTTGTGTTGGATGATGATTTTGGCCAAAAATTGAAAGTATTCATTGTTCATTGATATCATCAGATCTCCAGTGGCTAACTATGAAACAATTGTTTCATTCATTTCACTAAACAATACATTTCAATCACGGTCTTTTGACAGTCGACACTTTGAACGATTGAATGCTGATGCGCTTGAAAATTTTTTTTTGGAAATTAGAGTTTATTGGCTGTTGTTCATTTGTCATTATTATATTCCATTTTCATTGGCTAAAAATTGAATAAAAGACATGTGTCGGCACACATGCTATGCGCTTCATCAACGCAAATTCAGTCGTTGTGTCTCTCTTCAAATAAACCAAGCAACAACAGAAAGCAACCGATTTTCATTTAAAAAAAAATAAATATATAGTAGAATTTTCAAGCAAATCGAGGTCAAATTTAACTTTTATCATCAATTTATACACATAGCACGGTTCATGAAAATAAATATTAAGCATTCAACTGTTCATTTCGAACATGCAATTATGAATTATTACGTTCAAGTTAATTTTTCTGCTGTTGTTCTTTGGATACCTATCTGGATGGTAAAAAACAAAGAAGAAAACCAAAAAAAAAAAAAATTTACTCTCATTTGGAAAAATTTGCCTAGAACATCAATTGCTTTGCATATAACTCACCAGCCCACTTCTGTCCATTAAACGCTCATATTTTGCATACATTTAATTAGAGCGGCGCGTTCAACATTCTTAATGAACATTGAACATTTTTTTTTTCATTTGCTTTGCATGAGTGTTTGGCATACAGATGCTTTCCATTTGATATGAAAAATTTCAGCAACTAATTAATAATATCATTCCCATAAATGTGGCTATTTCAAATTTTCCACAAAAAGTCAATCGAAATTAAGCCGCGCTGAATGTTGGCGACACATTGAACATCTTATTTAAAATTCAATTATCAAGTATTTTGAATCCATTAAAAAATTAAGCATATCCGTTAGAATTTTGATAGCTTTCTCATATGACTACGTGATGATGCTAATTTAATAGCCATATTCGAATAAATTGCATTTGAATGGTGAAAAAAATAGCCATTTTGCACAACAAATCGAAATCCATTTAAATTCGACGACTTTGAACAAAATCATTCATCATGTGATTAATATATTGAATATCGTTGTGTAAATGACCAACGAAAAAATTAATTACTATTCATAAGAATCTTTTTCGTTTTTAAGGCTTGAAACTATTTCGAAAAATGGTTTTCTTTTAGCGCTTCGGTAATCACTTGAAAAAGATTTCATGTTCGGGAGTGAAAGAGGTCCAACCAGGAAAGTATTGTCAAAATAACTGTATTAAGAGCAGCTACTCAATGCTTTTTAACTGTCTAGTCATTGATAGGATTACGTTGACGGTCGATTAATTTATTTATTTTTTTTCCCCGTTGACAATTCACCATGTTTCAAGTGAAAAAGACCCAAAACCCACAGCTCAAAACCATTGACATTCAATAATCATACATAATATTAATGATAATCAAAGATTGAGGGCAAAAAAAATGGTTAATGATGGGAATGGGCTCATTTCATTTATTATTATTATTATTGTTTGTTTGTTTCCATCCTTCCATACAATGTTCAATGCTAATGATATTAACGCCAACATCGTTAGTCTTTGATCCATCGAAACGGTAGAAAAAGAAGGGGCTACAAAAAAAAAAAAAAGTTTTGCAGAAGCAACGGAATCATTTGGCGATAATGAGAAGAAAGCAAAATGACATTATTAATCTCGTGTACGTTGACAAATTCGTTTTTATTTATGTCATTGTGTCTCTGTGATGGCTGGCTCGATGGTTTAGACGACAAAATAGTGTTTTTGCACCCGAACAGATCGACAATTTTGTTGTCCAATTGAAAGTTTAACGGGGAATGAGCCTTGTGAGTCGGAGACAAACAATCGTTCATCACAAACAAATTTTTCTTGAAACAAATTTACTTGATCATCATTTTAATTGAAATCCACAAGAGAAAGAGAAAAAGTAAACACACTTTTCTAATGAATGTGCGTGCGTTCAGTATTTGGTATTTGTATTCTTTGTGCTTTCATTCTAGTTGGCCTAGTGCCCAATGCTCGTGTAAACAGAATGATAGAATCAAAACAAAACTATTTGTTATGTTTTTTTTTTTTTTTTTTGTATCTTCGATTCGAATCTTGACCACACGACGGAACTTCATTTCTTGAAACGAAACACTTGAGCATGAACCGACAAAAAAAAATGGAATTTCAAGCCCGGATCATATATCAAATACAGCCGCCTCCATTCATCATCCAATAAAATAATATACCCAAACATTAAAATTTAAATTGTTAAATCGTGTTGACCGACGGCCGGTAAGTATGTCATTCAATAGCCGAAATATTATTTGTGTGAGGCCTTATCAAGCGCTCAAAATCTTTTTTTCTAACATGAAAAAAAAAAGAAAGAAAAGAATTTTTTCCGTATATGTTCGTTTGTGTGACTGTTTACGCTTGAAAATGTGCACAATTCATATGATTCGTTCATTGCCATTGAATGCTGTTTCGTTTTTGTTTTTTTTTTTTTGGAAATATTCTTTCACCGAGGAATCATCGCAACGAATGGCTGATTCGACTGGTTACTGATTACCATTACCTTGCATACTAATTCGTTTCGGTAGTGGAATTTTCAAGTCATTTTATCTGCCATAATTGTGTCTGTGTGTGTATTTGTCTGAGATTCAAAATAAAGATTGATGTTCTCATAGCCCATAATTCAATTAATTCAATGTCTGAATGGAAATGGAATGATGATTTCACCTGCCGATAACGGAAACTGTTCTTTGGAATTTTGGAATAGAATGAAACTATTTTCTTGACTCATACCTTTCAATTGTGAGATGATTCGAATAACATGATCATGGAATTTTCCGATCACAAAAACTGTTTCACATTAAAAAAAAAAAAAAAATAGGAGAAAAATTATCTCATTGATATCGATGAATGCTAATTTATCATATGTTCAATGTGCTGCAAGACATAATTCCATATAAAATGCTTGAAATGGCTGAGATCTGAAGCCGGATGACCGTTGTAAATGTAAGCGGATTAACTGGCACTTTGGATTTATTCACTTAAAATGTGTGCGTTCAATGTACAATGTTCATAACAATGAAAGATCAAATCAATCAATATTACTGTACCATTGTTCTTGTTCATCGATCAAAATTTGGTTCTTTCGTTTTGTGTTCAGCACAATGTTGTGGAGTGCATCGACTTTGAGACGATGGAAAAGAAGGCAAAAGAAGGCAAAAAGACCCATGTTTATCGCTCAAGAAATATCACAATGAAAAAGTATTGACATTTTGATTGAATTCATTCGATTCGATTCGATCCGATTTTTTTTCTTCTTCATAATAATACCAACAGAAGCCAAAATATATCAAACAAACGCAAGAAGCAAGAGGCACCGGGCTTCATTCCATTTGAATAGAAATCCAATTAAAGTTTTCTGTTTCAGTCAGATCATTGTTTGGCCACATTTTTATACTTTTTTCTATTTTGTTCATTGCCATTGCTGATGATATGTTTTATTGTTACATCCATCGGTAGTCTCCATCAGAGTTCTTTCCAATTTATTGAATCCGTCTCGATGGAAAAGCCCAAATGGCAACGAAACGATCCCATAAACAATTTTCTTTCACATGAAATTTGAATATTTGATTTAAAACGGTAAAATTTATTCTTTCATTGTCTGCATTCTGGTTTTGGCTGATGTTTCGATTTCGAATTGTTAACGTTCATTTACTTTGTTATTGTTTTCTATGATTGTCACTTAATCAATTCTATCGGGTGGATTATTATTGCAATTGTTTGCAATCGAGGCATGGAACGGTGCAAAGCAGCAACACCAACATGCCCATTTATAATCAGCATGGTGGTGGTCCATGTTCAAGTCAAATAATTCAACGAATTGTGTCAATCGAATGCATCTGAATTTTGCTGGTACATTTAAGAATGAAAGATGTTTCACGTCGAAAAATAAAAATTTCATGTAATTTAAATTTCGATTGTTTTCAAATGTCTCGAAATTTTGCCATCTGCATAGGACTTGTTTTTGCATTCTGTCAAGTCGTTAAAATATATGAATTCTAATGAAATGGAATAATTTTAAGAGACATTGAAACGCCTACATTGTGTAAGTTGTTCCATTCACCAGAAAAATGGAATTTTTATTTTGCTTTATTTTAAATTGTTAAAGATTTGAATACAGTTTTTTATCATTGCAAATTCCTTATCCGTTGCCTTTCATTTTGAATCAATCATTTCGTATTCTGATTTTGTAACAAGATATCGCAATTTTCGCTCTTAACACAAGGACCATCATCAAGGCGCCAGTAACCTTCCATACAATCACAATATTTGTTTTTAGCAAAAGTGGCCGGAAGATTGCATTCCTTCTTACTGAAATAGTCGAAAAAGTCTCTACACATGTTTTTTTTGCACGGATAATTATAATCATAAAGTTTTTCGTTTTGAGGACAACATAAGTTTGGTTTGGTGTCTTCATTACCTTGATCAAAAAAAAAATTAAGATTGAAAAATAATTTTTCATTTATGAATTATAAAAATAATTATTTCGTAAAAATTAAGAGTTTTCTTTTTACCCGATGGAGGTAGAGTAATGAATGTAGATGCAACGAAGCCGAGCAAAGCAACTCCAATTATAACCAATTTCAAACACATTTTAGGATTATTTTTCTTTTCTTCGAATATTAAACACGTTCAGAGTCCAGCAATAGTCCTCGTTGATATGAAATTATATTCCGAAATGCGGAATCTTTTATACTCTCTGCTTTATTGATCAGAAGTCAAATAAAATCTAACAATGTTATCTAACTACTATTCGTTATCGGGCGTTCAGTAAACATTAAAACCATTCAAAAGCAAAACTTTATTTAGTTTTCCGTAATCCGTGGTTTAAGCGAATTTTTTATTGTTAACACACGCCAAAAAAATATCAAAGAAACTAATAAACGTAGAGGTTCTGGCTCGGAAACAAAATTTTTGGGCAACATTTTTAATCGCATTGATGCTTTTTTCTGATGGTATTTTTTACGTTCATTCAACAAAATCTGTCGGAGCATTATTGCTGGCAAATGGAAACATCACGGGAACATCCACAGCGGCCAAGCAATGAATTCGTTCAATATGCATACACTTTCAGTTTGGTCTTTTAATGTATTCCATAACTCTATTTTGTAGTTTTGCCGTAATTTCATCATTGTCATGCTAAAGATTAACTTCGTAATCTATTTCTTTATACAAAATACGATCATTATTCAAACGTAACTCAATTCTAATTTATAATACCAATAAAACTGCAATCAAAATTTTACTTTTTATCTAAAAGATTTTAATATTCACCAATAATCAAACTCATTTTGAGGTTTACGAACCAACACATGACGATAATTTTTCGGTGTTAGCAACATGATCATTTTCAGATGCTTTTTTTTGCAATGAAACTCAATTATTCCAAATGTGTTATGAATCCAATGCAGCGATCAAAGTTATCAACAATTGCCACGAAATCATCTTTCTCCAAAATTCTTGCCACCCATCCTAATTGGGTGTCTGTTTCAGCTGTTTGGAATTGTCTTAGACTGATTTTATGAATAGCCTTCCAAACTGGATCCATCAAACAGAATTTATGCGTAACGATTTTCTTCGTAAGATATTTTAATGTAAGGACACCATCGAATTTTCTGAAAATAATAGAATCTTATCCATTGTATCGATGTTCAAATTCTTGTAACTCACTCATCTTCATTCTGAACACCAAAGCGTTCGGATCCATTCGATTTCGAAATATTTATGGCTTCTGCGCATATCGTCCTCAATTCAATATTTTTCGCTGGCAAAAGACTGATATCAGCCACCCTATGATTTCCGATGCTTAACAGGAGGGACGTTTAAAATCAGGATGCACCATCATTGAAGTATATTCAGGGAATACTGGAACTGCCTAAGCGATGGCCTATGCCGTAAAGCGTTATAAATTAGATTGAATGTTTTGGGAGCAAAAGTTATTCGAACACCAAATGAAGCGGTTCTATATGCACCGAATGGCCTTTTTTCGGTAGCAAAACGATTAAATGAAGAAATTTCAAACACTTGCTGCTGATTTGAGTTTTCTTAACACAGTCAGTTAAGTTTTCTTTGTCGTTCGTTCTCTTCATCGCTTGTGTGAAACGCATTGAACATTAATTCCATTTTTAAAACATTTAAATTATTTTTTACCTTTTGACTCCTCCCCTTTTCCAGATTTTTGCCAATTTTTTGCCTAACTTCGCCGAAAATTTTTGCTTCGGTAATGCAGACATTCAATTTCGAGGAAATCGTATGGAATTGGAATTTCTTACAAAATCCATTTGTATACTTCTTTGTTAAAATAAGCCAAGAAGACCCAGACCAATTTGGTGATTAGAAAATTGAAACCAGCTTCCAATGATGCATAGACAACGGTGATCAAAGCATAAAATAAAATAACAAAAACGGCCAAGGACTTGATATCGAGCCTAACCAGTCAGCATAAACAATCGAAAATTGTGATGGCCGATTAAAGAGATTTGGATCATCTGGCGGTGCGAAACTCAAATCAGAAGATTGATTAAGAGTTAAGATCGCTATTAAAGCATTGCAAAAGCTTTTGCAATCCGTTGAAAATATTAATAAAATACCAAAAATATTGAAATATTTTATATTAATCAATTCGAAAACATAACCGAACAGCTACCAGTTGTTGAACTGGCACATAATAATTTGGAGATTGTCACCAATGTTATCTACCCTTGAATGAAATTCGACCGAAAAATTGGGCCTTAAATTGAGATAATTTCTTATAAGAAAGATCAATAAAGATTTTTTATGATGAAACAATTTGAAATACAGTGTTTTATCTTCCATCAAACAGACGCCATAGATTACCATATTTTGTATTCTGTCAAGTCGTTCAAAAATGTATAAATTCTAATGAAATGGAATAATTTTAAGAGAAATTGAAACGCCTACATTGTGCAAGTTGTTCCCTTCACCAGGAAAATGGAATTTTTATTTTGCTTTATTTTTAAATTGTTAAAGATTTGGATACAGTTTTTTTATCATTGCCAATTCCTTATCAGTTGCGTTTCATTTCAAATCAATGATGCTCATTTTTTATCAAGAAATTGCAATCTTCTTTCTTAACACAAGGACCTGCATTAGTGCGTAAGTAACCATCCTTACAATCGCAATATTTGTTTTTAGCAAAAGTGGCCGGAAGTTTGCATTCGTTTTGACTGGAATGGTCGTAATAGTCTTTGCACATGTTTTTTTTTGCACGGATAATGATAGTCATAAAGTTTTTCGTTTTGAGGACAACATAAGTTTGGTTTGTTGTCTTCATTACCTTGATCAAGAAAATTAAGATTGAAAAATAATTTTTCATTTATGAATTATAAAAATAATTATTTCGTATAAATTAAGTGTTTTCTATTTACCCAATGAAGATGCAACGAAGCCGAGCAGGGCGACTCCAATTATAACCAATTTCAAAGACATTTTAGGATTATTTTTCTTTTCTTCGAATATTAAACACGTTCAGAGTCCAGCAATAGTCCTCGTTGATATGAAATTATATTCCAAAATGCCGAATCTTTTATACTCTCAGCTCTGTTGATCACAAGTCAAATAAAATCTAACAATGTTATCTAATTATTATTCGTTATCGGGCGTTCAGTAAACATTAAAACCATTCAAAAACAAAACTTTATTTAGTTTTTCGTAATCCGTGGCTTTAGCGAATTTTTTTATTGTTAACACACGCCAAAAAAGTATCAAAGAAACTGATAAACGTATACTTCAGAGGTTCAGGCTCGGAAACAAAATTTTTGGGTAACATTTTTAATCGCATTGATGCTAATTTCTGATGGTATTTCTTTCAATCATTCAACAAAATCTGTCGGAGCATTATTGCTGGCAAATGCAAACTTCAAGGGAACATCCACTTACCAATGTGAATGCATTCAATGGATTCAGCGACCGAACAATGAATTCGTTCAATATGCATATACTTTCAGTTTGGTCTTTTAATGTGTTGCGCAAGTGTATGCCATACACGTGGTACATCTCAGTGAAGTGTTTTAATTTATATTTATTGTCTTGCTAAAGATTAACGTTGTCGTATATTTCTTTATACAAAATACGATCATTATTCAAACGTAACTCAATTCTAATTTATAATACCAATAAAACTACAATCAAAATTGTGCTTTTTATTTCAAAGATTTTAATATTCAAAAATTATCAAACTCATTTTGAGGCCTACTAACAACTAACATATGACGATGATTATTCGGTGTTGGCAACATGATCATTTTCAGATGTTTCATTTGCAATGAAACTTAATAAATCCAAATGTGTTATGAATCCAATGCAGTGATCAAAGCTATCAACAACTGCCACAAAATCATCTTTCTCCAAAATTCTTGCCAACCATCCTAATTGGGTGTCTGTTTTAGCTGTTTGGAATTGTCTTAGACTGATTTTTTGAATCGCCGTCCAAGCTGGATCCATCAAACAGAAATTATGAGTAACGATTTTCTTTGCAAGATTTTTTAATGTAAGGACACCAAGCAGGGACGTTTAAAACCAGGTTGCACCATCATTGAAGTATCTTCAGGGAATACTGGAATTGCCTAAGCGATGGCCCCTTCCGTCAAGGATTATAAATGTATCATTGTTATGTCCGAAAGGATGTCAGACGAAAGAGTGCTCACATTGAATGTTTTGGGAGCAAAAGTTATTTGAACATCAAATGAAGCGGCTCCTCCAAATGGCTTTTTTTCGGTAGCAAAAGGATTAAATAAAGGAGTTCCAAAGATATGAAAATTGTTGAATTTTCTTAACACCGCAATTTTCCGAAATCTGAATAATAATCAAAAACTGAGAGATCTAATTTCCATTAGCAATTGGAACATAATTCAGAAAGGACTCTAAAATTCCACGCAACTAATGCAGACATTCAATTTCGAAAACATTACCGAGCAGCTGGCAGTTGTTCAGTTGGCACACAATAATTTGGAGATTGCCATCAATGTTATCTACCCTTGAATAACGCCATAGATTACCATTTTCTATTTTCTGTCAATTCATCACGAAATATGAATTCTAATGGAAAAGAATAATTTTAAAAGACATTGAAACGCCTACAGTGTGTACGTTGTTGCCTTTACCAGAAACAAAGAATTTTTTTTATTTTCCTTTATTTTAAATTGTTAAAGATTTGAATACACTTTTCTATCATTGGATATTCTTTATCCGTTGCCTTTAATTTTGAATCAATCATTTCTAATTTCGACATTTTATTAACCGTAGTTGCATTCCTCCATCGAAACACAATAGCCTTCCGCATTTCGATAGAAATTATCTATACAATCGCAGAATGGATGAATGGCTGCTTGGGGCGCAAATGGGCATCCGGAATACTTGTCTATACTGTCGTCGAATGCCTCTTGACAAGTGTTTATTCTGCACGGATACACAACATCAAAAACTTCTTCGTTTTGAGGACAACTTTGGTATTCATAATATTGACCTACGTGAGCAACCGGATGATACATATATTAAAAAATAATTTTTCATTTAAGAATTATTTCGTATTAATTAAGTGTTTTCTATTCACCCAATGAAGATGCAACGAAACCGAGCAGAGCGATTCCAATTATAAACAATTTCAAAGACATTTTTGGATTGTTTTGTTTCTTCGAATACTAAACACGTTCAGAGTCAAGCAATAGTTTCTAGTGATATGAAATTATATTCCAAAATGCCGAATCTTTTATACTCTTAGTTTTGTTGATCGGAAGTCAAATAAAATCTAACAATGTTATCTAATTACTATTCGTTATCGGGCGTTCAATAAACATTAAAACTATTCACAAACAAAATATTATTTAGTTTTTCGTAATCCGTGGCTTAAGCGAATTGTTTATTATTAACACGCGCCAAAAAAAATAGCAAAGAAACTAATAAACGTATACTACAGAGGTTCAGGCTCGAAAACAAAATTTTTGCGTAACATTTTTAATCGCATTGATGCTAAAGTGTTTCTTTTGATTATTCAACAAAATCTGTCGGAGCATTATTGCTGGCAAATGCAAACTTCAAGGAAACATCCACTTACCAAATGTAAATGCATTCACTGGATTCAGCGACCGAACAATGAGTTCGTTCAATATGCATACACTTTCTGTTTGGTCTTTTAATGTGTTCCGTAACTGTATGAATGAGTGCAGTTATTTCACCATTTCAACATTGTCGAGTTTAAAATATTAAAAAACTATTAACTTATCATTATTCAAACGTAACTTAATTCTAATTTATAATACCAATAAAACTTCTTGGCCAGTACCATTGTAATGAGCAAGTGGATTTCCAGATGCATCAAATTGAGACAAAACAACTGAATTTGGAATTTCTTCATTTAATCGTTTTGCTACCGAAAAAAATCCATTCGGTGCATATGGAGCCGCTTCATTTGGTGTTCGAATAACTTTTGCTCCCAAAACATTCAATGTGAGCACTCTTTCGTCTGACATCTTTTCGGGCATAACAATGAAACATTTATAACGCTTGGCGGCACAGGCCATTGCTAATGCAATTCCAAAAATTCCCTGAAGATACTTCAATGATGGTGGATGCCTGATAATTAGACCATTTGGAACGTCAATTATAATGGTCAATTGTTAACAATATAAATTTTCGGTGCGCTGATAAGGATAAACTCACTCAGTCAGATAATTCATATGCCGATTAAAAATATGAATCTCAAACGAATGCGTTCTCGAAATGGAAAATTAGTGATCAATTTAAGTGGCGCTGCCGATTAACTGTTGTCATTAATAAATAACCAGAGAGCGAATTTAAAGATTGCCATCAATGTTATCTACCCTTGAATAACGCCATAGATTACCATATTTTGTTTTCTATCAATTCATCATCAGAAATATGAATTCTAATGAAATAGAGTAATTTTAAAAGACATTGAAACATCTACAATGTGCAAGTTGTTCCCTTCACCAGAAAAATGGAATTTTTATTTTGCTTTATTTTAAATTGTTAAAGATTTGAATACAGTTTTTTTATCATTGCAAATTCCTTATCCGTTGCCTTTATTCCGGTGCCTTTATCCATTTATTTCTGATCTGCATTGATCTATCGAAACACAGTGACCCTCTTTATTGCGATAAAAGTTGTCGACACAATTGCAAACTGGATGTTCAGTTTTGTAGCCACCGCATTCGTAAAATCCGACGTTTTTGATTGCCTTTTCACAAGTGTCTTTCCTGCACGGATCGACAAAATCATAAAGGGTTTCGTTTGGAGGGCAAGCTGAATTTGGTTGGGCGTCTTCACCTTGATCGAAAAAATTAAGAATGAAAAATAATTTCTCATTTATGAATTATAAAAATAATTATTTCGTATAAATTAAGTGTTTTCTATTTACCCAATGAAGATGCAACGAAACCGAGCAGAGCGATTCCAATTATAACCAATTTCAAAGACATTTTTCGATTATTTTTCTTTGCTTCGAATATTAAATACGTTCAGAGTCCAGCAATAGTCCTCGTTGATATGATATTATATTCCGAAATACCGAATCTTTTATACTCTCTGCTTTGTTGATCAGAAGTCAAAAAAAAATCTAACAATGTTATCTAATTATTATTCGTTATCGGGCGTTCAATAAACATTAAAACCATTCTAAAACAAAGGTTTTTTTAAGTTTTCCGTAATCCGTGGATTAAACAAATTTTTTATTATTAACACACGCCAAAAAAAAATCAAAGAAATTTCAGAGGTTCTGGCTCGGAAACAAAATTTTTGGGCAACATTTTTAATCGCATTGATGCTTTTTTCTGATGGTATTTTTTACGTTCATTCAACAAAATCTGCGGGAGCATTACTGCTGGCAAATGGAAACATCACGGGAACATCCACTTACCAATGAAAATGCATTCAATGGATTCAGCGGCCAAGCAATGGATTCGTTCCATATGCATACACTTTCAGTTTGTTCCTAATGTGTCCCGTCAGTGTATGCCATGCACGTGGAACATCTCAAGTGCGTGATATACATTTATTGCCATGCTGAAGATTAACAATGTCGTATATTTCTTTATAAAAAATTCAATGTGAAAACTCTTTCGTCTGACATCTTTTCGGGCATAACAATGAAACATTTGTAACGCTTGACGGCATAGGATATCGCTTAGGCAATTTCAGTTATATTTCGATTAATGACATTGTATCAACTGCGCTTAGCGCTTTATACAGTTTATTTTGTTAAGATGTCACATGTTAAATAAGCCGAAATACGAAATAGTTGAACAATAATTCAGAATTTGAATGCCATATAAAATGGACCTGACGACTAGGGGGATCCATCCATTCGCAAATGCCAAAATATTTGTGGAGATTCACAGTCATTTGCGGGCATTTGTGAGCATTTGCAACTATTCGTACGCATTCGTACGCATTCGTACGCATTCGTATGTATTCGTGAACATTTATATCTGTATTTGTATTTGGCTACATGAATATTAACACAATGGTGACGACGAGTGCCTTTATTATCAATGCTCGATTCGGTCGTATATACATGCAATACATTTACATACTGTAACGATGAATTTGACAGATGAATTATCGAAATTATTGGATTCTTTTTCATATATTTTCTAATTTCATTTATGTTTTCGGCTACAATTTTTGCAAATGTTATATCTTTTCCAATCATTATTTTTTTTAACGAAAATAAAAAATTACTCCAAGAAAGAAATTCGAATTTTATCATTTCAAATTTTTAACGGTGAAAATAATTTTGTTATTCATAAAACTAACTTGAGCTGTCAATTGGAACTGTCAAGGTATTCGAAATCATTCATAGATATTCATTACATTTGCAAAATATTCGTGCCATTCGCAGAGTATTTGCGGCATTTGCAGAGCATTCGCAAAAATTCGCAAGCATTCAGAGCATTTGCTAGCATTCGTGGACATGCCTGACGAATGACAGACTAATAATAATAATTGAATGAATGTCAGTGATGATGCCGTAAACTGTTCCAATTAATCAAACAATAGAAATTATAATTTTGATGCATACGTTTAATGGTCGCATTGATTTTAGTTTTAATATTTTTCTTTAATTTCAACATTGTCTATCAAATCGATATCGAAAAAAGGTGGACATATTTAATCCTCTACGTTTTTCAAGATATTTAGAATTATGTTATATTATCATCTATCGTATTCAGAAAAAAAAGTCTAATCAAACTTATTCATATATTCACTCTGCATAACAAAAGTGTCATCCATTAGGTGCATTTTATTCTATAAAAATTTAATTGTTTTTCGTTGGGCTCATTAATCCAATTTCGCGTTAATTGATCAAATCGCAATCTTGCACGTAAAACAAAAACAGGAATAATATAGTTCAATATTATATATTCAAATGAATTAATTTTCTCTCATTCTGTTTTGTTATTCAACCGGAATTTTCGGCACCAAAATCGATTCGGTTTGTTATCGAAATGGAAAATTAGTGATCAATTTAGGTGGCGCTGCCGTTAAGCTGTTGTCATTATTAAATAATCATGAGCGAATTTAGAGATTGCCATCAATGTTATCTACCCTTGAATAACGCCATAGATTACCATATTCTGTTTTCTGTCAATTCATCATCAGAAATATGAATTCTAATGGAAAAGAATAATTTTAAAAGACATTGAAACGCTTACAGTGTGCAAGTTGTTGCCTTCACCAGAAACAAAGAATTTTTTTTATTTTCCTTTATTTTAAATTATAAAAGATTTGAATACACTTTTCTATTATTGGAAATTCTTTATCCGTTGCCTTTCATATTGAACCATTTATTTCTAATAAGCATTGTTCTATCGAAACACACTGACCATCTTTATTGCGAAACATATTGTCGTTACAATTGCAATATCGATATTTCGATTTTTGGGCCACAAATTTGCATTCGTAAAATGCGGGATCGTCGAATGCCTTTGCACAAGTGTCTCTAGCGCACGGATAATCATGATCATAAAGTGTTTCGTTTTGAGGACAACAGTTGTTTGATTGGAAGTCTTGATTACATTCACCTTTAAAATTAAGATTAAAAAATCATTTTTCATTTATGAATTATAAAAATAATTATTTCGTATAAATTAAGTGTTTTCTATTTACCCAATGAAGATGTAACGAAGACAAGCAGAGCAATTCCAATTATAACCAATTTCAAAGACATTTTTGAATTATTTTTCTTTTCTACACGTTCAGAGTCCGGCAATAATTCTTGCTAATATGAAATTATATTACTAAATGTCAAATCTTTTATACTCTCTGCTTTCTGTCGATCAGAAGTCAAGTCAAATCTGACAATTTTATCTGTTTACTATTCGTTATCGGACGTGCAGTAAACATTAAACCTATTCACGAACAAAATTTTATTTGGTTTTCCGTAATCCGTGGCTTAATCGAATTTTTTATCGTTTGCACACGCCAAAAAATTTCAGAGAAACTTCAGACGTTCAAGCTCGGAAACAAAATTTTTGCGTAACATTTTCAATTGCATTGATGCTAATTTCCGAAATCTGCCAGAGCATTATTGCTGGCAAATGCAAACTTCAAGGGAACATTCACTTGCCAATGCAAATGCATTCAATGGATTCAACGGCGAAGCAATGAATTCGTTCAATATGCATACACTTTCTGTTTGGTCTTTTAATGTAATAACTGTTGTGAAATGTTATGAATGTATATTTTAATTTAGTTTTATTGTCATGCTGAAAGATAAAATTGTCGTATTTTTTCTTTTCATACAAAATATCAGCATTATTCAAAGGTAACTCAATTTTAATTTATAATATCAATAAAACTACAATCAAAATTGTGCTTTTTATCTAAATATTCATACCGGGAATCAAATTTATTTTGAAGCCTACAAACTAACATGTTCCCCCATGTGTCGAGCTTCCATCCAAATATCATCAACAAATCTCGTCATATAATTTCGTATATCATTTCCCAAAACGACAACACATTTTTGGCCTGCTTTCAAATCTTTCGCAGCTATCAGTTACTTTTTGTTGGGCTCATTAACCCAATTTCGCGTTAATTGATCAAATCGCAATCTTGCGAATGAAACAAAAAATGAATCCCCAATCCGTTCCAAAAATGTGATTCAAAAACCAAACAGGAATAATATAGTTCAATATTATATATTCAAAATGAATTAATTTCGCCTCTCATTCTGTTTTGTTATTCAACCGGAATTTTCGGCACCTAAATCAATTCGATTTGTTATCGAAATGAAAAATCAGTGATCAATTTAAGTGGCGCTGCCGTTAAACTGTTGTCATTAATTAATGCTCGTAAGCGAATGTAGCCCATTCGTTGCCGATTGATGTAATCAATATCGGATGTTTGTTCTTAGGTGGACCGTTTTTTTTTCTTCTTCATTTTCGTATGTTGCCTCACTTACTATGTTATAATAAATGGCAGCAACAGCGGCCAAAATCAAACGATTAAACAATAATTTCGGTTGAATATACATTAAATACGTTCACGTTTCAATCGTTTATGCCGATGGATCCGTTACAATTACGCGCACCTTACACAATTCCAATACTATTATGTGCGGCTTTATTATCTTTCGTATACCGTATGATGTGAGCAATGCGAAAAAGGGCGAACAACCTATAACAAAACGAATCAAAAATAAAAAGAGAATACAAAAAAACCGAATTGAATGCAATGCGACAGACTCGTGTGATGGAATTTGAACAAACGGCTTACTTTGGCTTCAGCACCAACAACAGCATATTATTGTAAACGAAAGAACGAACGAAAAAGTGGAAAGAATTGTGAATCCAATGTGAAGCGAATGACGAAAAACATAACGTTCCATCGACATTTTGCATTAATGAATGAATGAATGAATGAGGTTTTTTCTCATATAAAAGAATCGATACAAACAAAAGAGATAAAGTATCCAACGCACCAACACAACGCGTGAAACGCGTTTACAAAAAATTTTGGATTTTGCATCGTTTTCAAATCGAACACGATCAGATATCAATAGCCCAAAATTCTTTTGATATTTTTGGTGTGAATATTGTTCTGTTCACCCAAATGGCTTACAGATTATATATTGTCAAATTGTTTTGTATAAACTGAGACTTTTCTGTGGTCGTACATGGATTTTATTTATGAGCACACGATGTGAACGATTCGCAAATTTGGAAATTGGCATGAAATCGAATAAACATTTGAATCAAAACAGAGTTCGATCAACTTTGCACTTGGACCATTCAAATTAAACATGTGCTTTTGTATTAATTTGTGTCCATATTTTTCTGCAAAAAATATTTTATTTTATTTTGGCATTAAACGATGCCGATTGGCTGTCGGCAATGTGATTGAGCTGATGGAATCATTGAAAAACAAATATCTTTCAAATCGAAATTAATTTGTTTGGATTGCTTTTGTTTTGGTCTACTGTTGTTGGACTGTTCGCATCATTGATATTGATGGATTCCGTTGAATTTGTTAATCACTTTGTTTCGATAGTCCATTCGATCAAAATTAAAACTATTTCTTATGTATTTTGTGTTGTCTATTGTTATTTATGTTTCGAAGAAAATCTCAAAGTCATTTCAATTAGTTTGAAAAGCGCCTATGGCTGTACACATTGAGGACATTGCCATGGTAAGTGCTTAGCATTTGACCTTTTCTTGGCGCAGAAAATCCCCTTTGAAAATGGGAAATCCAATTTAGAAGATTGATTTGGAATCAAATGCGAACAAAACCAACACATGTGGCCTAACAACAAACTAAATCACAGACAAAGTGAAACGATACATGAAATATCATTAGTTTTGCCAATCAAAATATTATCAATTCGTAGCGCCTACACTTAAACCCATTAAACTACACTAATAAATCATATTCAAATCGTAATTCGTTAAATTATATATCGACTTTGAAATGAAATTCTATTGAATTTATGATTTAACTATAGAATTTAACAACCATCGACGAAACTATTACAACATTTTAATTGGAGGATTCACTGGAATCACTGGAAAAATCCGGCCCGATCGGTCAATCCGTGCGATTGTTTGTTCTTTTGATCATTTGTTTTTCGTTCGTTCGTTCGTTTGTAAACAGGCGAATTAGGCAAACGGAGTGGATTATTGATGAGATCGATTCCAATTGGTGATATGATCGCAACCAACAACACCACACCGATAAAATCGAATGCCGTTCGAATGGATTTATTTCATGGAATATTTATTTTGCTGTTGTTGTTGTTGTTGTTATGTTTAACACCCGATAGTTTCGTATTTTGTTATTGGATCCATTCATTTTTGCTGTTTATTTGGTTAGATTGTTTGATGATCTTTTGTGTTGAATCTCCCGACTCAAATATCAAACCACAGCCATGCTCGCGCGCCAACTATTCTACAAATAAACCGCGAAAATTTATGGGTTTTTCGCTTTGTTGTTGGAAAATTCGATTTACCTCATCTATTTTTTTTTCTTTTTTTTTCGTTCTCATATTGAATATACACATTCATTGATTCATTTTAATTCATTATTATTATTATTATTATCATCACCGAACAACAGCAAAACGAATTTTTCGTTTTTTTTTTTAAATATAAATTTCAGTGTCTCGGCTATCAATATGCTCACCATGCTCAATGTTCAGTTAGTTTTGCTTTTGTTTTGTTTTTTTTTTTATTCAGTGTCTTTTCTTTGGCTGCCATCCTCTTTTCCCCTCTCTAACTCTCGCGCTTTGGAATTCTTTGTTTGTGAATTCTGTTCTTTTCCACAATTATTCGATCGATATATACAATATTCAATTATTCTTTCGTTTTGGTATGGATTCGACGAGTATCGGCAAAATCCGGGAAAAATTCAACCAATTTTTTTTTGTTTTTTTTTTTTTTTGCTCCATTCTGAATGGTGTTTAGTGTTCAATGTTCAGTTATTTTGATTTTCATGTTTTGTTATATTTAAATTGGATTTGTCATTTATTTTACATGATCTGGCCATGATTATATCATTGTAATGCTGTTGTTTGCGCTTTTTGGGCTTTTAACTTTTGTTTGTTGTATTGTTGTTTGTTGTCTCTGTTGATTTGGTGGAAAAGTTTATTTACCGTTAATTTTCAGCAGCTCTCTGTCGGTCACAATGTCTATGAAGCCAAAAATTTAGTTTAAAATCGATTGGCTTGATTCGTATGCTGCATCGCACACACACAACGTAAACTGTTAAACTATTGTGAACAGAGATAATAAGATCGCTAAATATTTCAAAAATTATGGATTCATGCTATGTATACATTGTACAACAGCCCGATGCAATCTAGTTTTCTGGTTTTTATGCTCGTGTTTTTGAATTTCGTTAGCTTCAGTCATTCAGAAATTCGGATGCAACACGATTTAACGAAAATAATGGAGCGATTTTGCTGAAAAAATGATTTCTGTTCTGTGCGATCGAAATGTTTGCAGTTTTCAGTCATCAATATGTGGTGATGACAAAAAGTCGGTGAAAGGGGGCTGGTGAGAAGAAAAAAAAATATTCTAAAATTCGGTTTATTCAATAAATCGTGATTTCGATATTTTCTCTACCCAAAAATAACAAAAATAAAAACCTCATAAAAAACATCATTTGAATATATCGTTCGAATCGAAAATGTTTTGCCGTTCTATTTTTGAATAAACATTTAATTTGGTTCTTGGTATCCAGTTCCCGAATGCTATCCCATGCATGTTACCTTTTTATGCAAAACCTTTTGTCGTGGCCATTTGTGTCAATGTTGCCATTTACACAGTTGAGAAAATTTAATTCAATTCCATTTAACCGCTACCGATCAGTGTCGAATTGCCTATTAGGGAGTTCAAGATTTAAAAACCAGATATTCAAAAAAAAAAACCACTTTATTGCATTCTTCACACCGAAAAATATAGGAAAAACAATGAACAAAAAACAATAAATAAATTGATTTTTCGATAAAACGCCAAATGAGTAATTGAATCACTCAACAGTTCAAAAGCGCTTTTTTCTTCTCCTCTGCATTCAATGTACGTATACCTATGTTCAACGAAAGTGCGATCGTTTTTTCTTGTTTTTCGATAATTTTAAATTCACATAATGAATATTGCTTCAGTAGCAAGGAAATTAAAAAAAAAAAACGAATAAACAAACAAATAAACAAATGGATGGAATTCGATTCGTTCTTTCATTCACTGATCCATAAATTCACACAAGAAAAATTAATTGTCGTAATTTAAAAATACACATACAGAAACGAAAAAGAAGAAAGAAAAAAAAACAGAACGAATTTCGATATATTTAAGCTCACATTTCCTTTTACATATAATTTTTTTTCTTATTTGTTTTGCTTGAATGCGAAATATATTTCAATGTGACATGAAATAATTTCAAAAAAAAAAAAAGAATCGACAACGAATTTCATGGCATCCGTTAGTCTTTCATTGAATCGGTAGTTTTGGTTTTTGTTTCTTTATCAGCTTCATTGGGTATTTTGATTAATAACAAAATGAAGAATTTTGTTCTCTTTTATATGATTTTGGCTGGACGGGCGCTGTATCTTTATGAATTTTCTAAATGTTGGACACAAAATTGTAATCGAACTGAAATGTTTGATGCATTCGTTGCAATAATATGAAATAAAATGGTTAGTTTGATTTATTCTGACAAGCAAAAATTGAAATAAAAGCAAAAAAAATATTTGTTTGAACAATATGATATATGGTGGCTGATTTATACAGTCCTGTCTGACGTAGTTGAATGTTTCATTAATATGGAGGATTTCGTTAGCCGAATAAAGGTGGTAGAATTGGTCGAACAAATTGAACTGCGTCACCTGGCACTGTCTGTAATAG
>GL501493.1:3504187-3515934 GCA_000149185.1 Mayetiola destructor
CTACTACTTCTCTCTCTCTCTCTCTCTCTCTCTCTCTCTCTCTCTCTCTCTCTCTCTCTCTCTCTCACTCGCTCTGTTCCAAAGCAAAAGTGCTAGAAGAATGAAAATTGAATTCGATAAGTGGATAGCGTGCATTGATCATTAAACAAACATTGGTTGGCATGATTGAGCATTTGTTGACAGTTTCACTGAATCTACAACTGCCTGTTGTAGATCAACTGAAATTGAATAAAATAACTAACGGTAAAATCGTGGATTTGCATTTGGCATGCACATTGCACACACACACACACACACACAGATCACATTACAGTCAACAATTGGAAAATTGAATAATCGCTAATTGGATGATGCTCATTGCTAGTATACCGATTACTGCTGTGAATGCCAAGGCAATTTTCAATTGCCTTTCAATAGATTTCACAAACACTTTTCAACCGGCAACAGGCCATTGACTTCACATTAATTTCACACAAATCACACAGAAATTCTCTTTTTCATCTTCTCAGTTTTATTTTGCCCTTTGCTTTTGGCTGACATATTTTGCAAAATCGGTTCGAATCTTTTTCAATGGATAACCGAACAAGCAACACTTTGCACAAATCCATTTCTTCAGTACAGTCAGATTCGATTGCGTCACGGGCAATTTCATTCAATAAAAGTAATATTCACAAAGCGTGCAACTGGTAAATTTAGACTCAAATGACTTCGAATGATGACGATCTTTTTTTTTTTTTGCTTCGTAATATTTCATTAGATTCGGAGTGATGACAACAAAAATTTGATTTACCTTTCATTCTGTTTGATATGCGGCGGATATGCGGTGTTTAGTGTTCAATTTTTTGGCGTGTACCACAAATTTCGATGATATAATTTTTTTCAATCTTTTTCTGATGAAATGTGTTGTGCTGTTTTTTTTCTCTTCTAGGTAATTTGTTGCCAATGTCAAATCTAAAGGCCCCCATTCCATGGCAATAATACAAATTTCTTTCACAATTAGTGATCATTTCGGTGTAAAGTGCTGTGATTGATATGCGTAAACTATTCTTTTTTTTATTCGTGTGTAAAATCATCAATGATGGCACGATGTGCGCGATTTGTCTTCAAATGAAAATAAAATCCATTTTTCTCATCATCAACAAATTCAAATAGATCGCATCACATCATACACCGCTATTCAATTCAAAATGCTTATTGCTCATTGCTCATCGCTCATTGCTCATATATGCCTAATGTTGTCGTTTGCCTATCCGAATGTACTTTTGTCTCGTTTTGCCCTTCTCACACTGTCGTTCTTTGTGTGTTTTTCCGAATATTCCGTTGTTTTCTGCGAAACGAATTCATGAGACGGTGAATTAAAACTGAGAGAAAGAAAAGAAAGGAAAAAGAAAAGAAGAAAAAAAACAATTTTGCGCGAGCACATTCTCAATTTCTAATTACAAATTACAAATTTCGATAGCAACTAATTGCTATTATAATAATCTTCAAAATAAAAAACATTTTTTTTTCTGTTTTTTTTTTCTCAAGGCGACGGCATAGGGCTGAAACTTTTACCGTTAACTCTAAAATATTGGCGCAGTGATGTGTGTGCAGGCAAAACCAACAATCTAAAGTTTTTCTACAGATTTAAAACGACACGATTTTATTCTATTCATAAATTGCATTTCTTCATTCGGATACGGTCATATGATGAAACGCACATACCACATTACAATAGCAACTTCATTTCATTCCGAAGAACAAAACGAGATAATTATTTATTTATTTTTATTATTATGATTTCATTGTTGTTTTGTTCATTTGATATTATTTGATATACACTCATTCATTCGGGTCTTTGAACATGAGGCATGCCATCAAGATGACAGTCATTTCTGAAAAAAAAACAACAACTTTGCAAATGTCATTATCATTTCTATGTTATATCAACAAAACCGGTACCCGCCATTACAATTCGGTTTGGCGTACGGAGAGAGACACAAAAAATGCATTTTGCAATTGTTCTGGGTTATTGTTGGATTGTTGGATTGTGTTACGGATCTTATTTATGAGATTGTCAGTGAAAAATGTTATAATTAATTTTTGTATTCGGTAAAAGATGATCAACAACAAAGCATTCACTCAAAACAACATAAATTTATGAGATTTTGAGTATGCAGAACGAGTATATTGTATAACATGCATCAAATCAGCCGATGGGCTCTCTAACATTTTCCAATTTCATTCTTTATAGTTAGAACATAATACATATCTTCTAATTCAATTGAATTTCTTTGTTTTTGTTTTCTTTTTTGCGTTGCGTGCGCGCATTTGATGTTTTGAACACACGTTCAAATCTGATGCACAAAACCGCAAGACAAAGATGAACAAAAAAAAAACATTGAATTCTGAAGACTGCACAACAATTAAAATGTAGACGAGAGAAAGAGTGAGAAAGAGAATTTTGCGCCCATGATTATTTTTTGAGTTATGAATTAATAGACAGCCAAACAAACAGACAAACAAAACTTACAATTTTCTAACAAAACAAACGTTACGCGATGACTTTTTCGATAAAACGGGATTCTTTACTCTGCACTGCAGACTGTGTACAGCTTCCTCTATTGTAACAGTGTACTTATCAAAATTGCAACGTTGAATTTGCTTGGATTTGGTTAAGCATAAGACTCGGCATAATTTATACGGTTGATTAATTGCTCATGTTGATGTAAGAAAAAAAACTTATTTCAAAATTCATTACGAAAAATTAAATTAAAATACAGTCGACAGTCGATAGTAGTCGAAGCTTCCATTTTTAATTGTTATTCATTCAGAATTCCGATTTCGATGAATTGTAAAAACCCAAAAACAGAAAAATTTTTTTTGATAAACATCAAAATTCAATCATTCACCTGGAAATAGCGCATATATGAATCCGTTATGTATTGCAAAGAGAAAAAAAAAACATGTAAACATTAATATTAATGAAATTAAAAGAAAAAAAAGAGTGCATGGCAAGCGATAAATGACCAATTGAATTGAAAGAAAAAAATATCATCCAAAAAAAAAAAAAAATATGCAGCAATTATAAAGCAATAAATCATAAATGGTCATTAAAAATGTATTGCATTGCGAGTGCTCTGCAAACTGTGCACATTTTTTTCTGTCCATTCCAATCGTTTTCAGTTGGCATTCGGTATCGTGTTAAATGTATCGCATTTCCATAAGCATTTTGCGTGCAATGACTTGAAAATTGGCGTCAATTATTTTATTATGCATTTTACATTTAAACATTGCAATCAATTCAATGCTTATGTCACATTTAAGTCAGTTAGAGTTTGATACCAAAAAGCCAGATCCAGAATCCAGGTACCTGTATGAAATACTACAATGCCCAGGATGAGAAGAATGAAAGAAAAAGACAAGCGAATAAAAGAACAAAAAAAAATTTGACCGAAAACACGATACTAATTTCAATTCGAATGTTCATTCCAAATATGGAACGAACGTTGGTTATTGTTTGTTTTTCGATTTTGAGGTACCACATTTGCTGTGTGATTCCGAATTTTTTTCCGGCTTGCAAAAAAGAAAAACATATTCAATGGAATCCAATGAATGAATGAATGAATTTCATTTCAAATGTTTGCAAATTCTTTTTGCAATTGAAATAAAAATGCAAGCAGCGCGTTGTGTCAACCCAAAAAAAAACAAAAAAGAAAACACACACGAAAAAAAATGCCATTGATGGATCGATTGCCATCGATTTATGTTAAATTATTATTATTATCATAAAGAATTTGTGTGTACTTTGATTTGTTGGATTTCTCTCGTTCTGTATTAAAAGCATATTTGATGTTCTAAATCATTAAACACTTGAACCGGTGCAAACATCGCCCATGCATTGGCCTATTTCATTTCTACATTTATGTTTATGTGGTTTTTTTATCATTTCGTTTCGTTTCATTTCGTTTGATTTCATTTCCAAATAGAGTATAGATCATTGCGTGTGGGTTGAACGATCCGACTGCAAAATGATGAATTTTATAATGAACACTTGTGGTTTACATTCTAATCGAACGTTATGTTTTGATGTTGGTTAGTTTTTTCATTTCGTGTACCGTAAATATTTCATTGCCAACAAAACGGGTTTCGCAAATAACTATTTTTTAATATCATTTCTTTTCTTCTTCTTTATTTTTTTTCGTTTCTAATTCTACTATATAATATTAATAATTTGATATTATTATTTTGTTGGAATGACTTTTGCGCGCTATTTTCATCGCACAAAAGTGTTACAGGTTGCACACAAATGATGTGATTGTATCATATCATATGTGGAATGGCGGCCAACCGATGCAAATGCATTATAATACAAACATTATGAATTGGGAACATTTCAAAGTTGAATAAAGACATATGTATTTCAGCCCATTGACACAATGAATATGCACACCAGTTGACGCAATCATTGCACACATTTTGAATTCAAAGTAAATAATAATTGTGAAAAATAATCAGCACACGATTGTTCTACTTTTATCCGGCGCAATTCAAAATGATTGCAAGTTGGAATGAAGGTAAAATAGTGCATTCATCGGGAACAAAACAAACTGTTTTTTTTTCTTCCAATGATAATAATAATAAAGAGATATGATGAATGTTTAATTAAAAATTGCGGGCGCATATCGAATGATGCCAAAGAATGGATTTTTGATATTTTCAAAATGGCATTTTTTCTTGTTTTTCTTCTTTCTTTGTTTTTTTTTTTTTTCATGAACAAACGTGTGTGGTTCACTGAATGCGAATTTCTTCATTCCAGCTGTACTAGAGCTTGTTTACATGGCAAACATTTTTCCGAATCAGAACAACACAACACGATTTATGTAAACATAGAAAAAAAAAAATATATTAGAATTGCACATTCAAGACATGGTCACAAACTAAACACTGTGAAAATTGCAAAAAGGACAGGAAAAAAGCAAAACAACTGAAAACTACACTACAAGAATCGGTAACAAGTTGTTTTCGGTATCAATATATTGGGATCGATAAAAACTAATGTCTGAAAACGATTTGATTTTCGTCGTGTTGTCGCCATTGTTTTTGGATTTTTTTTTTCTTTTCTCTCTCTCTCTTCATTTCGACCAAATTGTATGATGTATCTTATTGGACAATCAAATGTAAAGCCTATCGTAAATAGAATAATTGTGGTTATTCTCTTGGGCTCAATTATTTCGTGATTAAACACCATTAAAACTTCACTCGATCGATTCCCAAGAGTGAAATGACCCGTTGATCGAAGGGGAAATTAACATTCTTCAATTGAACACTGAACACTGAACACCCATCAAGAAGATCAGTAAACAAAAACAAATCTGAAGAAAAAAAGACGTTGCCGATCAATAACGCGCATCGACCAACAAAACCCAATGCTTAAATGCATCCCGTTGATCCGTTAAATCGCGAACCATTATGGTTCGGTTTTCTAACTGAATTTAAAGTTTAAAGTTCAATTGGGAAGAAATGATTATTATATGAAACATTGCCGTAAATATTGTTTTTCCGTTTTTTTTCTTTTTTTTTTTGCTTCTTCTTTGTGTTGGTTTCTATCATTTTATGGCCGCCACAGTTCGTTTAATAACCAGGGGAGCATTTGAGGCGATTTATGGCTTTTGAGCAGTAAAATTGATTAGATGTGGGCCATACCAAAATGTAAGACATGATGCCCAGTGTTTAGTGTATGCACACAGCAGCCACACAATTGTTACAAATTTCGAAATCGAATAAATAGCCGCCACAGCATGAACATTTTGCTAAAATTCATTGTGGTCTTTGGCTGATATGATAAATATGATTCGAATTACTTGTTTTATTTGGCATTCGCCTATATCGATTCTTGTTCAAATAATCAAATTCAGAATGGGATTTTTTTTCCAGCGGAGGAAAGAACATGAGAAAAAAAAATGAGGAACAAAAAATCGTGGCGCATAATAATAATGATAATCGCTTTATTTTCAAGTTCATATGCTCAATAAATGCAAATAGTAGAAAATTCGTATTCAGCCAGCCAAACAAAGAACTGATTTCAATTTGTTTTTTTGTCTTTTTGTGTTCGTCATTTGTTTTTTTTGTGCTGAAATCATGATTTTAGTATTTATTTCATTGGTTTCGTTTGCTGTGGGCTGAAATGACTAAGTAAACCGTTTCCGAAGCGATAAGTTCCAGTGAAATGATTCTTTTGATTCCGTTTGAGGCGATACTTGAATAACTAAATCGATCTGCTTGCTGAATGTGAAACAGGCAAAGCAAACGAATGAATAAACTAACCGAAAGCTGTTACAACGATACCGAAAAAATATTTAAACTTTTTTTTTTTTTGCTTCTTTTTCGATACGTTCACCGAATAGAAAAATTCAATGCACCGATAAATTCGAATTATGCAAATAGTTCAGTAATGTAATAAAATCATTGAAAACGGTTAGGTTACATCGCGTCATTTCAATCGGGCACTATGCCGCACAGCCCAAAGAAGTAACAAAAAAAAAGAAAGAAGAAATTATTGCTGTAGTGCTGGAGTTCAGTTCGGATATTTTTTTTTGTTCTCTCTCTCTCTCTCTCTTCATCAGTGTATATCATTTTCAATTAAACTGTACAATCGGCGTTGACCCATTTCTCGTCGATAGCCTCCGAACTATTCGAAATGTTTTTTCATTTTTTGGTTTCTGGATCTTATTGTGATTAATAATATATAATATGTATCATGTACCAGAGCCAAACATGGATCTCTATGGACAAGCAATCAATGGGAAATGTTCTTGATGGTTCTCAATGGGCCCGATTTATCAGGCCGAACACACACACATTATTAGATGTTGATGAATAATGGCCAGAAATCGAATTGTGTATAGATTGTGAATATTATTCCTGTAATATATAGGTATTAATAGAACCATTCCAAAATGGACAGAAGCTGTGCACGCCAATATTGCTAACACGTTTTGATTTCATTTAACCGGCCAACATGGGCCTCGATTATGCGCTAATGAAAGCATATACAGCAACATATTTTGATATATGATGGCCTCGTAATCGAAAGACATTTGTAAATACGGTATTTTCTTGTTTTATTGCTTTTGAGAGACAAAGAGAAAGAGAGACAAAGAGAGAAAGAATGCCATCGACCATCTACACCACGGATATGTACTATGTATCGATCATGATCATCAACATTACACAAATGAATGTGTTCCAAATGTGTAATTGTTGTTGATAGCTTGATATTCGGCTTTAGGCTTTTAGCGATCGATTAAACGCACAGTTATTTCAACCAGAAAATAAATTGTTTTTTTCATGTTTTGATTTCGAAATGCATATCGATTTGGATTTAAAACATCGAGTCGGACCAAGTTGATTAATGTAAAAACAAGAACCAATATCGAATCCAAAAGAATTTGGACCGAATTTAGACTACATATGAATGTATCAATTTGCCCCGTTAACAGGTGGAATGGGTTAATGAAAATTATCTATTTGTGAATGGCTGTTGATATTGCCAATATGTTTCGGGTATCGATCGATTGTGGCTGAATCTTCGAATACATTGTGAATTCTTGGATGCATTTTATCCGTTTTTCCGGTAAACATGATGCTAAAATCGAAGAATTGCGCAATGAAACACAAATCGCAAAACAACAACTGGAATCAACTTGGGCCTGTGCTGTGCTGTGATATCGATAACGGAATAAAGACTTCTTTGGCACAGACTTCATGCGATTGCGATCGAATTTTAACGGCATTTAATATATTGAATAAATTTTATACAGTATGATGACGACAATAACATATAGCAAAAGTATAGCATCATTATTACGGCTTAAATATTATTAGTGGAAAATAATGGACAAAGTGAATCACTTCGTAACCAATTAATTGTGATAAAAATTGAACATCGAACATACGCAATTGGCCATAAGGTATAGAAACAGGTAATCATATAAATAGACAACAAACAATTCTTATTGAAGGTGGTTATTATTGACATCATCAGAACATCATCAGAACATCATAACAGTCAATAAGAACTCCAAACGATTCCGAAAAATTTTCCTCATTTTTTAATTGTGTGTACAAATGAACACACAACAGTATTAGCCGAACATATTATCCCAATATATTATTTTCAGTTTTATTTTCTTTCTTTCTTTTCTCGCCCGTTTTTTTTTATATTTCGTCTCAATCCAATGAATGATGAACAAAGCATGATGAAGAAGAAGTGACAAAACAAAAGCATCAACTTAACCGTTTATAATCTGTATTCAGTGAATGGCTAAAGAAATCCAAAATCGTATACAATATCCAAAGATGATCCAATAAGCAATGCGTTAAACCTCAAGACTCCGTTAACAATTTTACTATTGCGTACCATTCTTTGTCACAATTTACAATTGCTCAATGGTTGAATGCTGCATATTATTCTAGCCATGCGATGCCATGCCATGCCATGCCATTCGATCGTTTGATGGAAATTTCTGCAGACAATCGCTAAGTCACCGTGAACAAACGAATAAACGAACGAACGAACGTTACGAGCGAGCAACACACAATTTTTCCATTTTTTTTTTTTTTGCTTTGAATTTTTTCATTTTTATTCGGCGAATATAAGAGAAAACAAATTCTTTTGGTTGCTTGTAACCTATGCTGAATGGAAGCCGGAGCTGAAACTGTAACCAAACAACAGTGCAATTGTACATATATGCATTGGTATATGTTTGTTAACTGTTTGAACATTTTGAATACTGAATACTGGGTTTTCTTTCACCGTTCTTTTCTTCATTTCATATTCTTTTCATTGTTCTATTCATTGGCGCGCGTTTATCGAGCGTTTGGCCTGTTCGAGTGTTGCCTATGTAGCCCGGAACATTTCCATATGTATTTGTGTGTGTGTGTTGATCAACACAACGTTTGTACAATAAGAAAGTGCTCTTCATACCAATTTTTTTTTCTCCACATTGAACAATATGAGACCACATTTCACTTATACATTCACATGTTGAGTACGAACGGTGCGCAGGAACAGTTCTTCAGCCAGCGCAATCACAACTATTGCTGATCATAGTTCTTCGGTGACGCAAATAATGATCGTCGTGATGATGATGATGATGATGATTCAAACATAAAATTTGTGATGGTATTTGTGTGTGTGGAAACCGTCAACTCTTCCTATGCTTCATGAATCGAACATAAACCTATGCTGGATGGCAATGTGATCATGATAAAATGATTCTTTTTGTTGTGTATTAGCAGCAAGTAGTTGAATATTCTTAAGCGCGAACGCTCGGTTTTGTTTTGTGAAGTGTGTAAAGAGGGCATAAAAGCACCAACCATTCGTCATTTCAAAGTCATTGCCCATGATGCAACCGATGTGTTCACATCACTCGTAGTATCAAGTAATAATTTTTCTTTTGGAAATTTCTCATTTTCAATTCGTTCATATACTTTGTTTCCTGAATTCTGAATTCAATTATCATATTGTGGAAACGTTTTTCCTGTAGCTCAAAATTCCAACAACAACAACAACAAATAGATTTGCCGATTTTCATTAGTTAATGTGTAATTTATTGTGGTAAAGTGGAGTTGATTCATCGTCACATTTCGGATTAACACATTTAACGTGAAAATTTAACGCGAAAAGTGTAAATTTCTTTTTGTGATTGAAAATTGTGCGAAAGAAAGAAATTTTCCATTTTTCTTTTTTTTTTTGTTGATAATCGTGTGATTTGAACACAACTTTTAAAGTGACAATAGACAAAATAAAGTGCTGAATGCATAAGCATTGTGATCGTGAAAATAATATCAACGAAATTCAACAAGGATCTACACCAGGTAAGTTCGAACATTCGACGAAATTGATTCCCTTCTTTTTTGTGAAATTTAATTTGCTGTTCGTTTCGGCTGGAAAAATATTTCTCGATATCGTTATTCGTTATTCGGCTCAATGACTTTTATCTCTGTATTTAGAATGTGGAAAATTCAAACATCAAATGGACCGAATTACATCTTTCCCATTTTTATAAATCCAATTCATTTTTAATTTTTTTTTTTCTTCAAATATCGGACTCTCAAGCTTGTGTTAATTGAAACATGAATAAATAAAAACTAAAATGAAAGGATTACAGAGGGCAATTCAATGTCAAGAACAAATGTAGCCACGACCATGACAATGACAATGTGTGAACGACGAATACGAAACGGTTAATCAATCGAATGGCTTTTTTTTTCGTTCTCCGTCGAAAAACCAAAATAATTCGAATGCAAGAAATTGAACGTTCTACCGAAATCGTGACTCAAATCAGTTGGTTTTTCTTATGTTTGTTGGATCGTCACTGGGCAATGGACAGCGCACATCGAACTTTTCAATAATTTTCTCTCTATTTTTTGTTTGGTTGTTTTTTTTCTTTTTTTTTTTTTTGTCTTCCTTCAATTAAATTGTTTACGTTAAGTGCTCACTTTAAAGGTTTTTCATTTCATTTCATTTGGACAATTTAATGGATGGATTCGGTCAATGGCCGAACGGCTAGACAAGAAATTCTTTCCAACAAAAACTACACATTTTAAATTGAAATCAATTCTCATCAAAATTGAACATCAGATCATCTGATGAAGCAAGAAACAAAAAATTCAGAGAAAAAAAAAATAAAATAAATAAATAAAATAAACGGTTCATTTCTGTCTTTGGAATGGGGGAAAAAGAAACGAAGAATGTCAGAAAAACGATTATAATCCATTTCAGAATTTTATTTACTGGTCAATCTGGTTGCTGGTTGCTGTTTATTGATTGAGATTAAATTACAATTCCATTTCCAATTGTTGGATTTGTTTGACTCATCGGAAATTATTATAAAATCAAAAAGAAATGCAATTGCTTGAAATCAATGGAATCAATTCCGAATGCATTATAAAAAATGCCAATCAATCTGACAATAATATTTTTCCATTCTATTTCGATGACATTATCGTTTCTATGTCACTGTTGTCGTATTCATCTTGTTGTACATAATCTGCATGTCAACCTGTTTGCCATTCATCCATTTGTACAGTCATCATTATACATTCAATATAATGACTTCCGTCAAGTGCGCGGCTTGTGTTTAATCTTTAGAAAGGAATTTTTTCTTTTTCTTTCTATTTTGTGAATTTTTGAACAATTTTCGCTAGTGCGATGTCACTTTTTTTTCTTCTTCCAGCATAACATTGAAAATGAAAATGCATACATTTTAAATAAGAATAATTTCTTGTGCGACATTATAAACGAATTGTAAAAATGTGAAATATGAAACAATGGCAAACACACTTTCTACACACATTTAACTGGATTTGAACGCGACCCGAAGTGCAAAGAGCTCAGAATTCAGAATGGAATGGAGCAAACGAAAAACCGTTCATTTGTTCTGTCATGAAAATCGAAAACCCGTGAACTTTGAAAACTCTCTGAACTCTTTGTCGTAAATACCAAAAAGAAAACGAAAAAACAAAACAAAACAAATTATTCCAATTTTTCAATCATTTACAACAATGGAACACATAAAATATGCAATTCAACTTCATCATGAATCATGATTATCATTTATCACATATTCAACGAACCGGTATTGACAATTCACATACAATATTCAAAAGTACGACCAAAGACAATGGAACCGACCGAGAGAGAGAGAGAGAGAGAGAGAGAGAGAGAGAGAGAGTAATTTAATTAAGTAGGAAAACGAAGG
>GL501493.1:3516241-3526969 GCA_000149185.1 Mayetiola destructor
TGGAAAACAAGGGCAAAATGGATCAATTTCATAAAGCAAACACGAAACAACGATCACAAAACAAAAGAAATCGAAATTCTTGGCATACATTTTATGGGTTTTTTTTGTTTGTTGTTTTTTTTTTTTTTGGCAGAACGAAAACCACTGTTTTGCGTGCCCATGTGTATTAATCCAAAACGATATCATTTCGTTCGTGCTATGATGTACGATAGTCTACAATCTACAATAATAATAATAATAATTTAAGATTGTTTCAATGATGAACCGGAACGTGCATTCCCAGATCAGAACACAGAAAGTTTTGGCCCACAAATGCCACAAGTGCAGAATGCGAATGAATTGAAGAATGAATGTTATGTTATGGTCAAACATTTGGCTACTGGTCTATAATTTCATTGTTTTTATTTTATTACTTTTAATTTGTTTCTCTTTCGCGCCTCCCCCATCCATTCATGAAAACGGCGGAATGAATTTTTGTTTAATAAAGAGTTTAATGTGAAAGAAATAATATATTGCGTGTGTTCTCAAGTCAATTCAAAAAAGTGATCGTTAACTCAATGAGCGATGTCTTTGTTTTGTCGGACGAATGAGAAATAAAATGGAATGGTCACCGAATTGGGTTACAGAATTATCCGATTCAATCTAATGAAATTGAATCGAAACAATAGCCAACGAATCATTGGTCATTGTGAACAATTACAGGTACACAGTGAAAAGTTAATTGAAATCACCGTTCGGTTTGGATTCGTTTGAATGCTGGACGCTCTTCATTCAGCGAATTGATAGAAAAGAAGCAAATATAAAAAGAGAAACTGCATCGTCGTGTGCAAATCGAATAGAATTTTTTATTATTCATTCAAAAGACACATCGACCTAAAGAAATGTTTGATATTTCAATTGATTCGATCCATTCTTCTGGCATTTCATGTCTAGCCAATCGTCATCATCAATATTATTATTATTTATCCTGTAATTATAAGTGGCGTCATCGATAAGTCGAATTTTAAAATATTGCTCCTTGTTCGATTCGATTCGGTTGGTCTTTCATTTGCGAAAAAATTATGACGGCCAATTAGAGCCCATAAAATATAATGGTTTTTTTTTGTTTGTTCCTTTCTCCCGTAGTTTGTGAATAAATTTTTTATGATTGTGTGCCATCAGGACAATTTGTCTTGAGAGTTTTTTGTAAATCATTTGAATGACAGAAAGAAAAATGAAAAAAAAAAACGCCATCAATTCCTTGTCTCATCACATAATGATGATGAACCATCGTTCAAAAACCATCCTGACGTATCGAATCAACGAAAATAGATGCGCACAGAAAAAAAAAAGAAACAAACGAACGAATGAGCTGAATAAAGCAAAAGATGCCGAGATGCATTCACTGTTTTCAGCATTTTTATACCATGAATAATTTAGATGTCAGTTCGATATATTCATCCAACGTTTAAATGAAATTGGAACACACACACAAGTGCGTTGTGATTGCCGATAGCTAAAGATTGAACATTAACAATTGAAAGCTAAACACTAAGAAATAGCAGCCATTGAAAAAATTATTATTATTCTGGAATTAATGCGATTGTCGATATGTCAGAATTTGAAATGAGAAAGAAAAAGGAATGAACAATAACAAATCCAAAACAGAAAAAAAACACCATCAATTCAATGCATAGCAATAACAGGTAGCACGTCAACACTCAAATAAATACAAATCGTCATTTCTCATGAATTGCATTCACTTCGATTCGCCCATGGAACCAAAAGGTGGCAACAAGATTGGATAATAATAGAAAAAAGGGTTATGGAACAAAAGAAGATGGACAAACAAATGCATAATTAATTAAATTCATGTTTTGTTGTTAACAATTTTATTTATAGTTTTCTTTATCTATTCCATGTTTATCTCGTCGTTTTGTTTCGTTCTTTTTTTTCTGTTTATTTTGATAAATTTTTCATTGCGTTTTGCGAATATAATTTCAATCCCACAATTCCACGATATTTTCGTACTTTGTATCAACAAACCGAATGCTGCCATTCGTATCATATCTATTCGAGATGGACTGAATGAAGGGAAAAATAATTTATGATTCACAATTGCGTCTAAACACAATGACAAAATTCATTGGAACTTTGAAATAGAAAAGGAAAAAAAAAAACGTCGATCCAAACTGAAGATGTTGGTGTTGACCGCAGTTGATTTATTATTATTCAATTTACTGGTTGCATATTCGATCATCTGGCAATTTATGCGCATTTATAAATCAACGGACAGCAAAATGTAGAGAAAAAAAATGGGAAAGAGAAAGAGAGAGAGAGAGAAAAAAATTGCACTTGATGTAACAATGACCATGGCAATGGCAAACGATCAACACGATGATGAACAAAGATATAATGTTTAAAGTGCGTATCCAAACCTCAGTTCGGTCTGTTATTTCAAGCGAAATAACAGGTGTAAATGTAAATTGTAGCGCCTATTCAATAAATTCCATTCTTTACTTACAGAAATTAATGAGCTAAATTCTCATATTCGATTCGAGTCTCAACTCTCAATTCCAGTGCTTCGATTCTGATGGCAAACGTTTTATAAATATATTTAGTTTGCGTGAATTGATTGCGATTTGTAGATTATTATTTTTTCTTTCAATTTTTTTTTTCATTTCGCTTCATCATTTTCGAAGACAAAGTAACTAATTATACAAAGAATGCAAATAGAAATTTTTTGAAAAATTCCCAGATTTTGTGTCTAATTGAGACCGTTTCATCTCTATCGTATAACGAGAATGAAACAATTTCAATTTCCTCCTTTTTATTCATTTTAAGACAGTCCGTTAGGGCTGTTTGTTTGCCCAATACGTGCTGTGTATCTTTTGACTTTTATTTAACATGAACAAATATTGAGATTTATTGACAGCGCATATATGCATATCAATGGCCTGAAATTGGAATTCGTGAGTCAAAAGCAAATTCATCATGGGCAACAGAAAAAACGAAACAAATAAACAAACAAAACACAAAACAAAAATGGACACAGTCAGAGTAGCCAAAAGCGAAGAACATCGGATGCATTCAAAAAAACAAAAAAAAAACAGAAAAAATGTTTAAAAAAATTTCATTTAAATGCATTCTAGTTGAAAAGAACACCAGACAAACATTGGACAAAAAAGAAAAATATCATTACCTTTCATCTTTTTATTTGTTATTTGCTCGAAAATTTCTTTCGGTTGTTTAGAGTCTGCCTTCTAATATACTATTTTTGCTTATCGCCTGTCGCCCGTTGCCATTGCTGTGTGTACAATGGAAAATATACACTGTTGTGCTTATTCTATATATTTTTTTTTTCTTTTTTTTTCTCTCATGTGAAAACATTTTTTTTTTTCGATTTTCTCCGCTTGGTTGTCGATTCCATTTGGTTTACTTTCGCATATTTATCTCTTTTCATTTTTCATATTAGGTATTTTTATCGTTTTCAGCTAATTTCATTTGGTTTGATTTCGTCTATATTCGAAACATCGAGGTAAAGAATGAATAGTTGATATCGTGTTAGCTAAAAGGAAAACCCCCATTGAATTGCATGCATAATTCCATTCAAAGATCATATTATTAGGAAAATTATACGTTTCACCATATTCAAATCCATCGTTAAACATCAAAATCAAATGAAGACCAATGAAACTGCCATCCGGAAAAAGTCTTGCATTATTTGTCTTGCATATTCCAAACGACATTCTCTTCAATTGTGGATTTTGTATTTTTGTGTGTTGAGTGTTTGGTTCAATAAATCCATTTGGTCACATCAATCGATTCAAAAGTCGTTCGTAAAATCCATTTAAAATTGCAAAAAACTACTGTTTTGTGTGGTGGTTTTCAAAAAGAGATATTTGAAATAGCTGCGGGATACGTTTAAACATTTTACAATCAACCAATCCATGCAAAAAAAAAAAAAAACTATATTTGAATTGAATGCGACGTGACGTATCCATTTGTTATCGAATTGAATATTTTGCTCTTTTCTATTTGCTCACGTTCGAAACAGACAAAAACAGGCACAAAAATTCAGAATCAGATCGAAGTGAAACCAAAATGCTGAACTGATTCCCAGGAGTTATAGGGAAAAATTGAAAAGATTCAAATTGACAAATAATTGGAAAACTGTTGTTGGGCACCAAAGAGATAAAGAATTTCAGCGAAGAAAAATGAAAATAAAAAAGAAAAAATTATTTTCATTCGTCGAAGCTTTGCAAAAGATGAGAATCGTGAATCATTTTGTTGTTCATTGATTCGAATAATAATGAAAATAATAATACTTAGCAGTGGATTCCAACGGACAAACCATAAGTCAACATTGAAAATAGCTGAAAATTGAAAATTGACTCTGATTTTTTTCTACTATCATTTTCATTTTGATGCTGGAAATGAACACGATAATCAAGTGATATTTGAATCAAACCATCGAACCATTCAGTCAGGGAATTATGTACACATCGATTCGAATGTATGATAAATGCGATTTGTTGCAGTTTTGTGTTGAAAAGAAGTTTAGATAGGAGAGAGAGAGAGAGAGATAGAGAGAGAGAGAGAGAGAGAGAGAGAGAGCCGAAGAGCGCGTATTATTGGCGCACATAAATTATGATGCCCGATGGATAGGATTTCATTGCAATCATAAACCGATCAACAATCAACATCACCATGAACGCAAAAACAAAGCGCACGCACACACACACAGGACCAAGAACGATGAAGCGATGCAGCGACAGAATTAAAAATAGAAAATCAATCCGAATCTGTGATTGCTTTGATAAAACGATGAAATGGAAATGGAAATAAATGTATCGATAAAACGAAACCAAATATAAACATCACACAACTCAAGAAGGAAACAGAAAAATAAATGTTAAATGAGAGAGAAAAGTGGAAAAAAAAATCATAAAATGAAACGAAACGCAGATTGAATGGGGAAAGAAAGGAAAGAAAAGAAAAGAAAAGAAAAAAAAATTCAAAACCGAAATGGATGTGGAACTTTGTTGGTTGGAATTCGTCATTGTTTTTTTGGTCTTTCTTCATTTTCTTCTTTTGTCTTGGCATCTTTCATTACGCTTATTATGAACTGCACTCTCGATTTGTTCGGTGCGTTGCATTTTCTAGATTTGTTCTGCATTACGTATTTTCATAATATTTTTCTTTGCTTTTTCTTTTTGCTTCGTTCAACATCATGATCGTCAGCTCTGTGAGTAGAATGGAAAAAAAAGAAGAAAAAAAAACAACAACAACTATTCGAAATTATATTCAATCGAAGAACAAAATCAGACAAGAGACAAGCAAATCGATTGGTAAATGCAATGCAATGTTATTTAATGGCATTCAAACAACATTAAAATCGAAACATTCATTTCACAATGCGCACAATGAACACACAAAAGTGAAGAGATGCGCAGAAAAACAACACACAAATGATGTGCAGCTACCTTAAGGCCCCTGCCAAACCATGAAACGATGCATAATTTTAAATAAGAACATGCATATCGCTTTTCGCTTCTTCTATATCTTTCATTCCATCAAATTATTATCATCGTCTTCGTCATCATAATAGAAACGGACACAAATATAGACAGCGATATATGAAGATCAACGACAACAACAACAACAACAACAACGGCGCAACCATAGCATAGAGCATCGACCATGAAACACATATTGAAATAATACTAAATGAATCCAAAGATTCAATTCGAAATGAACGGAAAACGACGACGATGGGAAATGTTGACTGTGTTCGACAGTGATGTGTAATGATTATGGCATAAATGTTACGGTTGCTATTGAATAAAAAAGTTAAGAAAGATATGGCTGTAGTTTGTGTGTGAATCAAATGAATCAAGAGAGTGTGAAAATGAAAAGTCTGAAATGAAGCGATCGATCGCCTATGTACTGTAAATGTATGTTATAACATTGCAACGATACATTTATACTCAAAACAAAATCATTATTATGTTGTGATGGTTTTAGTGATGGTGGTGCTGTATTTTTTGCCGTATATTTTGAAATATAGATTTTTTCTGGTATCGATGATGTGACGACCGAATGGGATTGAATGTGTAGAATGAAGTTTTTCAATTTTACATAGACCTAGAATCGATTGAAGTTTGCTCTGTGATGAGCGAGAAAAATGCTGTAGTTAAAAAAGTCATGAAAAATAAAAGAAGAAAATGAAAAATAAATAGAAAACCAAACCAAATCAAATCCAACAGCTTAAGCAATGAACGAAGGTGAACGAACCTGAATGCTCAATACGATCCATCGTATGTATGTACTTTGAAGTTTGTATGCTTTTTTTTTTTGCTCTTTCTTTTGACTCTCATTTTGGATTTGATAGAAAAAAAAAGAAGAAAATTCTTAGGCCATATTTCAGCCTATGTACGTAAGATACATATAGAATTTATTGCATAAGAACAATAAATAACACTTCACATTTTCTGTTCTGATTGAATTTTATATTTATTTACGATTTTTCTCAATGAATCCTATTGCATTTTGTTGTGGAATTTTAATTCATTCAATGGGTTCTCTCAATTGATTGAAGAGGCAGTGCTGCTGCTTGAAGCTTTCTCCGATAACCATGAAAGTTTAGCTGGATTATTTCCAGTTTCTTCTTTGATTTTTCCATCAATAAACTCAGACATCTTCTTGTAATTAAGTTCTCCATCTGTAATTTTCAATAAATATGAATCTGAAATATTTCAAATCGAATAATAATCGAATTTTACCGTTTTCTATTATCTTTTTGAATTCTTCCAAAACTTCATTCAGTTGATCTGATTTGATTTTACTTAATAGCTTAGACTTAAAAAACCTTTTTATTTTATCACGTTTTCTAACGATGATTGGGCCTGCCTGAGGAGTTATGTCACCCGAAATAGACTGCAAGAAACTGGTCAAATCTTTTCTCATGATCGGTGTAAGGTCAGTTTTTGCACGCATGACATTTAAGTTCCTGGCCGATTTATAGTCTAAATTAAAATGAATTATTTTTATGAAAAAGTTTCTGACGTAAAACTGCAAAAAAAAAAACAATTTTTCCACTCACCAATGATAAATGCCTGGTCCCCACGGAACATTATCTTCTCTATTTTAAGATTTCCATGACAAAATTTTTTCTTGTGAATAATTGTTGTTATTTTTACCTTTAAGAAATTTAAGAAAACCATTTTTCAGATCATTTTTAATACATATTTGTGCATAATATTAATGAAAAAAAAAAACGAACAATTTCTCGAACTAAAATCAAATAATCAAGTGCAGTCAATTTGCCCTCTTTTCGTGTCTCATCGAATTTTGAATCTAATAATGTCATTGCGAAAATATAGTAACCATTCCATATGCCGCTATGATAAAGTGTTGGAATTCCAAATGGCACTTCACTTCCCGCAGCTCCCAAAGCGCGATAAGCTTTAATTTCATTTTGGGCCTGTTTTGAATCACTTCGCATAAATTTCATAGCTACATCCATTTCTCCTGCACGCGTATTCATTCGGCCTTGTGATTACATTCGAAATTTACAATAATAACATTCTTTTTTCTTTTGAAATTATAATATAAAATCGTTGAACGAACCTTTAAATACTACACTCATATCACCTTGGCCAAGAGTTCCATCTTTTGATGGTTGAAAAACTCCATCAACCTTTGCATTTTTATTCGCCATATCCTTCAAAAGTTTTATAGTTTTTTCATGAAAACATTGAGCCTAACAAAATGATAACATTATTTTATGCCTCATTATTCAGTATTTGCAAAAAAAATAATAATAATAATAGATAAAAACTTACCATTAATAATGGCAAAAATGCCATATAAATGGAAATCGTAATTTTGAAAATAGTTTTCATTTTGCGTATTAAAAACTTTGAAGTTCAATTGCAGAATACATTCGGTTCAGATAGTTGTGGGCCTATTTATAATATTTTCCAGGCCAGATAAAAAAAATTTCAGCACACATATTCGATATTACTCCATACATTGAAATGGAAAATAATATATTATTATAATTGGAATTCATCTGTAATAATAATAATATTGCGCAGAATCATCAACACGTGTATCGTTTATCGAAAAATTAAATTTTTGAATATTTTTTTTATCAAATTAAAACTAATAATTGTCGCTGAACATGTTCATATGGCCAAAATTCGTAATTGAGTTTTTGCTCAAGAATTTTAATTTTAAAATTCGATTATTATATTTCATAAATAATTAAAATGAAAAACTATACAATTACGTGCAAGAGCATTGACGTACTTTAATTATTAAAATCGACCAGAAAAGTTCCATAGAATTCAAGAAATTTAATCACTGACGTCACACGTCTGCTTCACAATTCTTTTACATCAGAGGAGTGCTATTTATAATAATATATCCATCGAATCAAATAAAAAGACCAAAGATTAGCCAATTCTTCATTCAACTTGGGCTATATTGTATTAAATTTGGATCGTTTTGATTCCCATTGTGTTTTCCCAATGTTTTACATTCCCGTAGGAGAAATGAAATTGGATCAAATTCGTTTGGCGCAACAGTGCATTTTGGGATTCATCATTGATGCAGCTTTAAGAATGATCACGAGCCCAACACATTTCAACGAATGCAGCAATATCGATAATAATCATAATAATAATAATGTGGTTTGTTAACTGTGCAACCGTGTTTCTGTTTCGCAAAATACAATTCCTTTTTTTCTCCATTGCTGCTATTCATATTCGGATGCCATTCGATTTGTGTATAGTCTGATCTTTTGATGCGCAACTCTCACGTGCATATTTCCATAATTAGGATGGAAAATAGAAAAAAAAAATGTTGGTGCGGGAATTGTTTTTACAAATTTCAATGCGATCGCAAAGACGAGATCAATTGGTATGGAAAAAGAGCGGAAGATCAGTCCGAAGGTTATTATTTTTATAATAATAATTTCCATTGAATTGACTACTATTGAATATTGAATTTGATTCATATATCGTAAATCGATTTCGGTGTCGTTGGTCATTATTTCAATATTCTCGCTGGTAAATTTAAAAATTACAAATCGAAATTGTGGTGGGAGGTTGATTGGAAGAAAATCAGATATTTTTTGTGTGGTCAAATGAAGCCAACAATGTCGTTATCGTTCGATTTCGATAATGCGTTGTTCGGTGTTTGAAAATTCCCTCATATATTGAATATAATTTCATCGGCTTTGTGCTAATAATAAACAATAAGTTCTGCAATTCAAAATTTCATCCTATTAGTGAATAGACTATGAGTGAGTTAGGATCGTGCTCTGGCATCACATCATTGTTTTATGAAACAAAAGGAAATTTTTTTTACTCAAATCCGCCATATACGATTTTCATTGTATTTTTTAGCTAGTATATGAAACTTGAGACTTTAGTCAGCACCGAATTGCATACTCTGGATGTGTTTGATTACAAAATGAGTGCATCAAACGCATTTTCATCATTATAAAAAAACCTTTAGTGCTATGTAAATCGGGTTAAGAGTCTATTTTTTTCTCCCCTTTAAAAAAACGAATCCAATTCAAATTGTGCCCGAAGCATCGAAGCAATTGTGTCTACTTTAATGCGCGCATTGAACGATCATCATCATTAAAAAAAAACAACAGAATTTTATCGTCAAAAAAAAAACTCTCATTTCAAGTTAATGGCCAACAGCATGGTATTTGTTATGGCGAACGTTATCATTTGCCCAATAGCGAATAGCCTCACAACCAACGACCGTCGACAACCGACAGACATGTGTGAGTACACCGAAACCAGAATGATATAATATGCATGCGATCCACATTGAATCGCTGAACCGATAAATAACGTTGACACGGTATACTCAGTTTTAAATATGCTACAAAGCCGCAGGTGATGAATTTAATGATTTTCTCACATGGAAACAAACACACACACACAACCAATGTGTATAGACATGAAGAAAAAAACTCTTAGACAAATTTGACTCTCAGTCAAATATGGCAATGATACAAATGTTTTTTTTCTTTATTTAAAGAGAAAAAAGAAAAGAAATTTACATTATTTGACTTCATTTATTATCACCCGCATACTTTAACGTATTTCGTATGTTTAGAAGAGTTAAATAACACGTGTTAATGTTCTTATATTTTGCCTGTGTTTCACTTCCATGCTGATTCAATTCAAAATGTATAATGAAAAAAGTTTGGCAATTCCATTGACTCATAATATGAACAGTGAATAGACACGTAAACATATCAATCACATTCGATATTTTGAACTTTAACAAATTTAGCAAAACATGAATTGAGAAATGTGAAATCAATTGCTTGTCCTTGTAATTGAATTGAATATCTGAAAAGAAGAAAATCACCGGCGTTTCGTCCGATTTCAGATTCACGCATTTGGAAAAAGACAAATGACGGAAATAATAAGAGAGAATAAATAGTGTGCAAATGAGGCCGCCGTAATGATATACACATACTTCTTATTAAATATACACAAAACATGAAGTACACAATGTGAATGCAAACGGCAATCAGTAAATGAACCGTAATGTTGTATAATTTTTCTGTTTTTTGTTTTTCTTTCGGTGAACAAAAAAGCCCTGCGTCAGAAAAGAACATTTCGTTACATTATATTGTATTATTTTCATTTGAATGCTATGCCGAAATTGAGTTCTTAAATTGAATGACTTAATCATAAAAAGAATTTTTTT
>GL501494.1:2130-16083 GCA_000149185.1 Mayetiola destructor
GTTGTGATGAAATTTTGTAGGCATTATGTGACTAAAGCATAGGTACATTCTCCAAAATATATTTAATATGAATAATGAATATGTTATTCACTTGTTGTACATATTTAGAAGCAAACACATCACAAGTGATGATGATATTCAAATAGTCATCGAAATGGAAATTGGTTTAAGTGGTGCATCAATGGATACAAATGAGTGAAAAATATCATTTATCATTGATGATTCATTTTTCAAATTCATGATTCATCGTTATTGTTATTATTTTAAACGGCAAGGTTCTAAAATACAAAACATAACCTTAAAATGTTCTCAATCGATATGGATTATGAATTTCGGATAATATTTATTATTTTATTTATTGAACAATTGCTTATTTTGTTGTAATGCCCGACGTAATGCTACAAAGAATCAATTGATTCAATTATTGATTTTCGATTTTCATCGAGAACATCAATTCTTATTTGTATTAATTGCGGTTTTCGGATTTATGAAAAAAAAAGAAAAAATAATTTTTACACAACATAAGATCTAAAAGTAATTTGAAAGCGAAGGACATTGAACAGATCAATAAATGAATAACGAATAACCATATTCGCTATATCGCTTTGCTCAGCCAACGTCTGTTGTTTGATAGAAAAGATGGATGAGAACGAACGATGACACGCAATTTCATCAATGTTATTCGGTGCTGCAGAATGTAATTCATCAAAAAAAAAAAAAATATTCCCATAAAATGAATGACAATTCCCGCTTGCTAAAGTTTTCTATGATGATTGACCGACTGAAAATGTAAACAAATGCAATTTAATCGATGGAAGGCATTTTAAATTGGATTTATCTGACAATTTTGTCAAAAGGTGGAAATTGGAAAATGTCATTCGATTGTATTGTATCATGATCACATTTCACGTTACGATGAAATGAATAGGAATATCAAAAACAAAAACAAAAAAAATACAGAAAAAAACAAAACATGAATTAATTAAAAATGAAATTGTTTGGATGTTTCTTCTGTTGAATGTTCCATTGTTATGTCATTCATTGAAGAGTCTTTTCAGCCCAGTTAACCGCATGAAAAAACATAAAGAAAAAATATTTGCTTGTTTTTTTGACCGGCAGTGGTAAAAACAAATGAAACAATCTGTGCGAAAACTGGCATCTGTTATCCGACAACTATCTTTGACATTATTGTAACTACAGAAAACTAATGATTTTATGAAATCGCTAAACAATGTATCCAAAACCGATGACCACATAACTGGACCCACTGGCTATGACATACATATATATATATATAAATGATCCTTTTATCTCTCAATGCTGCCAGTCGCAACCACACTTATTTTGGCACAACAAAACTTCTCTCAACCATTCAATATGCTGAATTCCGGCGCAGAGTATGGATCCGATATTCGGACTGATAATTTTAAGATTTAAGTTTTGATAATAAATATAACTTGAAATTTGCATTATTATCGAATTTGATATTGTCTTGGCTATAATAAATTTTATTTTATCATTGTAGGTCTGGACCATTTACAAATATTTGCATCAATGATGAGCAAAATGATGAACCACAATTTTCGGTTCACATTTTTAACAAACATCATCCGGAAACAATATGAACGATAAACATTGAGGAAATGTTTCCAATGTTTTTTTAAATTGAATACATTCGAACATCCAACAAGCTGAAAATTCCATTTTCGAAGCGTTATAAAAGTGAATGCAAATATAGTTGCAATTTCCAACTGCCAAGGCATCATTTCTAAATAATATCGAATTGGCAATCACTGGCATCTTATTGTGCCGTCCAACATCAATAATATTGTTCATTTGGCATTTCCATGAATTTCCCTTCAAATTGGATTCTGTTCAATGGTCGCAAAAGCTAATTCGCAAACGAAATGAAAAGTCAACTGATTCGGATTCATTCAGTGCCTGTATTCTTCTGTTTCAAAAGTATATAAATGCGATCAAATGCACAGCAAAAACAATCGAAACATTCGAAAGAATATCGATAAATTGTTAAATAAACGGAAAAACGACCCGAAAAAACCAAAATGATATAAATATAGATATTGCATACATAAAACACACAGAGCATTGAGGGTACCGTTTGAACTGAATCAAAATATCGTATTGAATAGCTTACGACAAAAAAAAAATGCAATAAATGCCGAATACAATCATTTCAAGCGTTGCGTTAAGAACAAAGTCAACTTTTGTTCACTTCGAACTTTGCATATCTTCTCTGAGTTGAAAAAAGAGCAGTGAACAACAGTGAATATTCCCGCGAGCAATCCACAATAAGCATCCGCAATCTAAACCGTTGTTAAGAATATCCAGTTGAAATCATTTTATGTTCGATTCATTTATTGGAAAAGAAAATTCAAAGTGCAACCATTTGAACCTGAATGTAAATCAGTTGTTTTTCCTGACAAATAACAAGCTTGAAGCTTGAACTGGTGCATTCGTTGAGGGAAATCATCTGATAAACATCCACAGGATCCAGAAACACGATATACACAAAGGGGCGAAGGGCGACCGGCCATTTAGTTCGAGTTTAATACAAACCGAACCGAATTAATCATGGGTCTATCGACATTGATTGCGAATAATGTTAGCATTTATACGGAAATAACAACGATGCAAAGTGATCAATGTTATGACGATGAACCAGACTGTCACCGTGATTATGAACCGTATAATGAACGACCCGAAACTTATATCGTTCCATTTATATTTAGTATAATTTTTGTTGTCGGTGTTGTTGGAAACGGGACATTGATTGTGATTTTTTTGAAGCATCGTTCAATGCGAAATATACCGAACACGTAAGTTTTGTTATTTTGAATTTTCACAAAGTTTTTTTTTTTCATTTATTTTGGATTTAAACGTTTTTCTCATGTGTTCGCATTTTGCATGTTCGTTATGATTACAAAATAATAAACAGTTTGAAAAATGAAAGCAATAATCGTTTTGCGTTTCAAAAGTGAGCACTGAGCATCGTGAAGGGCATGAGGAAAGTAATTTTTTTTTCATCAGTAATTTATGAATAAAACGAATTATATGATTCACATTTGCATCGCACAAAGAAGTTGAACATTTTGACAAATTTATCTTTTTCTGATGGTTTCGAATTCAATGTCACACGAAAAGACGAACGTTGTACAGCTACAACAAATAGTTTCCGTTTTTTCAATAAAAGAAAAAGAAAAAAAACATTTTAAGTGCTGCATTGGCAATTTGTGCATTACTAGCTACTTTTCGCTTTTCGGTGATTCCTTCCATTTTTCCCCAAAAATCATTTGGAATTTCAATCGAAAGCTTAAATTCGAAAATTCTGAAAGCATCCCGTAACATTCATATTTTATTTTATTTTATTTTCTGAACAATGAAATAAAATGAATTTCAATGGAATTGGCAAATGTTTTATTCCGGTTTTCATATACGTACGGCAATGTTCTCTTTACCATTTGAATTCATTGAATTCAGTGAAACTCATTGGTAGTATTTTGTGTTGCATCATTTTCAACCATTTTCTTATCATCTCTTCTCTCGGCATATTGTAATCAATTGATTCGTTTATCATTTATTCACACTCGGTTTGGATCCGCTTTTTTATTTTTGGATTTGAAAAATATATTTTGGAGAAGAAAAAAAACAACAACAATAAAATGATATTACCAATGCAGCAGCATGCAATGAACAAATTTACATCGTCGACAATAACAACAAGTACAATTCATTATTCATCAATGTGTCGTGTGATTCGGTCTTCTTTTTCCGTTGATGGAAAAACTGTCGTGATCAATGAAAATTCTTTGAAAAATATATTTTGGAGAAGAAAAAAAAAACAACAACAATAAAATGATATTACCAATGCAGCAGCATGCAATGAACAAATTTACATCGTCGACAATAACAACAAGTACAATTCATTATTCATCAATGTGTCGTGTGATTCGGTCTTCTTTTTCCGTTGATGGAAAAACTGTTGTGATCAATGAAAATTCTATGCTATACCGATTTCCTAACGTTAGTTACGATAAATATTTTTTCAACCCGAAATGGCCAGTCAGTTTGGGTGACAAAATTATCCGAGCTGTGTTCATATCGGACGACAATGGAAACAGTTGGATTTTCAAAATAAAAAGTTTAAAAAGGAGAAAATTAGGAAGAAAAGAGCCGGCAAAACAGGCAGAAAATGGAATTGAATGGAAAGAATATAAAAAAAGGGCTACAGAAAAAAAAGAAAGAACTGTTATCATGAAAAGACAGAAAGAACTAGATAACCATAGTATGTGGGCATGGGCTTGATTTTTAGCACGACCAATGAAGAGGATCAAATCGAATGAATTCAAAAAATCCGAACAATGGACAGTATTATGAAATTGAAAATCCAGGAAATTGGAATAAGATCCAATTTTCGATCGAAAAAATTAATTCTACAATTTTGTGATTGGTGACACTTTGTACACTGAACTCCAATTAACAATGAAAAATTTCCCAGTGGAAAGAATATAGAAATTGAAAAATGAAAAAAATGAATGAAAATTCACCGGTTTCAATTGATCAAATATGTTTTGTGTGATTGAAATGGATATGGCATAGACGCATCCTCTAGACATTAGCAAAAATGTGCATTTGAAGAAGAAATTGACGTCACAAATGAGGCAAATGAGGCGAAGAATTGATTAGAACAGAAGTAAATATATATTGTTTGCAAATAATGATGCAAATTGTTTACATTCAAAAATAAACAAAGATTTGTCAAAAGACTTTCGAATTGAAAATCTCTTTCGTGAGCCATGAAAACACATAGGGGATTTCTTTTTTTCCTTTCAATTTTAACTTCAACTGTACATAACAGCCTATTCATCACCATCACTGTTTATTGCGACAAAGAATATTGTTTCCCGACAACCGACACCCTTTTACAGCGCATCATTTGCTTTGCATTCCAATTTTGATGGCATTTGATATTGTGTGTGTGTGTGTGTTGTTAATGCTATATAAGCTTAGCCCAGTCAATTTCCAACGCTAAATTAGCATTTTCAACATTGTCCCTTTCTAAATGACTATGCTATTTTTTTTTGTATTGATTTAGTCTGGCTAATGATCTCATTGATTCTCATTATCAATTCCATCCGAAAGGTCAATGGAGTGTGAAATGAATCCTTTTTGTATAAAGAATGGAATAACTATTTTCAACCATTTTTCTTTTTTGTCCAAATAAATCAGTTTTGAAGTTTGTTGTTGATTTTTCAATCATTGGCTATTATCGCTATTTGCACATTCGCCATATTAATATGCAGCGAGTGTCACTTTGCTGCCTCAATCAATTGGAAAAGTGGTACTTTAGCTACTTATTGACTGTTATTTGGTTGTGAATTTGCCGGCCATTTGTAGCATCCATCCAAATAAAATAAAATATATTCGATCGACAGATTTGATATTGAAATTGAATATTCCGGTGAAAATTCAAGTCTGTCGCGGCGTTATATTGTATTATATTGTAAATATTGTATAAATCATGAGGTTTTATCAAATTTAGTGCAAAACAAACAGAGGACGTTAAGTGAAAACTTTTTTTTTTCGCCAAATTGAATGACTAAGTGAATAAATACCCATAAAGTGGCTCATGTTTGTATAACAAATTAAATTGAACGGGTTCTCGTGAGTTGAGAGAAATATGCGCTTAAACTGGCGGCGCTTGTACATTGTACATTGTTCAAACGAAGAAACATATGCTGAATGAAATTTTGTTGGAAAAATCGTTTTATTTATTTTATGTTGAGCAAACACCCGAACCATCCAATCACATGAAGAAGCTAAAACCAATGGAACGACTACAGAAAAAATGCACTTGCAAATTGCGACATCGTTTGACAAGCGTCTCACCCAAGACAGAAAAGTACATAACAGTTGAACGAAAAATTCACGGAAAAAATGTGTTGGTTGATTGTTGTCGAGATTGATTTCCATTTCCGAATATGGAAAAATGACAACACATTAACGGAATAAATGTCGATGCAAAAAAAAATTAAACTCATTTATGTATAGAAATAAGAAGAAAAGAAAAAATACAGGAATGTTTCTTTCACTTCATTAGCGATATTGAAATTTTGGCTTGAATATTTTTTGCGAACGCTGATTTCATGATTGTATTTTATGTAAACTTATTCAAAAATGTTTTTTTTCTGCCCAATATACTTATGTTTTTCTTTCGATCAATTTTCATCGCACCATTTAATCTAATGCAAATAAAAGTAAAAGTGATCAAATGACTATGGTCATTTTGGAAATGCGTAAATCCTGAATGGGCACAAAAAACACACAAAATCGAATATCTCTTGAGCTCTGAATTGGATTGTTCAAACTAATCCGCTGCATTTTATCCCATCTGAGCCCAAAACTGAGTTTTGACGGCAACAAAAAAAAAACGGGCTCACTCGTGGAATGATAAATAAATAGCTGTCAACGGTTTTGCAAAACGCTGCATGGAATGTGAATTTATTACGTGTTAGATTCAAACAATGAGTTTGTCTTACCAACTTGAGTTCAAATCAATAACGATTTTCGGTGATGCGCATTTTTTATCCTTCTTTTCCATTCGCTGCTAGATTTGAAATCATCGTCTCGATATATTTTTTTTCCGTCCACTGTTGTTCGCCTATCCTTTGAAAATGTACTCTTTCAACATTGAATTTTTATTATAAATGGTTTCCAAGGAACGGTTTTAAATCCTGAATGGAATGTTGCATTGCTATTTGAACCGACCGTTATCCTGTCTGTGCTGTAAATCGCTTAATTAAACATTATTTTACATTTGTTTAAATGTTTTTTTTACCTTTTTTTTTTGTTAACCATTTTAACTGATAAAGAAGAAAGGACAAATAAACCATTTCAATTGAAAAAAAAAAAAAAAATTGTTTTATGATATTTTCGGGCCGGCAGATACATCTTTTCATTGGCATTGGCCGACCTACTGGTGATCATCATATGTGTACCATTGACATCTTTAATATACACATTAGATTCATGGCCATGGGGATCAGCATTGTGTCGTGTTACAGAATGTGCTAAAGATATATCGATTGGTGTGTCAGTGTTTACATTAACCGCATTATCAGCTGAACGATATTATGCTATTGTGAATCCATTACGAAAATTACAGGTACGTTATATCTTTGATTTGATAATAATTTTCTCATTTTATTGTTAAATGGAAAATTCATTCTTTATTGGACACACTTTTTGAAAGTGAACACAAATAAAAACGAAAAACTAAATTCAATATACGCATTTTCCCATATTTATTTTCCTCTTTTTTTTGGCTGGGTACTTGGTGTTCGGTGTTCAATGTACATTTTATATGGTTGTTCAATGTCGGTACATTAACACGGCGATGAATGTTGATGATTGATGAACCATTTGGATGTGACGATTACGTGAATGGCATTTAAAATTTTAAATGAATGATGCAGACAAAACCGTTGACAGTGTTAACAGCATTCATAATATGGATAGTTGCAATAATATTTGCAACACCCGCCGCTATTATGTCACAAACAAACCTTGTCATTCTTGATAATTCAACCAATCAATCGATTATAGCATGTTCTCCATTTGGTGATGGCCCAAACGCAAAAATATACGCAAAGTGAGTATTTTTTTTACATTTTGATTCCCTTTTTTTCCTCATATTTATTGAAGTTACTTTGATGTGCTTTAAACGTGCATTTTTGGTATCGTTTGAGGTCAAACGAAAGTTATAAACATTTCTACCGAAATCAAACGACATAAATGAACACAGAAAAAGACCGATGGGCTATTTTGTCTCATTTCATGAGATTTGCTTTTTATTTGTCGGCTTGTAAATAATCACAAAGAATCAGGAATCAGGAACATTGGGAATTTGAACACAGGACATTGAATCAACAACGAAATTACATCATTCAAATGCAAATCAGCATTACAATTTTACATTCCATATCGATTTTTCTTTTCCTCTTTTTCTTATTTCTTATTTCGCTCTCACAAAATGATACGATTCATTTTGATAGTTTTTCACCAGTTTCAGTTTCTATGTAATGTAGGAAAAAATAGCTTCTCTCGCACAAAATCCTTTCGTAGGAAAATGGAAAAATATCGAAAAATCTGGCATATCATGGAAGAAGAATAGCACATTGTAGTTAGAGAGCACATTGTTTCCGAACAACAACAACAAATTCTCAACGAAAATGCATCCCGACTTCAGACATGTTTAAAACTTTTTAAGCTACCAAAGCCTCGACGATTGACTCAAACGGCCAAAAATGAAATAAAATTTTCACAGAAAAACGATTCAATGTATGGAAAGCTATTAAAATGATTACTTTACATAATGCACCCAATAAAAAGGAGAGCGAAAGCGTTGACGCGATAAAATTTGTCATCATTGGCCAATGAATGTGATGTTCTGAAAAGTGTGCAAAAAAAAAAAATGAAATCGAACGAACAACACAATAAACATCGTAATATGTTTAAGAAATGTATAAAGTTTCATTATGCTTTGTTGCAAAAGCATGAATATACCGCGAAAATACTGAAATATTTCAATAAATCACATTAAAATATGACGATGAATCTTTAAATTTACACATTGATCCATTATTATTTATTATTGTTCGCATATCGTAGTATCGATTCAAGTATCAGGCGATTATCAATCGCCACTTTCATCCAATTGTTATCAATGACGAATGGAATTTTTTTATATATTCAGGTGTGGCAAATGTGCGATTTGAAATCGTAAATACAATGAAAAATGAGCCAGAGCTTATCGTTTTTGTATAAAAGAGATCGATCAAAATCAGTGAATGGATAGACGAAGAGACGAGCTCGTGGCTAGAGCCGTACATACAGTACTTGAATTTACTCATTCTTAATTTCCGTTATTGAGTCACAGGGCCCACCTTAAACAAAGACACAATCAAATGATCATTTATTGAATTCAATTTTTTTTCTCCAAATACCTGTCATATTTCAAACCAATTGATTCGCAATGATTCATTGCTCAATACACAAGCTGCAACAATATCTGGGCTGTGATTCTCATCGAATTTTCTCAAAATAAAATTAATTTCTGTAATAAAAAAAATCAAGAGACAGTGAATCTGCGATTTCAATAAATCCATTTGATTCATGTCAGTTTGCATCCGTTATTCAGGATTATTATTAAGAATATTCGTGCACCACATTCGCGGAAACTTTTATTTTACACATTGTTTGAACAGCACACAAAATGTCAAAATGCTATTCTTAATACTATGAACGGAGAATAACAATGAAACTAAATATTGTCAAAATTCACAATTGGCGATTGGCGGTGTCAGACAATCTGTCTAGTGTCTAGTTTGAATGCAATTGATATTATATTTTTTGTCGTTTTTTATCTGATTCATTTATGACGTTGGTTCTGATTTGTAACCATTCGCGTCAACTGATTTTGAGGCTGTTTGCGATTCATTCACAAGATCATAGACATCGATTCAATTTTTCTTAATTTTTAAAACTTTTCAGTCGTCATTGTGACCAAAATAATATTGTAAAGCCATCATAGCTTTGACTAGAGACTCGATTAGCAAATTCAAGTTGTACAAAAGTTTTGTACACTCTAAAATTTGCACCTGTGGTGCATGAAAAGAGAGCAAAACAACGTCGACGACACATTTCCAGATAAAACAAATGAAAAGGAGTTTAATTGGTTTTTCTTTTATCAACCAGTTTTTTTTTTATGTGAACACAAGCTATTTTGTAAATTGTAACCATATTTCTAAATTATTTCGTATGTCTAACGTAATCTTGTCTCGAGGAATAGTGAACGGTGCTGTAAATAGTTTCACATTTTATGAATTGATATGGACTTCTTTTGAAATGGCTTAGCGTAACATTATAATATTGTTGATTGTAAATTGTCTTACAGATAGCAAACGATATACTTATTTCAGTCAATCTTCAGTCACTTAGTTTTCAGTTTTTGCTTTGTATTCATACATAAGCGATTCAATGCCATTTTCGGATTTTAATCTTTTCGGTATTGCAACGAATTGATATCATTCGTTGCGTGATATTTTGTATTATTTTCGGTAGAAATAAATAATTATTTTTCCATTTGTTTTCTTTCTTTTTCTATTTCTTTTCAAATACCCTGACAGATATAATGTGATTGCAAAAGCAATTATTTACTATTTTTTGCCGTTGTCAATAATTGGTGTTTTGTATGCATTAATGGCACGCCGTTTACATGTTAGTGCACGAGAAATGCCTGGTGAATTGGTGGGACCGCAACGAGCTCAAGCACGTGCTCGACGTCATGTTGCCCGAATGGTGGTCACTTTTGTCATCGGTAAGTTTATAATTTAATTTATTCAGTTAAAAAAATCCAAAATCAAATTACACTCGAAATTTGTTGTTTTTTTTTTCACATCATCATCATCTAATTGGAATTTTTGTACCAATTTGATCGATTCTCATCGAACAGTGTTTATCATTTGCTTTTTGCCGCATCATGTGTTTATGCTATGGTTCCATTTGAATCCGAGGAGTGAAGACGAATATGACCTATTTTGGCATATAACACGGATCACTGGATTCTGTTTTAGGTGAGTGATTTTCTCTCTTTCTTTCTCTCTTCATCTTGGTATTTATAAGTATTCAATGACCAAATCTGTAGACCGTTACTTGTGCGAGTACAAAATGGCTCGACCATATTCCCTGGAGTAGGCGTTTTGAACTTTTTTGAAAATTTTTAATTGTCATTGCGATTTGATAGGAAATCACATTGGCCTCAATCAAAATTGATTTTCAAAAACCAATCAATGACAACACAAATCTTTGCGCAAAATTAATCATTCCCAATCTTGTTTTGTCTTATATATATATTCGATCGGAATCAAATTGGGGTTGATGTTCACTGGCTTCAATTTCACTCGCCTCAATTATGTCATCAACACACACACACACACAGTTTCCTGAATTCATGTGTTAATCCGGTAGCATTATACTGTGTTTCGGCTGTATTTCGGCAACATTTTCATCATTATTTGTGCTGTAAGCAAATTCAACAGACTCATCATCGTTTTGGTATGTTTCGATGTTCATGCAAATAAATCTCAGAATAGAAATTAATTCTTATTTATTCATTTTTTTTTTGCTCATTTTATTTTTGCCTTGTATGGCTTCATCCTGTTTGAGGTGCGGTTTTTTTTTTTATACACACATCCCTTGGACACGGATAACAATAGTTGATACAAGTTTCATGTCAACCATTCGTCGTACACAACTTGGTAATAACAATGCAATCACACATAATGGTTCACCAACGCAGAGCATCATTTTAAGTGAAAAAAGGTGAGGAATGTCTTTGTCACAGGATACATTTCTGTAATAAAATAAATCGTGATGGTGATTCTTGTGGACTGAAAACTGATTAAAAGATGAATGAGAATGTTTTTCGTTCGTTTGAAAAATGAATAGAAAATATGATATTTATTTACTTAGAAAATTTATTCGTTGAATTTAATGATAGTTTGACAAAATATTGACTATATTATGTATATTTATTAATAATATCAATTTTAAATACTTTGAATGATTTATTTGAGATGATCCTGCTAAAGTAATGAAAATTTTTAACCAATTGAAAAATATTTGCTGAGAGCTGAGAGCTGAGACATTGTGACTTTTTGAATCGAATTTAAAATCGAGAACCAGGCAATGATTTATTACAGGACAGTTGGATCTTGAATATGGATTATTATTACGACGAACAGTAACCCATTTCCAATTTTCAATGATAAGTTTTGAAAAGTCGATATTCTTTCTTGACATAAATTTACAGTATTTTTTTTTTTATATATATTTAAACTATTCGAACAGATACTTTCACTCAGTTAGTCAATAATAAAGCGCAGACATCAAAAATAAAGCATGGAACACTCAATTGCGCTCAATCCGAGGTGTGTAAATGAAAATGTGAACTTGAGAATTTTCCCTTTAGAAAATTACGACTTGCTTTGCTCTTCTGTGATATTGACTTTTCAAGTATTCATCATCTGTTTTAAATGGATTCAAACTCCAAACCACACCAGAATCATATTTCAACCATTGAAACCATAACTCTTTCAATTGGAAATGTGAATAATAGTTTTGCGGTTAAATTAAAACGTTCGTCTATTTTCGCTCTACGTTGTACGTACATCTACAGTGGAGGAGAAAAAAATTTGGCCGCATATTTTATATATATATTTTTTTAGAATATCTCTAGAAATTGAAAATATTTTGATTTCTCGTTTTGTTGAATTTTTGACAAAGACTATTTGTGACAATATTACGAAGAAATTTTTGTCCTCAGATTTTATTGAGTTTATTTTTTTATTTTTTTTTTTGATTTCTTGCTTGATGAAAGTTGGAAATAAGGTGAGCCGCACATGACTTTTTAACTATAACTGTATTCTTCACTGTATTTCTAACCATTTGAAAGTGGATGATAGAAGGGAATTTCGTTTCGATAACAAGCAAATGACACGCGATGAACGGATTGATTGACGAATGAGAAATCATAAAATATGAAGGAAAATCTCTTTCCGTTAAATGTTTTTTGTTTGAAGCATACACAACATTTCAATCAATTTGCAATGAATGTAAGATCGAGTGCAAACGAATGAAATAATTTGCAAAAAAATATTCATCCATCTTTATTCTTGTAGCGATAAATAAACGATTTTGTTTCGAAAAAGAAAATTAATTGCTAATTTGTTGATTGCAGTGATCAAAAATGCGATATATTTCAAATGTATTTTTCTTGTAAATTCCATTTATTTTGCATTTGAATGCTTAATAATTATTATTATAGATTATTATTTATTAGTATTGATAAAATGATATAGAACTTGGAAATACGACATAATGTATGTTTACATTGTGTATATGTAAAATTTATGTCATTCGATTGAAGTTTGAACATTTAATTTTAGTAAATCTGATATTATTGACTATTTGTTTTAATGAAAACTATTATGGGAGGGAATGATAGGGAGAGCTGATGTTTGTAAGCATACAAAAGTATTAAATACAATAATAATAATAATAATAATTGAATAAAACCTATTTATCGCTCGATGTTTATTTGAGACTCAATAATTTTCGTTTGTTTTTGCTATTTCCTGTAGATTTAGAGGATATTTTGGAAATTTAATATGTATAAAAAAAAAAATTCGCCGGTCGGTCAACGCAAAGGTAAGAACCAAATCAATTAGAAATTAAGAGTCATCCAATTTCTTCTTCTTCTTTTTTTTTTTTTTTTGAAAATGAAAAGAACAAGAAAATGCTAACAAGCGAACATGTTAAATTTGCAAATTTTTATTTATTCGCGAATTTGTCTACCGTAGGATTCAATTTCTGTTTGATTCGGGACAGCATATGCACAAATGAAAAGAAAAAGAAAGAAGGACATGTTTTTTTAGCGAAAGAGAATACAGACCGGTGTACTGTTCAATATTCTCTGTTCACTGTTCACTGTTCACACTGCTGCTGCTGCATTCGTTTTGAATAACGCATTCAGCGTTGAGAGATATGTGCAAATGTTTAGCATTGACTATATCGAATGGTGTGGATAAAAATGTGCACAATATATGTATGGGAACTGAAAGAACTGAAAGAGAACAGAGTACATGAACCATTTATTGTTTTCGAAGAGTGCGGTGTTCGTCTGTACGCTCAGCAGCTGTGGGAAAAAATGCTTCTTCTCTTTTATACCGTGCTTTACTTTATGGATGAAACGCGAAATAGCTTCCATTTGAAGCAAAAAAAAAAAATCTCGTATATATCCGATAAATTAGCCCAATACAAATGATTCACCGTGATTCGCATTATACAAATCTCAAATAAAAATATATATACAGC
>GL501494.1:16289-29609 GCA_000149185.1 Mayetiola destructor
TTTTCAATCAGTCAACAATCTATCAATTCCGAATATATTCCAAGACGTATGCTTCTTTTAATCAAAAATCAGGATCGTTTTCGTTCACAACACGATTAATGATGCAATTTTCACCATTGCATCGTTTTGATGCTGATGATGATGAGCATACGTGCATGTGTATCACACTGTGTGGGTAGCTAATAATCAGATTTTCCGTTATTTTTGTTCATGTTCGCTCAAATTTAGAATTATAGAATTTATTATATCAATGGATTCCCTTTTGAACGCCTGAGGTGCCTACGTTGAATGCACAAAATCTCAAATCAAATTACAAATTAATCGGCAAATGTCACGTTGAACGACGAACAACGAAAAAAACGAACAGAAATGATTTTGAGAATACGCCCTCAACCAAAGATGACTAGAAATTATCAAGACAAAATTTTTATCTGGATTTTAGTCCGAATGAAATCGATACATTTGGGAACAGCGAAACCTTATGAAATGAAACGTTTTTTTTGTTTTTTGTTTTTTTATCTCATTTTGATTGGGCATTCAGCAACGCAATTCAATATCTAATGAATGTCTAGACAATAGAAAACAATAAACTGATTTTCGCAAAACGGTTCATTTTCGCGCGCGCCTTCATAAAATTGTTGATATATGATGATGGTTTCGTGGTTGCCGTCGGCTGAAGAAAGGCTAACCAGTGTGAAAGAAAACAAAAATAAATATATATGGCAGAAACAGCTGCCATACAGAGCATATTTTTTTTTATTTTTATTTGTTGATAATAAGAATTGATTGCAGAAACTTCATGCATTAAACTACATATTTTTCTCTATTTTCGGCACTTTTGAATGAATTGCAAAATGCACCAATACATAAATTCCCAATCGAAATCCCACATTTAAATTCATCCAATCGACCAAAACTGAAATGGATGAAAAATTAATAATATTGCATCGGTAGAGGCTATCAACAGCCACACATGGCAACAAGGCACATACATACACACCAAACACCACAGCAACAAAACAGAAACAACAGAACGAAGTTCAGGAAATTGCATCTGCCTTTTTAAACATTCGAAAATTGCAGCTGTCGCATGCCGGTCACCCTGAATAGATTTTCGAAAAAGAAAAAAAAACAGACTACAACTTCGAGTTCCAATCGTTTATATAAAAATGGTTCACGCTTTCAGACTTCAACGAAATAAAAATAATATAATAAAAAATAAAATAAAACAAAATTAATCGAAAAACTTTTCACTCTTTACAGCAACAGTTTTTTTGTTTTGGGTTTGAAACTGAAGAATGAATACCGTTTCGAATTCTTTTTGATGAAATGTTAAGCGCGTGAAATCTTTCTCATCGTGGCTAACTCTTTGCATATCCGATTTCCGTATCTTTTGTTGTGTGAATTGTGTCGATATTTGAAAAAAAAAATATTCCGAAGAAGTCGTACGAATCAAAAATGAATAAAAAATCCGATTGAATAATACACCATACTATACAACACAATATACAATGTGTATATATTCTATCGTTACTATGAATTTGAACCAAACAATAGTTTTGTAATTGCGTGAATCATTCAAATATTGATGGGGGGAAAGACATTCGCTTATACGGGAAAAACAGGATTTAGGCGAGTGGCACAGGCGCATTTGATTTCATTGTACACACACACACACACTGTTAATGTCTGAAATGCGTACGGGATTTTCATTGTAAACCTAAAAATGCAGGTTAAAACGCACGCGTACACAAATCATCTAAATTGAAAGGGAGGAAAATGAATCAGTCGGAATGATTAGGAACGTGTTCATATGCTGGCAAAAGGGTCTGAACAAAGAAAAAAAAAAGCAAAAGAATAGAAACGAATCACTGAGACGTATGCATAAAATATAGGGAACAGAATAATTTCCAACCCCCAATAAATATACCGGAGGATTCAGAGCACATGGCACATGTGCTGACTGATCTAAATAAGATAGAGTAGTGTAAAGCAGAAAAATAATAAAAAAGCCGGCGTCTAATCGAATTGAACTATACATACTATAGTATTTAGTTTGAAAAATAAAACGGAGAGGATATATATATATTTAGAGCCGGCTGCAATCGAAGTCGTGTGTCGTTCACCGCATCAATTCATACAAATGCAATGGCAGACTAATATATGTGTGCACCCGTGTGCACACATACAAACATAATGTATGTATAGATCTTCACAATCTTCACCGATCATTTGCAGCCTTTGTTAGCATCTGTGTGTATTGCATATTGTATGCGGTGCCTGAAGAACCTTTTTCATTTGATTCGTTTAGTGGGTTAAATTTTGTATGTTTCATTCAATTTTTTTTTTTCATATTCTTTCTGTCTCTTTCCGTTTGTACGCAATAAACTTCCAGGCTTTTATGCTTTCTTTCTGTTTTGTAACTTGTTTTCGTTTTCGTTTTTGTTTTTGTTGTTATTCGAATTGGGTTCGGTGTGTGCATCATGTTCACGTTGCAATGGTTATTGGTATCATTGTGTGATTCATAATGATTAGTTTGATTTTGGTTGTTGTCAAGTGAACACTGGTGTTTCTTGTAGTTTATTCACTCCAGAATATCCGTCGAAATAAACAAAAAAAAAAAAACAAAAAACAACGAAAAAAAAACAAAGCACCAGATGTTCTGAGTGCTCTTCATCCAAACAATAAACGAAAGACCATTGTGATTTTAGTTTTCTTTTCGTATCTTTCATTCATCAACGAAAAGGCAACGAAAAAAAAACCAAAAAAAGAAGTAAAAAACGAAGAAACAAAACAATTTACATCAAAATTCAAAATGAAACGTAAACGGGCATATAATGCATTATACAGTGGAGCAAATCCCGATGGAAATTATACACCCAGTGATAGTGATAATGATAGTGACGACGACGATGACGAAGATTTGCGTCCAATTCAACGGAAAATTGTTAAAAATCAATCGAATCAACAAAATAGTGATGATGATGATGATGATGAACGATCAAATAATATTGATGACCAAAATAGAGCAGCAGCAGCATCAAATTCACGTGATGTTAATGGTCCAGGCAATAGTCAACTATTATTTGCAGCATTAAGAAAAATTCAAGAATTAGAAAATGAATTGGCCGATTTAGATGATGCTGATTATGATTCAGGTCATCACGATGAAGATGAAATTGATGAGGGGAATGCAAGCGATCTTGATGAAAATATTCCACCACCAATGATACAAAACCATAATCATCTGAATGATATTGTAAATGCGGATGCTGAAGCTTTAGGTTTTGCATTTTGTGTTAAAGAAACATTTGATTATTTGGCATCAGAAGGCGTCACCGAAGATAATCCAATTGTTAAAGCATTACGGGAACGATTTTTAGATCGTTGTGATTCACTTCCGCTGAATTGATTAGCTTCTTCTTCTCTTTTTCTGCGTTTTTTTTTCTTCTCATCGATAAATAACGGAAACAACAGAATCAGATTTAGACTTAACAAATATTTTATATTTAATTGTAGAGAGAGGAAGAGCCAGAGACAGACAAATCTAGTCATATTTAAAACTTTATGATTATCTTGATAAAAATAATAATAATCGATTTTGTTCACCATTTTCATTAGTGAAAACTGAATATGAAAAATATTTCTTTAATATTTTCACCGCTGTGAACTTTTCGTCAACGATTTTTTTTTTTACGAAAATGAAATTTTACCATTTTGAGTTTGAGCGTAAATCGTTGTGTGTAAGCAAAAGATCTCATTTACAGCGAATTTCTCCCGATTTGATGTGTCAGAAATATTCAACAAGTGTCAGAAGTGTCTAATCAGAGATTAGAGCTCGAGATAAAAAGATAAGATTAAAATGCAAAAGATTTAAGATTCATTATCAATCAAAATTCGAGCACTCAATTACTTTTTTTTTTCAAATTATTTACTAGTGTTTAGTGGAATTGATTAGGAAGAATTAGCTCATTAAAGGACTCCGTTTGAGTTACCAAACATACCACTCATTTCAAACTGCATAGACGTATAGAACATTCAAGTAGCAAATAGCGAATAGTAAATCTCATCACTCCTATTCTAATAGTTAGCATAAGTTAAATTCCATACAAGAATATATATTCTCTTTTTCGATGAACCCGCCAATCGCAAACCCACAATATCTAGTCATGATAAACGAGTTATTTATAATAAAATGTCAATTTCAATAATAATAAAAAGAAAAAAACAAAAACAAAACAAATTTTCCGTTTGAAATGAAAAGTTCTTTTATTATTGTGTTTTATGGTTTCATTTAAAACCATAAAAGAAACAAGTATAAATAAATAACTTAATTAAAGTTTCCTGTTGAGAAAAGGGAAGGGCAAAAAAAACCTTGTTAAAAAATGCACAATTCCTTCAATGGCGTTGTGATTCACTTCCGCTGAATTGATTAGCTTCTTCTTCTCTTTTTCTGCGTTTTTTTTTCTTCTCATCGATAAATAACGGAAACAACAGAATCAGATTTAGACTTAACAAATATTTTATATTTAATTGTAGAGAGAGGAAGAGCCAGAGACAGACAAATCTAGTCATATTTAAAACTTTATGATTATCTTGATAAAAATAATAATAATCGATTTTGTTCACCATTTTCATTAGTGAAAACTGAATATGAAAAATATTTCTTTAATATTTTCACCGCTGTGAACTTTTCGTCAACGATTTTTTTTTTTACGAAAATGAAATTTTACCATTTTGAGTTTGAGCGTAAATCGTTGTGTGTAAGCAAAAGATCTCATTTACAGCGAATTTCTCCCGATTTGATGTGTCAGAAATATTCAACAAGTGTCAGAAGTGTCTAATCAGAGATTAGAGCTCGAGATAAAAAGATAAGATTAAAATGCAAAAGATTTAAGATTCATTATCAATCAAAATTCGAGCACTCAATTTACTTTTTTCTTTCAAATTATTTACTAGTGTTTAGTGGAATTGATTAGGAAGAATTAGCTCATTAAAGGACTCCGTTTGAGTTACCAAACATACCACTCATTTCAAACTGCATAGACGTATAGAACATTCAAGTAGCAAATAGCGAATAGTAAATCTCATCACTCCTATTCTAATAGTTAGCATAAGTTAAATTCCATACAAGAATATATATTCTCTTTTTCGATGAACCCGCCAATCGCAAACCCACAATATCTAGTCATGATAAACGAGTTATTTATAATAAAATGTCAATTTCAATAATAATAAAAAGAAAAAAAAACAAAACAAAACAAATTTTCCGTTTGAAATGAAAAGTTCTTTTATTATTGTGTTTTATGGTTTCATTTAAAACCATAAAAGAAACAAGTATAAATAAATAACTTAATTAAAGTTTCCTGTTGAGAAAAGGGAAGGGCAAAAAAAACCTTGTTAAAAAATGCACAATTCCTTCAATGGCAATTCATAATACATAGCAATAGTAAATGTCTTGCTGACACTGCAATTCAGTCTATCCGCTCTCATCGAAACTATTCCTTCCACAAACGTCTTTAAGCTTAACAATTTTACTATTTTCTATTAAACTGCATTCTATGTCCACTGTCCACGGTTCACATGACCTATTTTTTAAATGTGTTTTTTTTTCCTTTCTTTCTTTGGTTCCATATAATCTTGAGTCCCCCTTGTTGCGTTCATTGAATTCTTACACCAATGGATGGCACGTGCTATCGCAAAGTATAAAATCATCTTACATTTGAATTTCAATTTCTTGACAATAGCCAAATTTGAATAAATAATAAAATTAGACCAAAAAAAAAAGAAAACGTCAGTTGAAATGGGGATGGAATTTCCCGTTGTTGATTGTCCAAGTCAAAATACATCATTTCAATTTCTGTAAATCAATTTGCAGCCAACATAAGCGGCATTCAGCAATGCAGTTTTATTCAATGATGTTTGGTCATTTGTTGTTGTTGTTGTTGCTGCCAACACTTGATCACGGATCACATTTTCAATCAGACGTGCATAAATTTCGTTGGCTAAACGTGGTTTGTCCGTTCGACTTTGATAGTTAGTGTTATGGTTGTTGCTGTTGTTCCATTCAATTTGGCGGTTTTGTGGAGTGACATAAATTAGATCATTTTGATTGCCATAAAAGCCGATATTCTGTTCCATTTGTTGATGTTCATTATTATCATTGTTCGATGGATCTGTTGGTATCATCTGAAAAATCCAAGAAAAACCATGAAATTTGAATAAATAATAAACTGATACAAAATTGAAAAAAAAAAATAATTTTTTTTGCACCTATGGAAAATTCGGAATGGGCGTGAAAGGAGGAGTCCATATTTGACAGTTTTTGACAGTAAGTTACTGTCAAATGTGGTGCTGTCGATGTAAAATTGAAAAAAAAATACGATCGGCATCATCAATTTTTCGTGAAATGACCAATTTGACAGATAACTGACATTTGACAAAAATAAAAAAAATTTGTCCCAAAATGATCGCCTGGTCATGAAACGAATTTTTTGCATATAAAATCTTATTTGACATGATTATGAAAAAGTAGGCACAGTCTGGTACTCGGATGGACTCTCCTTTTTTTCCGTGAAATGTCCAATTTGACAATCAATCTCTGACATTTGACAAAAATAAAAAAAATTTGTCCCAAAATGATCGCCTGGTCATGAAACGAATTTTTTGCATATAAAATCTTATTTGACATGATTATGAAAAAGTAGGCACAGTCTGGTACTCGGATGGACTCTCCTTTTCACGCCCATTCGGAATTTTCCATGTGCGAAAAGGTTGTTGCAGTGCGTGAAATATTCATTCAATGCATTCAATAGAAAAAATACGGTAAAAAATTCAGTAAAAATAAAGTAAATTTTTCATGGCAAATGGAAGAAAAAATTCTAGAAATGGTAGAAGTCGATGGTTTATTATTGTTTCAATGAAACTCTCTGCATATTATTTTCAATTGAAAACTTACGATTTTTTCTGCTGAAATGATATTAAATGAAAAATCTGAATTCCGAACGAAATGGAGTGAAAAGTCATTGGACCAAAAAAAAATCCGCGAAGAATAAACAGTTTTTTAATTTGCGTTCAATATCTATTCGGATGACCAACAATCAACAATATGGTCTGGATTCTTATTGCATAAAAGAAACATCGGGAAGATGAAAAAAAAAAATTAAAATAGAAAAAGTTTCATAAATGAACGGTAAAAGTCAGCAAAAGCCATTTAGCATTCTCTTTTTTGAAAAACATTTTCAACTGCTCAACTTTGAAACATAAAACATCCTGAAGTTATTATAACTTTTATTCTACTTTGAATAGAAAATGGACGGAAAAAACCACTTAATCAACTCAATTTGTTCAAAAGTCCATTGATTGTAACCTTTAAGGATGCATTGGATCCAACATCACCGGCAAACAATTTCAAAATATACTACCAATTATTTAAAGCATTTCCGTGCAATTACAATTTACAATAGCCATTAACGCAACGAAATGAAATCTTCCGATGCGTACGCCGATTCAACCAAAAAAAAATGTGTATTTCGATACAAACCTTTTTGGTATATGTTATGTGTGAGAATTGTTACGGTTACTCGATTAACCGTTAGGCAAACACTCGTCACTCGATGGACACAGAAATCCTTGTTCAATGATAATAAATAGAGATTGAAAATGACGTGAAACCACTGCACTTTGGATATTTGAATAGATTGGCGTTTGTACCAGAACTAAACTCGTGCTTCAAATTGCGTAGGCTTTTCGGTTTCAAAAGAATAACAAAAATATGGAGAAAAAAATTCAAAGTCTATGAAGGGGGAAATCTTTGTGGCATGAACAAAATGAAAAAAAAAAATAAAATAAAAATAACGAAAGAAGAACAAAGACAGAGAAAAATGTGTGTGTGATATATCCAGACGAAAAAAGGGAGAAAAAAACAGCAGCAACGAAATATTAAGCAAAGTACGCATTTTATACACATTTGTAGTACCAATTTCAGCTCATGCGATAGAAAATGAAGGATATAGGATAGAGCTCATTCAAAATGCATAATGGTTTAATGTGCAGAGCGCCCTTACAATCATCACATCCACACAACAGACAAACAGAGCATAGTTCACAGTTGAAATTCAACGAACCATTTCATCGTCCCTTCCATTCGTCCATCCATTCTTTTATATTTTGCTGTTTCAATTGTTATTTGTGTTGTTGTTGTTGTTGGCCAATGTAATTTTTCCCTCTGTTTGCTCTTTATTCCATTTTTGGTAACTAATATCTCTCTCTTTCTCATTCTTCCTATTTGTTTGCTTCTTTTTTTTATGCTAGTGTTATTTTCAGCCAAATAGGATTATTATGCACAGATGTTTACCAAATGGTTCCTGTTGCAATCATATTGTTCATTGCATTACGCATAACAAGAAAATTGAACGAAAGAAACCATATGTTTACAATATCCTCTTCGAGAAATTCAATGCGTTCTTTGTTCACACACACACACATAAACGCGCGCGCATGCAAACGGTATCGTTCGAATTGATCAAAATCATTTGGATTTCATTGCACTTTGAAAATGTATTGGATCAACACAATTTCTCAAGGTTTCTGTACATATGAAAGAGAAAAATCAATTGTTTATACGTCACCATCGTTCATTACTTTGTCCATCAATTGAAATTATTCGCAACCGTCGTTTCAGTCGACTATTGGAAATTAGAATTGAATTTGTTCGAAATTGATTTTCAGAGAGAGAAAAAAAAAATACTTTTCTTTTGCGATACTTCAACTAGCTTACAGCCACATAGTTTGTGATCAGTTTTTTTCGTTTCGAAATTAATGGAATGCCATCAATCTCTGACATACGATCGACTCAATTCGATTGAACGCCTGAACTTAGGCAAAATAGCTTTTTTTCTCTCTCTCTCTCGTTTTCCTCATTTTTGAGCTTTGAAGTTGTTAGTGTCTACAATGTTTGTGCTGGTGTATGTGTTTATGAATGGGATAGTAGCACTTTGAGCGCTAAAAACACATCAAAAGATAAATTTGCGATGCTATTAATGTAGCTCAGTCAGACAAGTTATTAATGTCAATAAACTCTTAAATTTTTCTTCATTTTTTGCGATAAGTATAAATCCGAAACCTTTACCACCTACACAATACTCTTTACTACACTACAACTACGACAGTCAAAGCATTTGAATTTAATCATCTCATTTGACAAGGAAAATGAACCACGCGTGGCACAGTTTCAATCTATGCGAATAATTATGTTTATTTGAGCATAGTGAATGGTAAACGATGAACGTAAATGCATCAAAATGTGATAAAAAGCAAATCATTCCAGGGAATCTGGCCACCTTACACCTTTCACTGCCTGAGACGCGAACGATAGAGAGACAGAAAAAAAATTCTGAAACTTATTCCATTATTGAAATTTTATTTCTTTACTTTCAGCCGCAGTCATTGCATATTGTAAATGGTTTTACATTTCCACCTCCATTCGTCTTCGGTATAAAGATCGAAAAAAAAAAAAAATTAAAACTGGCATTTTTCATCAGAGATGGTTTCGTAGGAATGAAAGACAAATTTTAAATTCTAATCCATGCACGTGGTCATCTGTTGTGCCGTGATTTGTGGATATTTTAGATAGTTGCGGTAATCGCGTTGTGCTTGCTTGTTCGCATTCTTTTTTTTTCTATTGCATATTTTGCTCGTGATTGTTGTTGTTCGATACACACACACACACACAAACCGAACTAAAATGAACGACAAAACGATTGCTTTACAGTAGACATGCCAATTGAATGGGAACAAAATGGATAAAACAAAATTGAATTGCCCAATGCAAACACCGTAATATAAAACGCTAAATTGTGGTCGTCATTTTTCGCTTGTCATCATTTATTGATCAGATGAGTGCATGTTAGCGTTGCATCAAATATACTGGAAGAAAAATAAAGAAAATAAAAAAAATAAACAACAACAAAAAAAACGAACGAACGAACGAACAACACATACAATAAAACCGGTTCGGTTCTATTCGTTGGAATTGTGGGTTGCTTAAATGTGTTAGTTAATTCAATTTGATTTTGCATTTGATAAATGATTAGTGTTTCGCTCACAGTTCAGATTGATATATATATATATGGAAATAAAGTGAATGACCAAGCAAAATGTTCGTGTATTTTGTACAAATAGAAAAATGAAAGAGAGCTAAAAAATAATAAAAATTCTAATTACAATTAAAAATGAAGAAAAATACAATTAATATTTGTGGAATAAAGATTTTTTTTTTTCGTTGTTGTAAATAAATTTAATTGGACATTGAACCAGTAAACGGTATGTTTCTCAAATGATGCGAACAAATTACGAATTCACTTAAAAAAATTTTTTTTTTTTTCATTTCATAAGTATTCGTTTGTTGAGAATTTTTCATATGCATTCGAAATGATGAGTGATTCAATTTAAAGATGTGGTGGAATCTGGTACAGTGTGTACAAAGTGCGTAATCAGCTGTATATCGAACTGAATTCATTAAAAACCAATTTAACATATCAAAATGTTTGTTTCCTTGAACTCATCTCATTCGTTGGTGGACGTGAATCTAATTTTTAATTTATGAACTTCAAACAGAAAAACAAACACACACAATTAAAAAGTGGTCATTGCAAAAAAAGCGATTGAATTCAATTCAATATCATTGAATTGATGGTTTTTCCAGTTGAATGGTTCCCCGGCATTCAGCTTATAAACCAAAAGTTTCACTTCAGGATGCTTCCTTATTATTTGTTCGTTTCTCACTTCTCACGTGATATCCAACGACATTTTGATTCACCAATGAATTTCTAATCGTTGACAATAAATTGAAATAATAATAAAATAGATAATAGATTGACGTAATATCATTTCCGTTCGCTATTAAATCAAATGCACTCAATATAAAATAAGAAGATATAAAATTGGACGCTCATAAGGAAACATATTCAAAAAACAAACCAAAATCACACATAAATCAAAATATAATGTGCAAAAAAATCTAATGAAACTAATAAATAAAAATGGCTAAAACTAATCGCTTATCGCTTGTTTCTGATCGTTTGTCACTCATCACTCATAGACCTGAATGGCTGCAATAAAACAACATAAAAAAGTCATTCAATTTTGGATTCAAAATTTCCATATTTAAAATGACAACATTGATGAAAATATTTAATGAATATAATTTACGAATGATATGATTTTGCTAACAAAGCAATTGATTCAACAAAAAAAAAAAACAAAAATAACTGTGAAATAGAGATGTTCACCAACAAAAGAACGAAATTCACGCAAATAATGATATTCATTGTTTATCGGCATCATTTTGTGGTTTGGATTGTGGGAGAGAGAAAAAATTGTTTTGATCTGAGAATAATATGTTTGTGTGTGTGTGTGTTTTTCGAGCCATTTAATTTGTTACTTTTTGTATATTTGATTCAATTGGTTTGTTGCCATTGTTTTCGATTTCATTTTTTTTTTTCATTGTTTTTCGATGCGCGTCATCGAAATGGCTATAATTTTGTCTCTATGCTATTAAAATACACTTGTAAGCACTTAATTCGATAATTGTGGCAACTTTGTCATTGTATTTGATAATAATAATAATAATAATTATTATTATTATTATTATCTATTTTTTTTCGGTATTCCCGATGGCGATGGCAAGCATTCAATCAGTGAGCAGCCAATAGTTAGCGCTAAAATCAACCGATTAAAGTAATCGTTGTGTTCTCGATAACGAGGGAGAATTCGTAGAAACCTTACATATTATTCACTTATACACATTCCTGTCAGACAAAACAAGAGAAGGAATGCAAAATAAAAAACAAAACAAACCGATGAAATTTGTTTGTTTTTTTGTTTTTCAAACAAAATGTACAAAAGAACGAACGACAATCATAAATGAATGTAATCACACATATTATAATAAGAGAGCATGGAAGCGATTAATTGTGATGAGGCATGGAATGGTATGAGGTATGAGACATGGTACTTGAATTATGTCCAATATCGTATGTGCCATATGTGCTTTGTGTTGTGGAATTGTGTGAACATTGAACCTCTTCTTCTACAATATGCTTTATACTGTTGAATAAATTGACTTGTTTTGTTCGGTTGTTCGGTTATTCGTACAATATTTTTTCAATCGTTCAATTCATTGAGTATTCGAGTATTTTGTGTGAATTGTTTGAACAAGTGTCGAACAGTGCACAACGAATCGAATTGTCAATACTTGTGTGTTTCCCAAAAAAAATTTCAACCGAAATTTTATTGTTGTTGTTTTTTGTCTTCTTTGTTTTAAGTGATGGAACACAATTATTTATAATTAACATTCAATTTAATCTAATCTGCATGAAAGTGGTGTCATTAATAAATAATAATAACAATCCAGGTGACTTTTTTTTTTTTGCAAATGTGACAAATGAAACAAAAACAGCAATTATTCATTTTGATTTTGGTGAATTTGATGTGAATTTTAATAATATTCAATAAAGCAAAAAACCTATGGGTGAAATCATTTTATCAATATAATTTATAATAGCACGTGCCTAAATGAATCTTTCGTGACTTAATGATCATTCATCCATTCACAAGATGATACAGGTTGATGTATATAGTGTGTCTCATGTTGTTTGATGCATGTCAGCTGTAATTGAATATTGACGCACTTTTCATTAGTTCCATAAAAAGAGAATCTTTAAACGAACTTTATATATATATATTGAATTGTCTGTTTTGTCATTGTCCATTTTTGACGTTTTTATTTCGGAATATTATAATGTTTCATTGCAATGAATTTACAATGCAAGTGGTTTGAAATGTGTGAATTATAAATAATTATTATCATTGATTCAAATAGATTTCAATCCATCGAATAGCAAAATGACCATCAGTTACATATTTTAGCTATCTCCGATTTAAAAAAAATACAAAAACTTCACGCTCTATGAATAACACTTGCTGCAAATTTTTGATAATAATTAAAATTCGTGACAGTCGATCACGAATAGTAATAAATTTTTCCGTAATAAGTTTTGAATTGATCGAAGAATGGTAAAAATAATTTCAAAAAAAAAAACCCCTCGCAAATATTAAAGTCCACCCGTTCAGTAGCTTGCACTCACATTTCCATTTTGTCCAATGATTTAGCCCTGTTCCACTCTGTGAATGTATGACAAGTTCAAGGCCATCCGTATCATTACAACAGACAGCCGTTCATTTTCCCAAACACATTGCAATTTTGATGAAAGACGTAATACCTAATTTTTCATGTTCGTAACTTTTCTGATTTTGTTT
>GL501494.1:92274-112612 GCA_000149185.1 Mayetiola destructor
ATTATATTATGCGCGCCGCAGACACAAAAAATTGTTATCTAAAATGATAGTCAGCTCAATGATGATGACTTTCATCGAATAATAAATTCAACAAAAACACAAAAACAAATCAAATTGTCAATTAATTTTCGTTCATTGGATTGGTAATTAAAACAAGTGTGTTGTTAAGCAGTCTTTCTGAGATGCTAAACTTTATTCATTGGTATTCGCATTGTTAAAATTATTTATATATAGCATGTATCGGCGACGTATTGGTAACGCATTGATCGCGTCAAAGGATTGAAACGAAGCAATTATTTTGCAACAAATGAAAAAAATCACGAATTTTATTTTCTCATTGCATGTAAACGTCTGGAAATGGTGGCTTCATCTACATTCAACTCAATTGCAAGTTCTTTTAGTGTACGACATGGATCCTCATCCAATAATGCTTGCAAATCGGCATCTTTGAACTTTTTTGGCTGACCTGGCCGTTCTTTGTCGTTCAAATTAATATCACCACTTCGGAAGCGTACAAACCATCGTTCTGCAGCTTCGTTCCGATGGAGCATGTTCACCATAAGTATCTGCAAGCATTCGATGCGCTTCAGCAGCAGTTTTCTTCAAATGAAACAACAACAAAAGGGCCCTTCGGAAAAACGCTTTATCACGTTCCATTTTGAATCGATTTGAAAAAATAATGACAATGAATGAAAAATAAATCTTTCCGCACTGAATTACATAGACAAATGTCACATGTACAAAATACGATTGGAACCACTTGTCAAAATACACACAATTTCAAACGGTGACATCTATATAACGGCGGCCAAAATTAATGCAAAGACCCAATATATGAAAGACATTGAAAGAGACACTGGATCACCGAAACCGTTTAGAATTTTCAGTATTCGAAAAAAAAAAATCTCTTTTGCATATTTTCTTTCAAAACTAAAAGCTTAAGGAACAAATATCACATGATCCATTCAAAATTCCGATTGATACCGACAGCTTGACCTATGATCTTAACCAGCACCGAACGTTTCATCGAACGTAATGAACATTGAAATGAAGGCGGAACATTTTCCAGGCTGTAATCTTGTAATTTTGGTTAAACCCTTGAAAACTTTATCGGAAAGTGTTTTGCTAACTCGTCGTATGTAGAAGATTCAATTCAATCAAATTAATTTGATCGCTGAAAATATTTTCGGGTAATTCGTTTAATTCATTACTTCTTTTCTTTCTCAAAAAAAAAAAAAAAAAAGCAAAAAAACGTTTTTTTTTTTAAGGTTTCCTGCTTATATTATCAATGTGACATCGGCTTTACTTTGATAATGTCGATGAATGGCTCATTTTTTTTGGTGTTGTCTAGCTCTTATCTTTGAATGTACACACAAATGTCATTCAATTGAAACACATTGCCGAAGGCCCACATGTATTGCTGTAAAAAATGAATCGACTAAGAGGAACGTTCCAGCTTGTATACTGTATACAGTTTACAGAAGATGTATTTGCTCTGTGTACAAATGTATTTAAGTCATGGAAACATGTGTGATTTGTTTACATTTCAGAAAGTGAATTGGTAATAATAATTGATGTCATATTGAAACGCAATTTTTAATATTTTGTATGAAAAATAAATGGAAAGTTGATGTGGTTTTGTTTCGCAGGAACTCAAATTGCAAATTGAAAACGGTTGTCGTTGTTTGCCATGGTAAACAATAATAATTCCATTCGTACAATCAAATCCAATCAATAAAATGTAAACCATTGTTCGATTCATAAGTCTAATCTACGAAGCAGCAAGCAGAATTAAACTGTGATTCTGTTTCATAGGCTCTTCATATTGTTTCAATACAAATGTACGCACAAATAACTGTGCAAAACAACAAACTCCTAACATTTTCCAACGACAAAAATAGCACAAAAGCAAACAATTTACAATGAAATTCAATTTTTCGCCAGAAAATGAAAAAAAAAACTCAAAATTTCGCTGACAGAAAAATTCCATTGTTTCGGATGAAAAATAAAACCAATCGAGACATGCATCGATTTCGTTTTCATTGTTTTGACACCATCAATTCCATTTATGTTTGATTAAATTAAAATGATATTGCTTGTTGGTTGTGGCAATCTGTAAGAATCACATGTCAAAATCATGACCAACATTTTAGTACAATTGACACTAATTATCTCGTTCTAAATAGAATATTTATTCAATTTCTAGCCAAATATTTCCACTGGAAAACCAAAAAAAGAAAAAAAAAATCTTACGAAAACAAATGGAAAATTTCCATAATATTAACATTCAAAATGCATTTCATTATCATATTCAATTCCTGTTTAAATTAAATCAATTGAATCGAGAGAGAGAGAGAGAAAAAAAACGGAACCAAATTCGTATGTGTCCATGCGCGCTTAAAAAAACACACACACACACATATCGAATGCTGCTCGTACATGAATATCAACAAAAATAGTCGAACTGTCTTCGTACTGCAGTCATACATTCATCGTTCAAGATTTCATTGTCGCATGTTATTCTTTCGTTTGAATCCTCGTATACCATACTCGTTCAATTGTGTCGAAAATTTTGCGTTTTTTCGTTCGTGTGTCTCGGGCTACAGATAAGACATTCTTAAAATCAAATTACATTAAGTAAACGATAGTACAAAACGTGAATGAATTGAAAAAAGAAAAAAAAAGAAAAAATAACAACGAAACATTCGAAGTTCGATTGAATGACCTGAATGGTCTTTCAAACGCTAATACGGTACTTGACATTTAATTTAGTCTGATTTGTCGTTCACTCAGATATAGATTCATTTTCGGCCACAAACGAAACATAATAGGCCTTAACGAAATCGAAACCATATCAATCATAAAATCAGTTTTGTTCCGCAACAAAGTGAAAAGAATTAGAGTTGAGTCATACGGGTATGAATTTACTTTGTCAATAACGACGAAGACGACGACGACGACAACAACAACAACAACAACAACAACAACAGCATCGAACTGACCCAAAAAAAAAAGTCAAATTTTTTGCGTTTCAAGCGATTGTCTGGTTTTTCTTTTTTTGGGGGGTTTTGGTGTGGCAACAAGAATAAAAATTAACTAATAAAAACATGATCAAAAATCGATCTCAACGTGATGGTGAATCACCAGGTGTATCAACCATTCGGACCGATCCATTTCAATCGGTTAACGAACGTTCGGTTGATGATATTTCATTGGATTTTTTCTATAAACCACATACGGTTACACTGTTGGCCGTATCCATTATATCAGTGATGTATTTTGCATTTGTCCGGTAAGTATTATTTCACCATGATGAATGGGAAAAAAAATTTTTCAAATACAATTATTATTGCACATTTCATTCAAAAAATTGGCTCAATCATTGTGAAATATTGTTTATGTATTCTGCGCATAACCTCAAATCGATTTTATGCAATGTTCAATGTTATTCCAAAACTTTGAATGGATTTGGGGGAAAAAAAACAAACCAGTTTCACATATTTGTTCGCCGACAAGGATCATTTCTAATTTTGTTTTTTTTTCGTTTTTTTCTGCTTTATTTTCTCGTTCCATCTTGGATTTGCAGCGATGAACAAGATACTCAGGAGAATATTTGGGCTGGAATGTTATGTGTGATATTTTTTTTCCTAATAATATCGGTGCTTGCATTTCCAAATGGGCCATTTACGCGTCCACATCCAGCCATTTGGCGTATTATATTCGGATTTTCCGTTCTCTATTTATTATTTATCATTTTCTTAATGTTTCAAAATTATAAAGTTATCATGGAGATATTTTATTGGTTGGATCCAAGTTTAAGAAAGTTCCAAATTGACATGGACAAGGTATGAATGATTGAATCAATCTGCAAAAAATTGAAAAAGAAAAAAACGCAAATTTTTTCTTTTAATAAAATAATTTTTTTTCTTTCATCTTCTATTGTTTGCTTTTTTGAAAAAGGAATACGGTGTAAATTGTTCTCAAATAACAATCGAACGCATTTGGTCACATATCGATGTGTTTGCCTATGGTCACTTTTTGGGCTGGATGTTCAAAGTAAGTGTGTGTGTGAATTATATTCTCCCGATGAATAGAATTTTGAAATTTCACCATTTTTTTTTTGTTTTTTTTTTTTTTTGCAGGCGATATTGATCCGTCACGTGGGAATCTTATGGGCAATTTCAATTATGTGGGAAATAACTGAAATAACATTTGCTCATTTATTACCAAATTTCGTTGAATGCTGGTGGGATGCATTGATTTTAGATGTTTTGGTGTGTAATGGTTTGGGTATTTGGTGTGGTCTGAAAATATGTAAAGTGTTGGAAATGCGTGAATATAAATGGGCCAGCATTCGAGATATTTCAACAACAACCGGCAAAATAAAACGAGCCGTTTTACAATTTACACCAGTCGATTGGACAGCCATTCGATGGCTAGATCCAAAATCAACTTATATGCGATTTTTATCGGTATCTCAATTGGTTATATTTTGGCAAGTCACCGAACTCAATACATTCTTTTTGAAGCATATCTTTGAAATGCCACCATCACATCCGATTGTTGCCATTCGTTTAGTGTTCATTGGTTTAATTGTAGCGCCGTCCGTAAGGTATATTTAAAGAAATTTTGTGTTTTTTTCCTTTGTCTTTTTTTTTTGTATTTAATCATTCGAGTGAAACGATTGACCCCGTACGACTGTATTAACTCTTTGATGCTGTTCATATGCTATATCAATCAGAACAATCAAAACAAAAACAAAAAAAAACTAAAAATACATTTTACATTTAACGAAAATTTTTCAGACAATACTACATATATGTAACGGATCCAAATTGTAAACGGCTTGGTACTCAATGTTGGGTATATTCGGCTATTATGGTTTCTGAAGCGATTTTATGCATTAAAAATGCACGCGAACTATTTGAACGTACACAGGCTGTCAATATAATTGTATGGTTGCTCATTCAATTATGTATTTCGGTTATTTTTGTTTATGGTTGCATTCTTTATCATCGATATGAGCAGGTAATTTAAATAAACTGCATTGTATACACTTTAGCACATTTTATTTATAGCGATATTGATGTTTGACGGAAAACAATTCAACATTTGACATTTAATTTATTTTTTAATTTTTTTTTATTTTCGATTAAATTTTAGAATAGAAAAGATAAACGCAAGGCTGAAAGCAAACTAGTCACCGATCAAATAGTTGAAAACAACGAACCGAACCAGACCAACAAAGGTTTTATATTCTAATAAAATTGTATTCAGACAAATTCAAGACTGATCTATTTTCAAACGACAATTTTTTTTTCTTCTTCTATTTTGTAGAAGAATCTGTCGAAATGGCAGCCGAACATCCGAAGAATGAATAAGTCCATAGTTTAAGTGCAAATGGCTCGTTACGAGAATGAATTTTAATCGGAAAAGATCTATTTCAATGTCAATTTGTCTTCCTTCATAATTGCCATAATTCACACATGAAACATGATTTCCAGGAAAAGAAGAATCTACAAGAAAACGAAAATTCAAAATAAATGGTACAATGATACATCGTTAGTTGTAAATATCTGATGAGTGTGAGAGAGAGAGACATAATTGCATTTGATAAAGCAAACAAATAAGAAAAAACAACTACAAAAATCACGGATGCCGCATGTTAATTTAGACAAATGTAAAATTTAAAAAAAAAATGAAAGGTTTAGACTAATGACAAAGAAACGCTTTTAGTTTAATTATCCGTTTATTGTTTTTAATTAATTTTTTTTTTTTTTTTCATTTAATTTTTAGTAAAATATGTTTTTATGTTAGAATCGTTTTGAATTTTTCGATTGCATGGAAATATCTTAAAGATTGCATTTGAAAAAAAATTACCAAAATTCTTCGAAATAAAATTCAAATTAAATTTAAAGCAAATGAACCAATGAATGAAATAGAAATTTTAAGCACTCAAATTTACCAAAAAAAAATAAAATATTTTCTTCGAACTGAAATAAAGTTTTTTGTCCGAAAAGAAACAAAAAAAAAAAACAGAAAAAAAAATGAATACAAATTCAAATAAATCGAAATAAGAATGAAAGAAATGGAATATTTATTTTTCAATTTGGATATTAAAGAAACACTTTTCTATTCGCAATTTAATTATTTATTTATTTTTTTTTATTTATTTACATATACAATTTTCAAACGCACAATTCGTTCAATAATAATCCAAAAAGACCATTTTTATTTATTTATTTATTTATTGCTTTTGATTCATTTCATTATTATTGAATTAAAAGTGGTGAATTTTGTGCCTCATTTGTGAAATGTGGCATTTATGTTTTGGGCAACAACAAAAACATGGAATGTACTGTTTTTGGAGTCTTGGATTGTATTCGGATCTGAATTTTCAAGCAAAAAAATAAAATGAAAACAATAAATTACATTCGATAATTTTAAAATGTTGTGCATTGAGAATTGGTGTTACGATTCACCACATATTCTGAGCTAAGCTATTCAATTTGATGATGATTGGCAATCATTCAACTGAATTTTCCTAATTCAATTTTTTTGCGAATAACATGAAGTGAATTATTCAAAATTGAATCAATAATTCCGGCCACCGAAAATAGACCACCGACAATTGCACACACATTTGTTGCAAAATGGCCCAAAGAGCTGAAAGAAGAATTGGTGTTACGATTCACCACATATTCTGAGCTAAGCTATTCAATTTGATGATGATTGGCAATCATTCAACTGAATTTTCCTAATTCAATTTTTTTACGAATAACATGAAGTGAATTATTCAAAATTGAATCAATAATTCCGGCCACCGAAAATAGACCACCGACAATTGCACACACATTTGTTGCAAAATGGCCCAAAGAGCTGAAAGAATCGATTAAAAAAACGAAATTAAAATTCAAGTTAAATTTCGAATCGAGTTAAATGTAACGAGAATTGACAACTTACTTTTCCCGTTCGGTATATTTAACCATCAATGGAGACAGTTCATAGCTGAAGAAAATTCCTGGCATTCCAGACTCACCGGACACAACCGATACAGATTTCGAATGACGTGTTACCGAAAATTGATTCGTATAAATAGTTTCACCATTCAATTTTACATACATTGTGGGCACAATTTTGATGTAATATTGGAACATTGTCGAACCTGAAAATATCCATCACAAAAAAAAAAAAAAATTAGAAAAGAAAAGAAAAAATGTATTTAATTCCGATGATTTTATCAACATTATTCCATATGAACGGAGCGCCATCTTTCGTATTCGAACCGCAGAACAACAGTTTAGAACGAGCAATTGGTAACTGTCAACCGTTATCGAATGTCAAAAATTTAGTATTTCTGCCAAAAAAATACGTAATGTCAAATTATCTCACATTAAAAAAAGAAAAAAACCAATTTCCATGCTGTGAGCGCGACATTGTCAGAAATTTCATCATTCGATTAAGCAATTTAAAGGATAATCTATAGAGAAAAAAAAATGCCGGCCGTTCCAGGAAGTATGTACGCTACAAATCAGCAACCAACATGTTTTCAGAAGATGAAAACTGGTTTTACGATTGGATTTTGTGTTGGTATGGCAAGTGGAGCATTATTCGGTGGATTCAGTGCATTGAGGTATGTATTGACATATAATGTGAAAATATGAGCTCTTTTGCCGGCTAGTATTATAAATTGTTTTTCCGATTTTTTTTTTTTTTGGTTGTTTGTTTCAATGATATAGATACGGTTTACGTGGTCGTGAGCTAATTAACAATGTGGGAAAAGTGATGATTCAGGGTGGCGGTACATTTGGAACATTCATGGCTATCGGTACTGGTATTCGATGCTAACGGAAATGCACGTTAATCGGATCGAAACGAAACGAAACAAATGCACATGATTACAATTACAATTGATAAGGGGCGGTTTTTTTTTTGTCTTTTCATCGAATCGATTGAGATGATTTAGTCAGACAGTAAGCATTTTTTTTTTTATCATCATTCATTCGATAATTGAACAATTGCTTAATAGTTTTCAATGTTTACTTATTATTAAATATAAAACAAACAAAAAAAAATTAATAAATGGAAAAAAAGTAAAACAATAAAAGACTCACTTTCTATTGTTATGACTTCCATACCATCGAGCGGATGGGTGTTTGCAAAATTGATACGTTCACCGAATGATAAATGTCGCACTGTATGCGATAAATTAAATGACGACGATGAGTATGGATGTACATCATGAATGTGTATATGATTTAATGAGAAACTTTTTCCAGGTGCCACGTGAAAACTGCCGCCCATCTGAAAAAAAAAAGTTAATCCATGAATTGTGGATTAAATTGCAGACGTTGTATTTGCCAAATAATATTCTTACTTACGCGATTCACTTCGATATGTCCATAAATTTGGCATCCTTCATTCAATGCCAACGCTAAACCTTTTCCATCTTTATCCACATAATGTTCACGTCTACATTGCTCAAATTTATCGGTATCCGGTTGCCATCTTTTCTCTCTATAAGCATCAATAACATCCTGACACGTATTACAACAATGCGTATTATTTGTTTGGGCTCCATAACAATCTCCACAAATTGGCTTATCAGTTGATGTGCTTGGCTAGAATTTTTCGAACATATTCAATAAATTATTTATTATTCATAATCATTGATTTGAATGATATGATGTAGCATACGGTTTCCGATTTTTTTGTACTTGATACTGAAATGTCCTCTTTTTTGGCCTCTTCAATTGGATTGCCTTGTAGATCGACTCGTCGTTTGTAAATATTATGATCTATATGCAAATGTTGATCACCGGCCGAATCCATTGCGTCTAAACTTAGATCTGCGTGGGAAAACCAAAAAAACAAAACAAAACCGTCCAACAATTTAAATTGAGTCCGAAAAAAAAAGCAAACTGAATTCAATGTGAATTGATTAAAAAACCGAAATTGATGCGTACTTACAATTACATGAGATCGTTGGTATGTACAATTCTAGATTAATTTTCAATTTATGACTTCGTGTTGTGTCCACGAATAAATCTTCAGCAATTGTTGGTGTTATATAGGTATAAAATTCCGATACTAATAACCAAACCATTATTATTGAACTAACTAATGTAACGGCTGCACCGCAAATCGTTTTTTGACTGAATTCTTCCAATGTTTTTGGATATGCATCCAAACGCCGAAGCATTTCCAGCATATTCATTGTTTAATGATGTTTTTGTATTCATTCACAAATCACAAACAAAATCACCAAAAACCGGATTCTATTATGTCGGCCGAAATCAAAAATTATTATTTAAATGCCAAACAATTTAGTTACAAATACGGAAACGAATTACAAAATAGACACAATTAACAAAAGCATACACACAATTATTTGGTAATTTTTATTTATTTTTATTTTTTTTTTTATCTTCTGACTTTAATGAATTTGGAAACATGAATAACGTAGCTTTTTGTCCGACAGACACGTCAAGAATTACACTGTTTTGTTTTCAGTCAGTACACGCATTCGATGTACTTTAGAATTACTTCAACAATGACTAATACATCTGACAGCTGATTTAGAACGTTTTGTTTTTTAGCAATGCAAAATTTTCGATATTTTTACATTGAATTTGGGATTAATTTCTCCTTCACCATCGAGCATTATTTTCAATATTTAAATTTTATTTTAATGGTCCCAAATGAAAAAGAGTCTTAACTGGATATATTCTTCGAAAAATATGAAAATTTTGGTTAATTATCAAGCCACAACGCGTTGGCACCACCAAATATATTCAGTGTCCTTTCTCAACAGTCACATTAATTTTTGACAGTTCGGCATGTTATTGATACGTATAAAGTACGAACAACATTAGCATTTGTGCGATTTGCCTACCATAACAAATCGGTATCGAATTAAAAGTTCAAGTTTGATATTATTTTATTGATTTTTTTTTAATTTTGTCGGAAGCAAAAAGTGAAATATGTCGTTGGCCGATGAATTGTTGGCCGATTTGGAAGAATTAGACGATGATTCGAATGATGACGAGATTCAAGTGAAAGAAGAGCCCATTGATGGTGAAAATGGCATGGAACATGATGAAGAAGTTGAGCCAATGGAAATAGATCATTCGGTAATTTATTGTAAATTTTTTTCTTCTCTTTTTTTTTTTTTTTGTATCACAACACGCTAACCACTGGTTCACATTGATTATTTGCAGGTAACATCAATTCGTTCATTATGCAAAATCCATGGATCCGAACGATTAAATCGAATCATAAAAACAAATCGATGAATACATTTCAAAACCAAGAAAATCTACATGAAATGGTTGGAAATGTTGAATCAGATCCAGAATATCAGCTTATTGTTGAAGTGAACAGTCTTGCTGTCGAAATTGATAATGAAATTTGTAAGTTCCAAAAACAGTTTCTGAAATTTTGTAACGAAATTATTTTGTATTTGTTTTTCAAAAGTGGGGAATTTCAATTTTTCGCAGCAAACATTCACAAATTCACCAAACAAAAGTATCAAAAACGATTTCCAGAACTTGATTCGCTTATTGTTGGCGAAATGGAGTATTTGAGTGCTGTCAAGGAGTTGGGCAATGATTTGGAACAAATTAAAAATAATGAAAAATTACAACAAATTTTGACACAAGCAACAATTATGATTGTTTCGGTGACTGCGTCTACAACGCAAGGGTAATTGTTTTTGTCTCGCAAAATCCGAATTCGTAATTTTGGTTTTGTTTTTGGTTCAATTATTACTTATTGATCATTTTCATTAAATTCACAGAGTTCCATTGACCGATGACGAAAAGCGTCAAATTGACGAAGCATGTGATATGGCCATCGATTTAAATGATTATAAAGCGAAAATTTTCGATTACGTTGAAAGTCGAATGACATTTATTGCACCGAATTTATCGATGATTGTCGGTGCAACGACTGCAGCCCGAATTTTAGGTGTTGCTGGCGGTTTAACCAAATTATCGAAAATACCTGCGTGTAATATTATTTTGTTGGGCTCACAAAAGAAAACATTGGCTGGATTTTCAAAAACTCAAATGTTACCACATACTGGATTCGTATTTTATTCGCCAATTGTTCAAGATACACAGCCCGTAAGTGAACCAACCAAAAATGAAATGATATCAATTCAACAGCACAATTAAATAAAAATCAATTACGATTTTTCATCATTTTTCAAGGATCTTCGACGAAAAGCAGCTCGTTTAGTAGCCGCCAAGTGTACATTGGCTGCACGCGTCGATGCAAATCATACGAGTGTCGATGGTGAAATTGGTTTACAATTCAAAGAGGAAATTGAAAAGAAATTGGACAAATTACAGGAACCGCCACCAGTTAAATTTGCTAAACCGCTACCAAAACCAATTGAAATCAGCAAGAAAAAACGTGGTGGCAAACGTGTTAGAAAAATGAAAGAACGATATGCAATGACTGAGTTCCGAAAACAAGCAAATCGATTGAATTTTGGTGACGTGAGTATTACAGACGTTGTCTCCTTCTCTCTCTCTATTTGTATGCAATATTAAGTTCATTCGAATTGATTTCGGCGTTGTTGTTTTCCAATTAATTCAGATCGATGAAGATGCATATCAAGGTGATTTGGGTTATTCACGTGGTACCATTGGTAAAGCGGGCACGGGCCGAATTCGATTGCCTCAAGTTGATGAAAAAACAAAAGTTCGAATCAGTAAAACATTGCACAGAAATTTACAAAAACAACAAGTTTATGGTGGCAGCACAACGGTTCGCAAACAAATTTCAGGTACAGCATCGAGCGTTGCATTTACACCATTACAAGGTTTGGAAATTGTGAATCCACAGGCTGCTGAAAAGTCAAGCGATGCAGATGCAAAATATTTTTCAAATACCTCTGGTTTTATGTCGGTTGGAAAAAAAGTTTTGTAAACGAAAGCTAATGAAAGTAAAATGAAATAATGGAAAAATGAAAAAAAAAAAAAAATGAAAAAAGTAAAAAAAAAATGATAATAAACACAAAAACAAATTTTTTTTAATTATTTAAATGATTAATTTCAACAACGGATAGCCTGACATATGCAACGAGTGTAATTTCAAACGCAAAACGTGGCCGTCAATCATTTTATTATTTATTTTCCATTTCAGTCTCGATAAAGAGAGAACCAAAAATGAAACTTGACAATGTGATGAGTATGAGCATTTTGACATTGCAAACTTGGCAACAAAATAAACTATCGCTTTTCGTGTTATTTTATGAAAGGCGGTCATTAAATTTATATTCAATGGGTATTGCATAAAGTCCCATACTAATACACTCATTCATATCGATTACACTTTTTTTTATTACACGGGGACAGGCGTGATTTTGCAAAAGCCATCAAAATTCCCCGAATTGTTTGACCAAAGGTTAAATTGTCATCAGTTCGGTTAGGTACTCACCATTATTATGTGCATTCAGCAAACAGAATCAACTTTAACTTTTTTTTTTTTGTCTTTCCAAAACCAAACTGAACCAAATTCAATTCTCGACTGTAAACTGCAAACTGAAGCATTTTAGGTTGCTTCAGTCAAAATTCCATGAAAAATGATCACGAAATTGGACACCAGAAGCTTCTTCTTTCATGTTGAATGAAAAATTACATTGATATTTGATGTTTGTTGCAAAATAATAAATGAATCCAGAAACGGTAGATTCCCCTGCATTCAATTTTTTGGCCGACAAGAAGAAATTCAACCAAAAATAGAAAAAGCAATGAAAGGTGCAGCGATTGCATTTTTAATTAGTTTTTTTTCTTTATTTATGGGTTTTATTATAATTTTTATTTATCTTCATTTTTCATTTTATAATAAAATAAAAATAGTAAATTTCCAAATGTAAAAATACGAAAATCAAAAATGAAATTGGTTATCGATCATCATCATCATCATACCATCATCATCATCATCGTCATCATCATCGCTTTCATCATCATAATATAATTTTTGTTTTTAAAAGATTAGAAACGTTTTGACACCTTAACTGCCGAAACGTCCAATAAACTCATAATATTAATAATAATTAATTAATTATTCGACAAATAAAAGAAATGAAAAAATAATACAGACAAGAACCGAGAACACTTATTGCTTATTCAAATAATTTACATGATAATATTTTATTTATCAACTTCATCAATATGAAAAGAAGAAACACAAACGAAGGGAGGCAGAAAAAAACCAAAAAGACTACAATAGATCAGACGACCGCTAATTAACCAATGATTTTTTTTTTTCTGTATGACAATCATTTCATGATTTTTTTTCTTCTTTTCGATTCAGTTAATCAAATGTTTTTAAATAATATGTTTGTTTTTTTTTTCGCAAAATGCAATAACAATAACACTTTAGGATTATTTTTAAATTGGAATTTTATCATCATTTTGCATAAAATAAAAAATTGATCGTAAATGAATGCATCACGGTTGGCTGGCTGGCTGGATGGCTGGCTAGCTAGCTAGATTGAGGTTCGTATTGGCATTGAACCCCTTTTTTTTGCTTCTTCTAAATCAATTTGTTGATTAATCATAAAACACAAAAATAAAGGAAAAACAAAAATACTTTTCAATTGGCAAGATGATCATTTCCCGGAGAGAAAACATAAAAAATTTCGTAGCAATAATCAGAATATAGATAATTAAAATGCTAACAAATAAATGGATAAAGATGTTGATGGTTTGGGCCTGAAGATTGAAAATGACGTGACTGTTCGATTTATGCGGTTAAAATGGTGACCGGATTCACGATTAACGCTCTCACTTTACATTGCTTTTTGCTTTTTTTCCATCTTTTGTTATTCACTTTTCATTATGTAAATAGATGTACCATGAGACGATCATACGGATGGTCCGGAATATTTTCAGTTCAGTCTGATTTAAGTCGAGAATAAATAGGGATCAATTGGGCCGCAACATCGAAACTCTGGTACGAAATTATTGTTTTTTTTTGTTTTTTTTTTTTTTTTTTTTTTTGAGAATCATTGAAAGAACGAGTTTTTTTCAGTATTTGTTTTCTTGTTTGTTAATTTTTTCCATAAATTCAGCCAAATTAATCCCATCGACGCGCACGATCTCTATAAGCTCTATGCCCTTTTCCAATCTTTCTTTTTGGTTTTCACAGTGTTAAGCCAGCAAAAAAATAAGTTTTATTTCTTTTTCTCTTCCAATTTTTTCTCTCTTTAAATTTTTCCCTTCTCTTTCTTTTTTAATCGCAAGCGATGATTCATATAATTATCACAAAAAGAGTATGCGATGATATTAAATGATAACAATACACACCAATGACATGAGGTGGATATACATTACGATTATTATTTTATTATTATTATTATTATTATTATTATTCTCTATTCTACAAATTACAGAAAACTGATTTCGTTTTTTTTCTTCTTTTTTTTGTTCATCCCAACCAAAAGTGTGTGTTCCTTAATCCGGATAATTGTGCTTTGTGAGCGACAACCAGATGTGTTGGAATTTTGGTTTCGTTTTTCTTTCTAATTTTCTGAATCGCAATACAATATTTTACGTATAAATTAAGAGAATGACAATAGATGTGTATTTGTGGGTGTGTGTGTGCGTGCGTGCGTGTGTGTGTGTGTGAGAATTGAAACTTATCAAATGGTCGATGCCGATGCAATGAGCAAAAAATATATGAAAATAAGAATGAAATTGCAGCGATGATTCATATAATTATCACAAAAAGAGTATGCGATGATATTAAATGATAACAATACACACCAATGACATGAGGTGGATATACATTACGATTATTATTTTATTATTATTATTATTATTATTATTATTCTCTATTCTACAAATTACAGAAAACTGATTTCGTTTTTTTTCTTCTTTTTTTTGTTCATCCCAACCAAAATGTGTGTGTTCCTTAATCCGGATAATTGTGCTTTGTGAGCGACAACCAGATGTGTTGGAATTTTGGTTTCGTTTTTCTTTCTAATTTTCTGAATCGCAATACAATATTTTACGTATAAATTAAGAGAATGACAATAGATGTGTATTTGTGGGTGTGTGTGTGCGTGCGTGCGTGTGTGTGTGTGTGAGAATTGAAACTTATCAAATGGTCGATGCCGATGCAATGAGCAAAAAATATATGAAAATAAGAATGAAATTGCATAATAGAAATGATTTGAGTGCAAATTTGATTCGAAATGCCTTTATATTTCATCTCTGAATGTTTTCAGACTGATTTTATTTTGTCCTAAATTCATTCAATTCCTCTATCTTTGTTTTTGCTAACAATTTTGAAAATGTTTGATGGAAAAAAAAATTATGACGATCATCTCTCACATTGACTCTTTATAATTCAAAAGTTGAGAGAAAAAAGCGAGATAAATAATAAAATTAATAAAAATCAAAATAAGGAAATTAAATCAAAAAATGAATGTGTGTGTGTGTGTGTTTGTGTTCACAATGTATCAAAATGTTGTCCAGTTCAAATGCAATGCATATCTCTCACTCTGCATGGCATCTACGAAAAAAAAAAAAAATGATGAATCCTCAAATCAATGGAGTGTTTTGTTTTCGATTCAAATGATGTTTGTCTTTGTTATGATTAAAATGTCGGCATGTTAAACAAAATACAGCAACAACAGCTGCAAATGCAATCAATATCAAAACAATACCCGACGATATCGGCATATTATAAATCCAATTTTCATCATCGGATATCGGTTTTGTCGACGATGTATTATTTTCATCATCAAATTTTGGTGTATAATTATTATTATTATTGTTGTTAATCGAATCGGTGGTCCAATCGACAATTTGTGTTGAAATTGTTGTGATTTCTTTTGTATCATTATGGTCTTGGATTGGTGGTTCATTGGTTTGGCTGGTTGTAGTCGTTGTCGTCGTCGTCGTCGTTGTCGTCGTTAGCAATATCATTTTTGCACATCGGCATATATTACAATCAAGTATTGGATCCCGTTCAAATCCATTGCGACAATGTAAATCACAATATTCGTCCGATTGACAAAATTTACTATCGCTAGTATCACAAACTGGACAACATTGCCCTGCAATGATTTGTTGTTTTTCACAATTTAATGCTTTGCATACGCTGGCCTGGCAATTCGTTTCACCAGTTTCAGTGCATTCGCATGATGTACATGGTTCATCTTCCCATCGATCACCAACATTAAAATGTCGTTTTAATATATGCGAAAAACATGTTGGCTTTTGTGTGGTGCATACAATTTTTGGACAACAATGACCCGGTTGCCGGGTACCTGCAACAATTGTTGTTTTATATTCATTTGTGGCACATTGAATGTCTGGACATTTTGTTAAATCGCATTTACATTGAATTCGATCCAATGAACAACATTCATCAACATCATCAATTCGATGGTTAATGTGAATCGGTGCTATTGCCGGTATTGTATCGTTTAAATCACGACGTCGACGACGACGTATATAGCCGCCAGGTGTGATTTTAATATTTTCTCGACGACGTTGAAATCTTAATGGTATGGCACGCTTTTCTCGTTGCATTACACTCTGTTCGATGATCTCTTCATTTGATGATGGTTGCGTTACATTTCTTATCGATTCCGAAATAATCGTATCAATATTAAGATTATCGAAACGACGCACTAGTTTACTATCTGATGGACATTTTAAATTGCATACCACGTTTGTGCAATCAGTTGGCTCTGTTATAAAAAAAAAAACAAGAAAAAGAAAATTTATAAATTTCATAAATTGAGTTGAATTCAAATGTGATAAATCTTAATAATAAATGGAATTTTGAAATTGAATAATTGAGAATTCAAAATCAGAACAAAATCAATGTCACAATGTCTTAATTGAAAAGAAAAAAAAATCATTCTTCTTAATAAACTACACCATTTTATGGCTCAATCATGTCTGACACCAATCGCTCACAAAGTGATTTCTGTTCAATTCAGTGTTGTTTATTCTTTTTATCTTATTCGGATGCCTTTCATCAACGACCTCAAACCCAACACACACACACACACACACAGAGTAGAAGAAAGATGAAAGAAAAAACACAGAGCATAATAATAAACGGTTCTTTTCATTTGATTTGACATAATGCGTGAGCGTCTAAATGTAAATTATTATCGACAAAATAATTTGTTATTATCATCATAACCAAAGGTGACAATCGTCTTTAAATTGACGACTTCATTCATTAATATATACTTATTAATAGGCGTATACGCATCAAATCTAATTATGATTTGAACAATATATTATGTATTTTGGGTGTTTTAGTTCAGTACGTAAACGATTCACGTTTGTTATTTATTTCGGTTGAAATTTGTCTGGGATATCAAATCGAAGGTGAAAAGTATCATTAAAAGAAAATGAAAAACAAAAAACAAAAAACAAACATACACAGCAAAAAAAATCTCGCCAATGTTTAATGTAGCGTTCAAGGATATATTCGAACGTCGCAAAAAAAAAACAAAAATAATTATCGAACAGATATTCCTTCAGCAAAACATATTGCGATGCACTTTTTGAATTTTCACGGTCCATTAATAAAAATGCAAAAAAAAAAAACATTAGGGCATTGAAGTCAAAATAAAATCGAAAATACATTTATGTCCTGTTAAATGGCCATCACTTTATCCCGTAGGCCAATTGAATTATTCATTCATGCAAATTTATGGCCGATAAAAACGAAAAACGAAAATAAAGTCCATGGATTAAAAAGCATTATTATGGACAAACAAAAAAAAAAAAAATGAGAAAAGAAATAAAAAAGAAGAGCCCAGACATGAATCCCTTTCGGAATATTTTCGAAACGAAAATAAAACGTCCAACTCTATTTTTGCAACGAAACAATTTATTAAGAAAAGAAAAAAAACAAACAAACAGAAAAAAAGACGAAATGAAAATAAGGAACATTTGGAATGTGGAATGATTTGAATGTAAGGAAAAAAGCTTTTAAAAGAACGAATAATAAATAATTTTTCGAATTGAAAAACACAAAAATATGTTAATTTATTCGCTGCTAATTGTAAACAGTTTAATCAAATACTCTTCAATTTTTCGTTAGTGATTTGGATATTGGCTTTTCGTCGCCTTGAAAAGAGAGAGATAGAGAGAGTGAGAGAGAGAGAGAGCGAGAGAAAGACGTGCATAATATGCGCAAGGTTCACATGGCGCATAATCAGCAGATGTTAATAAAATAACAAAAGCCAAATAAAATGTAGAAGACGAAAAAGACGAAGAAGAAGAAGAAGAAGAAGCGTACGTGCAGAACGAACGATCATGTGTGTTTGTGACGGGCATGTGAAATAAAACAGCAAAATTCAATTCAATGCAAATAAAAAGAGGCTTAATAAACCAGTTTCAACATATCGACTCGTTTTTTTTCTTCTTTTTCTTCTTTCTTTTTCGCTTCATTTTCATATCCAGCGTCCAGCATACAAATAAATTCCACAACCAAAGAACAAAGAACAAACAAAGCAAAAAAAAAATCAAGTAATCAATTGATTAGCAAATCAACTGCAGTCAACTTTGTTTCGCCTTTCTTCTGACAATGAATTTTGTTCGTTTTTTTTTTTTTAGTTTTTTATGCCATTTTCATGATGTATTTATTTGCTGCTTTTCGTTTAATTACGTTGCTTTATAATAACAATAATAATGCACTTCTCTCAATCAAAGAACCATTGAATAACGAAAAAAAAACACATCAAATAAACACATATTTGTACATGTTTTCCAGTCAGAACTACCAATTATGTTGTTAGACTTTTCTTTCTTCTTTTTTTTTTCTATATGCGCATGGGCATGGGCATTTGGCTGTCGATCATTTGTCTTCTTTTTTTTTTCATCTGCAAAATTAACTTTTTAATTTTTATTTTCTTTCGATTTGAATGTTTTCCTTTTTTTTCGGTTCGGATTTGCAATCTCGACAACGAACCGGATTCGAAACATATTTGTATTTGGAAATATTTTGGTGTTTGGTTCCCATCCAATATTATCACAAACCGATCACACTGATCGAGCAACATATCATTGATATCAATGCATGGCAAATCGATTGAATGCATTCGCGGTATGTTGAATATGTCCTCTGTGTGCTTCGAGTCCATAGTCCAGTCACATCACACATTGAATTCTATGGAAAGTTCCTGTCGCAAAGATTAATCGATTCTTATTAGAACAAAATGTTCGTTTAAGTCCAACCTGTTACATTCTTTGTTTACAATGTGCCGTATTACTGGCGAAAAATTTGCAAAAAAAAAAAAGAAAAAAAAAAGAAAAAAATTGATTTTGTCGCATGTACCTACAGCATGTGCTTTGCCATGGCACAACAACAATAAAATCCACATAATAAAATTATATTAACGAGACTCATAAATATATCGAGTTGATGGGATCATTCTGGTTATTGCATCACCGTCACATGCAGCCACATGCAAACTCATTCAAACACATAAACAAATCCATTCCGAACGAAAAAAAAACATTTTAACACAAGCGAATGAATTAATTTCAGAATGCAAAATTTTGTATTGAAATGCATCTCATTGCGTTAACCTTTATTATTGTTATTAATGTTTGTGTATCTAACATACATATGTGTGTATGGTGCATGGTTTGATTACTATTGGCAATATGCATGTATCATGTGGTAAATAGTGCCTTATGGCTTATGCCTCATGGCATTCAATGATGTGCGATTCGTTTTGCATGAACTTATACCTTGAATCTAGTTAAATATGCAATTCCGATATGAGCTTCGAAGCGAATGAAAAAAAAAGGTAGGCAATTCAATCGGAATTTGTTTTCTGTTTTCTGTTGTTTTTTTTTTCTTTTCGTGCGAAACCTGAGGGACAATTGACCGAAAAATTGTCGATTCACAAGAAATGATATCAGTTTAAATTCTGAGAAATTATGAAAGATTTCATATTCTTTATGGAAAACATCAACAATAAGATCTGATAATTTAATATATTCGGAATGACCTCTCTCTCTCTCTTTCTCTGAAACATAACATGGCTGCAGGGTGACGTTTTGCGATTTCATGCATATAATGCAATTTTAATTCATTTTCTTATTTTATTTTTTATTTTTTATTTTGAATGAACCGAATGGGTTACAAATGAAAAAAAAAGAAGAAGGATTAAAATATGGTATAACAGCAATAACACATTCCATATAATCACGAAATTTGGGTTAAATGCATTTCGGCTGTTTTTTTTTTTACATTTGCAAATGCATATATGAACACCGAATACCGATTGTATTGCACAATATATCAAACGTCAATCCGAAATCTGAAATATGGTGTT
>GL501494.1:135336-153972 GCA_000149185.1 Mayetiola destructor
GTTTCTTTTATTTTCAATACAATTTATGTATGTGATGTTTGGATGAATCCACAATATCCAGATTAGAATTTTTGTTTTGTTTTCTTGTTTTTTTTTGTTTTTCTCACGTACGTGCAAATGTGTCTGCTACGCATATCAAATACGATACAAAACAATCGATTAAGTTCATTCGCCCTTCTGAATTTTTTTTTTTTTTTTTTTTTTCGAATTGAAACACACACACCAAAAATCCAAGCCAGTTAATTTCGCACATTATCGGCATAACATTCGATGAGATTCAAGTTTCGTCTATATTACGTAAAGCGTGCGATTGACGCTTCAACACTCTCTCATTGTTTTATTATACTCAGTCAATCGATCAGCTGATTCTCCATTTCATAAACATAGAAATTATTGAATTGAACGAAGAAAAAAAAAAGAAAAGAAAATTTCCGGCGATAAATCAGGGTCATTGGCGATTGACGTTGAAATAAATTTATGTGAAACTTCAATTGAAGTGCTGCCTCTTCAATTAACAAAACCACACATAACAATAATAAAAAAAATAATACTGGATTACGCAGCGACGATAACAACAATTGTTCATTAAATAATTATTATCTGATTAAGATGCATTTCTCGATTTCTTCTGTTCGGTTCATGGTGCCGAGTGGCGTGAATGGTTATAATTGTTCGATTTCAGTTGTTTTGTTTTCTCTCCTTATTTTTATACGGAAGACTTGATCCGACATTCAGGCAATTTATATTTTATAATTTCATCGGAAACGCAGCGCGGCCAATGGGAAAGAGAGAGGAAACGGTTGGCTTGGATGTTTATGGCTATGGATGTGGATATAGTGGATTGCGGATAGTATCGTTTAGAAGGTCGCTTAAAAATATAAAGAACGATTAAACCAAGTAAATATTAATATTTGTTCATTTTATTAGAAAACACTAAATTATACACATTCATTTCGCAGTATTTTTTGCTGCATCGATTTTTGTATTCTCTTTCCATTCCCCCTTCTGAACACCGAACAATATTGTATTTGTTCGCATAAAATATCGTATTTTTTTTGTTGTTTTAATTTCGGCCAAAACGAAAACCAAATAAAACATTTAAACAAAAATGTATATTGACATTCTTGACTTGAAACTCGCAAATCGAGAATAAAATATTTTGCACTGCAATTATGTGTCATGTGTGCGTATGAAATTGATGGGCAATTGGGTAATTAAGTGAGATGAAATACAAGGAAGGAAGGGGAACATTTTTTCAACAATTTACCACACAAGTTGAATTATTATTATTGTTGTTTATTATAATGTATGGTATTTGTTGCCCATCAATCGCTATATCAATTTCAGATATTTAGACCAAAAATTTTCTGTCTTTCTCTCTTGTTTCCTCGTTTTTAGCCTTTTGTCTCCCGTTTTAAATGTCATTTGTATATCATCGCCTCATTTTCAATAATATTCAATGGACTTTAAACTATTTTCAATTAAATTTAATTATTCAATAATTGATTGCCTATGAGTTTTGTTTTTTTTTCCATTTTTTTTTGGACACATTGAAAACTAATAAATGTGAATAAATGATTGGCTCAATTTTCAAATAACAGTCAAATCATCAAACGATCAAACCAATAAACATTAAACGATATTTTTTTTATTTTTTTTGATTTAACTTTGTTGCTAGTTATGTTTAATGTTAAACATGTGAAATATGTGAAAACAGCGATGTTTGACATAATAATATGTAATCAAATTATTATGACTGCCATCGAAACGATTAATCATTTGGATAATTACGAGAAAATGATGATCGCACTGGGCATGAGACGTTGTTTGATTGTACAATATGCATGCATATCAAACATTGCATTGGAACGAATCGGTTGCCAAGAAACCAACCAGGGGAAAAAAAGTGCTGAAAAAATGGATAGTAGTCAATATGCCATAAAAATGGCGTTTTTATTCGGAACCATATTTTTTGTTTTTGATTTTTATTTTTTGTTTTTTTTTTTCGTTTTTTTTTTCTTGACGGAATAGAAAGATTTCTCTCTTGTGTGCCACGATTTTTGGCTCATATTACGGCTTCATAATAATAAATTGCTGGTGGTTTTTTTTCGTTTAGAGAATTCCGTGAGGTAGTCAACAATTTGAGCTGATATTCACGATTCTTTGTGCTTGTATAATAATGAATAGGAAAAATGGATGATGAAAAAAAAAACGAATAGAAATAATGATCAGATCATTGATCACAATGGAACCATTAACATCATTCGAGCAAAGTTGGTTTGGTTTTTCTCCTCATTTATCTCTGTGGCTTCAAACTAAATTGGTTGGATCTCTGTGTGTTCAGTGTTTCATTGTTTGGTGGTCGGCTATTTGAAAAGGCCAATGGAAAAACTTGCAAATATACATATTTTTTGCTCACTTTTGCCAACGGATACAAAATCATTTAGATAATTACCAAACGTGATTGAACTTTCGATCGAAAAGATATAATTTTCAAATTTTCTTTCAGGCACCCGCTGACCTCACATGAAGAACGAATAGTGTTCACGCACTTACGTACTTAATGTTTCTTGTTTCGATGATCATATAAATAGTAATCAATTCAACGTTTATTCACCTCAAGTTCAATTTCGTTGACGAAGAAAAAAAACATCAAAATTGATTGGCGAATGATGAAATCAAATGGTATTCAAAGCTTTTTTGCATGTCAAAATCCATCAAAATTGAAATATGTAAATGGAAATCATCACTGTAACGATCACAATCAAAACAACATGTAATTTGATTGTTTGACTTGAAACAACACATCGATAAATTGATCGGAATGTGTGATTTGATTTTAACGTTGTGACATGTCAATCATAACCGAATTAAACAAATCAAAAACAATATGAAAAAAGTGCCAGATTTACAATATCGATAAAAAAATTACAAAACACTCTGTCAAAGGGCCGAAAGTCTTGAACTCGCAAACACACTGTGTGTATATTGTGTGCAACTAATTTGACGGATGCGTTGGTGTGTTTGTGTGTATGTTTTTGGTATGTTGGCCCGAAAGGCCTAAAATAGAAAAGAAAAAAACTAGTTGCTGTGTGTAAGACTGTGTATATTGGCCATTCAATGGTCAAAATACATTGGCCAAGGCGACGATTAAATTTGATTAATATTTGTTTGGTTGAGCCTGTGAAACGGCTTAACTTGTTTTATTTGGTCGGTGTCAAGTTTTTTCTGTCAATTCCCGTACACCGTACACTGTACACACTGTAAAACATTCTCTTTTTACTATTTTTGCCTTCTCTCGTTGTTCTTCGCATTCGACACCAAACCAAAAAAGGAAGAACATTTGTTCCTCTGGCTGTTGTTGTTGTTGTTGTTGGTGTTGAAATAGATAATGACAAATTGAGCCCCGAATACTCGGAGATAATCTATTGGCTGTGTCGCATGTACTCATTTTATATGTGAATTTGTTGATTGTGCACAAAGCATGGCACTGTGTTGTACAATTCACAGTTATAACGTATAACAATAATAATAATGTAAATTTGCCATTCGCAATACATTGTGAAAGCATCTGAAAACTGTAAACAGACCGATCGGAGAAAAAGCAGCTACAATAATAATAATACACAAAAATCAACATCAAATGCTTGTTTACTGCCATTCGGCCAATTTTTTTTTTCCTTTTATTTCCGATGTTTTTTGTTTTTGTTCTCTGTTTTCTATATTATTTTTGTGTATTACTTTGGTACTTTGCATACACAAAAAAAAATAAAAAATAATAAGTAGGTAGCTCACAATATTTAAAAAAAAGGAAAAAGAAACAAAAATCAGCACTCAGCATTTTGATCAACAGCAGAAATATCGAATTAAATGCAACAATTCGAACCATCAGAACAAAACATCCGTAAACAAATACACAAAGTTACTAGTTAGAGAAAGAAAGAGAGAAAGAGAGAGGAAGAGCGAAAGAAAATCAGAAGAAATTTGAAGAAACCAACGGGGGAAAAAAAGTGCTGAAGAAGAGGAAAAAAAAATTCCGAAAAACAGATTCATCATTCAATTCTGTCTATTTGCTGGTTAAGCGAAATGCCCACGCCAAAGCAATGAGCTCACATATAAATATCTGCATATACACCGGCGAGGAAAAAAAAAAAGAAAATAGAAGAAACAAATTCTGAAGCGAATACCGAATATGATAATAGCTAAATATTTGAAAAAAAAAAATAAAATAAAATTGCGTCAATTCGCAAATTTTAGACAGAGCGACGAGGCACACAAAATCTGAAACTAAAGCGGTGCAAATAGAAAAAGAACGGCTGATGAAGAAAATCATAATCAAATCATTTGATTTATTTTTATTTGCTCAATTCAATGATGGTGAAAATCAAACAATATTTCCAACATCCGATTGCCGATTAGCAATTAGTAATAAACAACCAGGATCCAAAGTTCAAGGTATCCATTTTTTTAGATGCATTTTTTCATTTTTAAACTCAAATTTTGCTTTTATTATTCGTTTGTTGTTTACAATTCCGGTTTTTTAATCGTGCACGGTGAATTGTTTACATTTCGGTGGCATGAGGAATGTTTCAAATGGGTAAAATATACATTCGCGCATCGCAGACATACGGAAATAATGGGTGTTAATTGAACATTTGCAAAACAAATTGATCATGCCAAAGGAATGCAATTTTAACGACATGATCAATTTTGGTGTTTGTCAAACGAAGTTGATTGTTCAGGTTATTTCTTTTTCAAAATAATATTTCGGAATGGATTCCAATGCTCTTTAGCGAACGGGCATTTATTCACAAAAGAAGAGAGAACAAACAACCTTCAAAGCTACCAATTTCCAGGTGAATGGCATGCAATTCAAATAAGACAAACAAATTAGATCATCAACGAAATTTGATAAATTATCATTGCTTCGGCAGCTGCCTGTGAATGTCAACAATTTATCGACACGGGCTCAAGACATATTTATCATCATTTGGATGAAGAAAATAAAAATAAAAAGCAAATTTTGAAAAATTTGTCACATCACTATTTGACACAAGCCGGTCGATGGATCAATTGAACGATTAATCAATTGAGGTAGGTTCAGTTTCATCTAGTATATGGATCCAGATGTGACACCCTTGCAATACTCATGAATCCATTGAAATGAAAACAAAATCAATTGATTTATTCGACATTTGAAACATTGAATGAATGTTAATTAACCGTGACAACAACAGACCGAAAATCATGCACACGTCTCAAAACCCCAAATCAAAAATGACAACAGACGCAGTAGCGTAACGAGTGAATTCAATGATAGTATGTATATGTTTTATCGAAATCGATGGACCATAGAAATCGATTCTGTCAAATTGTAATGAAAATAAATGGTGGCCGAAATATGCCAATGCGGGATAATGACAAAACAATTATCATTATTTATACATATTATTAATGAAAGATGAAAGAAAAAAAAGAAAATTAATTTTATCGCCCATCGCATCGAAATGATTCATGGGCGATAAATTAATAAATGATGATCGAATTATTTATTGGTTTATTTTTTTTTGTATTTCAGTTTTTTTTTTTTTTGATTATTTGCGTAAAACGGCAGCAGAAGCAAATGGAAACATTTTCTTTTGATATATTTCGGAAGGAGAATCGGGCATAAGAATGAAATGACTTCAGCTATTCCAAGGGCAAAATGAATAATACAATACATATTAAAATTCCAATTGCATGTGGTAACGGTATGGGGGAAAAATACAGACCACATTTCAAACAAACATCATTAATATTTATTGTATTAACCGAACGAAGGTATTGCAGTGAGTCGATCGATTGGGTGGCAATTATTCAGAAAAATATAATAGAATTTAGATCGGAGTGATGCGATCATATGCAAAATATTCGCAATAAATAATAATGAATCACAATAATGATAATTATTTGAAACATTTGAAAGTGATGCCAGTGCTAAAAATCAAATCAATTGGCTTTCATAAATTGGTATCGATTTCAATTTTGGTCGTTATGCGACAATTCAGATCAATGTGAAAGCATAATTTAGCCGAGCAACGGCTAACAATCAACAAGCAAACATCGAAGGCCATTCATTGTCAAGTGCGAAATTATTTCTATTTTTTTTTTTTGTTCGACTTCAAATAGATCTTGTTAGAGTGTCACTTTGTTACGTTCTTTTCTTCTGTTTTTTTGCACAAGTTCAATTTGATTTGAACCAGAACCTGGCCCCTAACGCAAATTTTCTTTTCAATTTTAATTCAATCAACAGACATTAAATCAACATTCCTTCATCAAATTAACGCATCATTGCGTTTCAATTAGAATGAGTCGCACATCAAATTCCCATTTCTAATATTGTTTTTTTCTTCACTTTATTTTTGCGTATCGGAGCCAGGCGAAATGTATACGTCAGGCAAATGATTTGGCACAATTTAACTCATTTTAACCGGAATGATTTGCACATTTTTGATTTTCAAACCATTTATGTTTATGCGAAACTTAATCGTTCACTTAACATCTAATGCGTTCTTTTCGCAATGTCGAATAATGAATACGTTCACGTTTAGTTTCGAATCGATTGATTGATTCAGTTTGAAAGTTGAAAACGTCATACTTTTTTTTTAATCCATTGATTGCGTGTCATTTAACACATTTACAAGTTTATTCACCTATTTCAGTTGAAATATCGGATGGTGATGGAATATTCTGAGAATCTAATATTTTTTTTTCATTCAAATTTCAAGTGATGAGTCATTTTTCGGTGGGACCAGCGACTGCTTGTCTTACCACGATCACGATATTAAATGATTTTGTAATCCAGAACAGCGATTATCGTTTGTGAATAAAAAAAAAAAAACCAAGATTAATGTTGAGGAAACGATTTTGAACATAAAACAGGGAACAGAGAACTGGGCGATCGATGTTCTTATAAGAGATTTTGCCAAACCAATTTTGATGTGATTTGAATTTATTTTCATTTTTTGGTTTTTTTATAATTTTTTTTTTTCATTTTTGTTTGCTTTGTTACTGTTGGCGATCCAGCAAAAAAGGCAAAAGAACATTAAATTCGTGCAAATCGTGACTATCAAAAAGCCAAAATTCAAAATTCAGCATTTCCCATTTCCAGTGTTACTGAAAATGTGACGATGTGCGTATTTGAATTTATAGCATTTATAAACGTCTTCTTCTCTGTTTCACATAAAAAATTAAAATAAACAGGAAATTGTGTTTCCACAAAAATTGTTTAAGTGCACAAAACAGAATTGCCTCAATTCGCAAGAAAAAAAAATAGAGAAAAAAAATTCAATAAAAGATTCAGTTTCATTTAAATGCAATGCACCGTAAATCATGATTCATGAATTGTAATGCAAATATTTAATTTCAATGTCATAAATAGCAGAAATTAAAGAAAAAAACTCCATAGCAGGCAAGCTTAGCAGGCAACGAAAAATGAATTCTCTCATTTGAATGAGAAAAAAAAATTAAATTAAAAATTATAATAATAAACATTCGACATTCGGCATACGAACAGAAATCGCCATTCCGGAAAAGGGAAAATGCAACAATAACAACAAAAAAAACTTATGGCATTGCATTGTTGTGTACTTGCATCGCATGGGCCGTCATTCAAATGTAAAATGTGCGATAAATCTGTTTTATTTCACTTAACTTTTTGAAGGCAAGATCGGCCAAAGAACCCTTGTTTGAAACACACATGAGAAATTTCATATCGCACTCGACCGCACACAAAATTCGCACAATTTCGAAAAAAATTGGATAACAAAAGACAGAAGCGAGAAGAAATAAAAATGGTGTTGACATCGATACACACGATACATTTTGATGAAATGAATTGAAATTGAATGTTGGCCGCATCGTTGATGACTAAAAGGCACGAGCAAAAATACATTCAATAAAATCCGAACAATGCCAGCATATAGTATTGTATAACAAAGCGCACACGTTTCATAGGTTTTCGTTTGTTCTTTTTTCTTGTTTTTTTTTTGGTTTTGCTTCTTTATCGTCAGTTCAACAATGACTCGCGTCGATTGGATTCAATAAAATTCTAAAACGATCATAAAATTCAAGAGAACATTTCTTTTGTACATATTGCCGCAATGGGAAAATAGTTTATTTCAATTTCTATGAATCGTTCACTGAACCCCGGTGACAGTGAACAAAAAATGAACGATTTGTTGAAATCGGCAATACTTTTATTATTTTCCATTTTTTTTTCTGTTCGGTCGTCATTCGTTTTTAGCTATAAATTACACAATAAACGTAAATCATCATCGAAGTGTCAAAATTGAGATCGGAATAAATTCAAACGAATGTTAATTAGGTGTTTGAGCTACAGTTTTAGCTTTAGCTGATATATTCTTTACCATATCAGAGCACTTATTTTTTTTTCGATTTGTTTAGTTATCGATGACATCTTCGGTCATGAAAATATCGATGCGATAAATCTTAATGACGAGCAAAAATGTTTTCGATTTCATTGTCAAGACTGTGTTGTTCTGTGTGTACGATAACGATAATAATATTCATAATGAAATCACCGGTGGCACATTCTGATTGATCAGCAAATAAAAATATTTCAAAATTGACCAAAAATCAATGGCAGCCCTTTGATCTTTCGGTTTGATCAATCGCTTTGCGAGCTTAATTGATAAAATTCTAACAACGAAATATATTTACGATTTACGAAATGATTGAAATTTTTCTGGTAGATTTTAGAACTTACCCGATAGATGACCCGTAACTGCAGCACAATTATACAATAATACTGCCAACAGCATGAATACAGTTTTTTGACTATGATGCGACATTAGTTTTATTGTATATGACATTTGTTCGGTTGATTGTTTTAATTGGATTGGTGTCGTCATTGTGGCTGCTTTTGTTGACATTTTTGCCTGCTATCAAATTTGTCATCGTTGAATATTCGTTTTGCATTTTATCGTGTGATATCATTTTAGTTTTATCTGTTTTTGTTTTCTTCTTCTTCTTCTTCTTCTTCTACTTCAAATTATTATTTTGATATGAGATTTTTTGTTTTGTTTTATAAAAATCTGGTTTTTCAAATTGAATGTATCGCAAAGTTTCACAAAGTTGACGTTTTGTTCATTTCAATTTCGAAAAAGAATCGCTTGTTTTGCTTGTCTACGTCCATAAACACGGTAAGGTGAGCAATTCCACGCAAAAAGAATCGTTTTTTTCCTTCTTCTTCTTCTTCTGCGTTCTTCGGTTTTTAGTCTTTCGTTTTTGTTTTAATTTTTGTTTTTGCACTTCGCGGTCTTTTATCGCTTTTTTAATTCTCAAATCGATTAGCGCGTCAAGCTAATGGAAAAAGCTATATTTGCGACATAAATATTTTTATAATTCACTCCCTCTCTCACACTCTCTCTCTCTCTCTCTCTCTCTCACTTTCTGTGTGTTTATCTCTTGCACGTCACATCCAAATACCATAACATTTATTTAGTTTGCGCGAGAAATTGATGTTCGAAAAACTAAAATTGAAATTGAAAAATTATCACCAAAGTTCGAATACACTTTCGTTCATTTTGAATCTGCAAACAAAAAATAATAAGAGCAAAAAAAAATAATTAATTTCAAAAATATATGGAAAAAACAAATTAAAATCGAAAATAATATTTGATACCAAAATGAAAGGAAGAATGTTGGTCTTGTCGAGCGCTGAATGCCGAGTGTACGGTCGAATATTCAAAATCCAAATAACAATGAAAGATTCCATTTGATGGTTTTTATTTATGGAATTGTGGAATGGAATTGCATACCGAAAGGTGAAATAATAATATCTTATCAGTGAAAAATAAACACAACGCCACGACAAACGATAATATCTTTGGAATGCCTTGGGCTATAAACAAGCGTACACATTGTAAAAAAAAATTAACGAATTCCAATTGGAATTAGTCAACTGCGGTTGGACGAACGAAGCGTAAATAAGAATTTCTATTTTTTTTCTACAAAAGATTCATATTTCGCATTATAACATATTATTATCTAATCGTTCTGAATCTGAATGATTGTCATTCGAATGAAAGGAAAAAATTCGAAGTAAGTTGGAGTGCATATGGATGGAATTGATGAAAAACCTAAAATCAATCTACAAATACCGATTAAAGAAGTGAAATGCGCAACAAAAAAAAAATTAAACAAAAATTTCAAAATCCTAACCAGATTACAAGAGCCAATTGAGCAAAAACGTATCCGGAAATATTAAAAATTTGTTGAAACTGGATCGGCATCAATAATGCCAGTTGATATATTAATATATTCAGTTCGGATAAAATGTCTGCAAATCAATTTTTTGTGATGATCATCATTAATATTTGAATAAAAAACAGGGCAAGACTATTAAATTTGAATGTGGACCCATCCAAATAAATATTTTGCACGCAAAAAAAATGAAATGGAAAAACATCACCGATCACCGAAACTGTAGACTGTAAACTGTGAGAAAAAATTGAAGACAAAAACATAAATCAAAGCACCAATCAATGCGAGCAACGTTTGGCTTGATTAAACATTTATGGTGACGGGTGGAGGGGACTCATGATGGTGCAGACGAGCATAATGTCGAAATTTGCATGAATGGTTATTGTGAAGTCTCCGGTCTGCGGTTCTTCATTCCCTGCATGGCTTTGAAACAATAATGATGTGTGTAATAAAATCCGAACACACATTTGATCAATCCGCATTAATTTAAATCACATAAATTTTAATGAGTGTGTCCCTAACATGGTAATTGTCATCGTTTCGATTTCACCATAGAAAATTTTCTCTCTTCCGACACATCAGTTTGTGGGCAAAACGAAGAGTCGATGCCGATGCATGAGAAACTTATGTGATCCATGGTCATTATTAAATTACATGATCCTGGGCTTTCATCCTTGGCGTTGAATGCAAAACGACAAAAGAAAAAAAAAACAACCAAACAAAAAATTCAGATCATTTGAACATTTTACATGTGAAAGAGAAAAAAAATAACGCGCCTTTTTTCCAAGCGGAAATTCAACATCAATTTCCATTGTGGTGAATGTAAATTATACGGAATGAGGCAATTAGACATTAGTGAGAGAGCAGCAGCAATATTAAAATATCCGGCCAATTTGGCAATTGGCAATCCATATTCTGGAAAATGTGTGCAATTTTTCACGTTTTATTTGCCATTTACCATTTAACTAATTCGTTTTGAATTTCATTTTAAAAGAAAAACTTTATATTGTCTACTTTTTGTAATATGCCTGGAACCAAAAGAAAAAAAACCATAAACCTCACGAAAAACGGAACAACGTTCTCTTCTGGGACCGAGCAATTCTATAGCCGATAAGTAGCAAATTGTAAGATAGTCTTAGCCTCGCTACACATAATTCGGAAGAACCGACAAATCTGCAATGAGCAATGAGCAATGAGCAATGACTAATGAACATTGAACACGTTGCGAATGTTAAATAAAATGGAAAAATTGCAACAACGATACGAAAAAAAAACAAACAAAAAATAAAAACGCCACGCAAAAAAGTGCATGCGAGTGTTGCACGACTTGAAAAAAACAGAAGGAAGAAGTGCGTAGAATTTTGTACACTTGCACTATGCAACTTGTGCCGCCTGATAGACATTGAAAATACTTGTTCATAAAAATTGAAATTCAAGACGTTTTTCGATAACGAGAAATATTTTGAAGGCAAGAAATAAAAAAAAAAAGATTGTCGCGACCGACCGACAAAAAAAACAAACAAACAAGAATCCAAGATAAATCGTTCACGCTTCGTGATGCAGAAGAGAGAATTGTTGCATTGCTCAATGCTTTAATGTTCAATGTATTTCATATTATTATTATTATTATTTTGCGAATTTGTAAGTTGTATATTGTGAAAAACCAATGAATGCCATGGGCCATGGACTGAAATTGACTAAATCATTGCTAATGTCATCGAAAAAACTGAATGTCAAATGTGTGCAACGATTCGTCAGCAACGATATCTGAAGTGTGCTTTGTTTTTGTTTTTTTTATTATTACGTTTCACTTCAATCGACAAAATGATCAGTCGGATTGTGCCTAGCTAAATGGCAAATAATAATCTATAATAATGAATGCGACGGTGCAAACGATGATCTCGATATATTCGGGTTTTGATTACTTATTATTTATATGCGATCATTCTGGTCTTTGGATGCCTGTGAGTGTGACCAATTTCAATTTGTGGTCATTGTTCATTGCCATTTCGATAATCAACAACGATCTGTGTGGTTATCAGTATTGAATGTTCAGTGTTTGAATGACCAGTGATCAAATATCGATTTTTCGACATTGATTTTTCTCGACAACTCTCGTCCCAATTTCAAATAACGAGAACACTTTTTTTTTTCTTCTTTTTTAAATGTTCATGTTACGGATTCAGTTCGGTTGAGAGAGATTGGACATTATTTTTTTTTTCTATGTTTGTTTTCGCATCTTTCTTCTTTTCCATTTCATGCAATGCAAATTTTAAAAATAAAAAATTATTTCAATAAGAAAGCATGCGCGACTTTGTTTATCTTCGATGTGTTTGTTGGGCTTTATTTTTTCTTAATTTTTGTTTCTTTCATTTTCATGATTTTGATATGTGATCTTGTTTTACGTGCTCTTTTTTGCTTGCTTGCTTTCTTTCATTGTCTTAACCAATATTATGTGGTGTGTGTATGTATATTGCGAGTTGAGGGGCTGACGTTTTCTCATGAATTTTATTTTTTATTTTCTTTTGTTTCTTTTTTTTGGCATAACGGCCATGTTCACGATACACGGAACATAGTACACACAGTGCTGTGTACAGCGACTTTGTTTATCGTAAGAAAACCATTTCTAGATAATAATGACGAATGAAATATTACAATATACATATTCCATGAATTGAACTAACGATTTCAATCTTTTGCTGACTTTGCGCGTTTCGCAAAATAAAATAAAATTCGCAAATGAATTGAGCATTGAAAACACATACACTCGAACATGCGGTGGCTGGAATATAATTTTTTTGAACAACAAATTCATCAATAATCGCTTTCTTTGTGGTGATTTTTTTTTTTTTTTGTAAGGCATCGGTGAGGCAACGATCAATTTTATTATCAGCGGTTACAATAATTCACTTTTACATATTTATTTTTTTTCCAGTTATTTTTTGAAAAATACACCAATTGAAATCCCTACGTGAAAAGAAAGTGCACAAACATTATAAGCACCATATACCTCACATTTTATACAAAATTAACAAAATAAATGAAACAAGACATTGTTGCCTGAATTGTATGATATCCGGGCTCACTGATAAAATGTCTGTACGTCGGTTTTTTTTTTATTTTCAAATTAAAAAAAGCAATTTTTTTTTTTTGGACTTGTGAGACATGTTTAATTACAATGGACTCTTAAATTCTGGTTGACGGTGAAAGAGAAAATTTATGATCCTAAAGTCGTTGTAAATGCCATGTGGCCAGTGGTACCAATGCCAGTGCCAGTGCCAATTAATTGGACACAAAATAATTGCACTTTCTCATTTTGTATACAATGCAATAAATTTCATTTTGCTGATGACATTTTTTGTCACTGATTTGCTCGCTTTGCATTTTTCCGATTACAAATTCAATTTTAATTTTTAATTGGAATTTTTCCCTCAACATGCATACATGAGTCATAGCTCACAGCACAATTCTCATTTCATTTTTTTAAATTTTATATCGCAAAACAAAAAAAAAAAAAAGAAAAGAAAAAAGAGGAATTTCAAATGTCTTGTCTTATCTCTTATCGCGCACCAGATTCTGATCTTATTCGGTTTGCTAAATTTACATCGATGTGACAATTCTCTCGATTTGTTATTTGCTGATTGTTTTCTTTTGGGTCTTCAATTTTTAATGAATGATTTTAATGAAGAGCATTCCATTCCATTCGAAAAATTCAAAAAAAAAAAAAATGATAGGAAATATACTGCGAGGAAGGGTTTACATTATACATACATATAAAACTGGCAAATCGAATTATTCCCAATTACTGAACAACAAAAATGAACTGAAAAAACCAAAAAAAAAAAAAGAAAGAATAGGCTCACATGCCGATATAATTAATAATAATAATGTTTTAATTTTTGTTTGATTTGGATCGAAAATGAAATGGAAAAACAAAAACATATAATTAAGCAGTGGCAGCAAAACGATGTACAACAACAGGCACCACACAACGCAAACGAATGAAATAATAATTACGCGTTCGACCGAAACAAAAGTGAATTGATATGTAGGTGAATAATAGAAATATAATTGTTGTCGATGTTGTGGAATTTATTCCTTAAATAATTCTGAAAATAATTTTCGAAAACGCAAATTTTAGGTGATTGGCTTTTGGCTGTGTATCTGCGGATTAATTAATTAATGGGTTTTGTTTAAAAAGGGTTTTCGTGTCCATTTCACATAAAAATATCGACACAAACGCTGCATAAACTTTAGAAGAACCATAGTAGAATTTTCAATCCATCAATGATCATTGAATGCACAATGTGAACCGGACAAGGCACGGAATGAGTATATTTGGAAAAATCGGTAAATTGAATCATTCTAATGGATGAATTTAATGCGAACATCGATTGTGAATGCAATGTCCACTGGGGAAAGTCTATACTGGGGAAAGTAAATATGTTACTATGGTATATGATGTATGTATTTGTTGAAGCGTTATTAAAATTTATTGTTATTATATCCTAGAAAAAGTCACTGCATAAATATACAATTTCTTCTGCACAATTAAATCACAATGGAAATGAATTTAAATACAAAATAAAATACAATGATTAAAAATTTGATTCGGTCGTTTCCTTCATTTCATTAACCTCGTCATTCGTGGAATATTGCAATTCGAGTCACATCACACACACACACACACACATCAAACACATCAAACACATTCGATAACAATAATATTTGCAACAACAACGGAGATATTTAATCGTTAGTTTCATGGAAATGTTCGGCTATGTGATAGCAAATAAACGGAATGCAATGATTTCGATAAAAAATAAAACGAGCAAAATCGTTTGGATAACAACATTCATGCAACCGAATGAAATGGAATTCCTCGTTTCTGCTTTTCAGAGCAAAAAAACTAAGGTAAAACAGAATGTCGAAGATAAGTCGAACAACCGATCGTTAAATGATCGATTGAATAATTGGTTGACGAAATGAAATGACGCGCATAACAAAAACGAAACACATTTCTCCGGCTTCATTTTTCATTTGTAAATAATGAAAATAAATTTTTTTTTGGTATTTTTATCAATCAAGAATGAAACCTGTGATTATAACAGCACGACTTTTAATTTGGCAAGAAAAACGATTCCACAATATTTCATTTTGAAAAAGCACAAAGTTTTGACACGACAATCTTTTCAAGGGATTTTCAATCATTCCATGAAAACTCCTTTTTAACCGATTCATTTGAATTTCATTTGGAAATTGGTTTTTTTGTCGCAATGAATTTGTTTCAGATTTTTATTATTTTTTTTTTTGGATACGTACGATTGATCTGCTCAATTTGATCCGCTTTTAAGTAGTGTTTTTTTCATTTATGACCGGAGAAAAACAACTGAATCACATCAAATTCAGTCAATTTATCGAATTCACAAATATTCATTTATTTTGTCCACCCAAAAAAAAAAAAAACAAACTTATACACCATTATTTTATCAAGAGTAAGACAAAAACAAATTTTATTTCAAATGTGAAATAAAAGTGTCAATTACGACGTGTATTTCGGTATAGAAATTTTTTGGCGAACCAGTGGTAGAATAATAACAACACACGAAAAAAGAAATAAAAAAAAAAATAAGACGACAACAACGAAACAGTCGAGAAGAGAACAGAGCTTTAAAACAAAAAATGATATACGAACGACGGTTGAAAAAATACTAACAATTCTGCAATTTGAATTCGATTGCTTCGGTGCCTCGGCATACGATATTCCATCTCTCTTGTGGGTATAAGCGAGCGTATCGGTGTAAAATTCCTTCCCGCATGTGTCAATACACATCGACGGCATAGCGATACAATAATGCGACGATCGAAACCAACAAACACGATGAAATTTATGAAAAAGAATAATAAAACAATTGGCTGTTCGCTGTTCGCTTTGCGCGCGATTCATATCAAAGAGAAAAGACACCAGAAGACGAAAAAAGAAAAAGAAGAAGAAGAAGAAAAAGTTGTAGAGAAGAAAACGAAAAAAAAAACAACAAATATTAAACTGTATGTGCTCGGTGTTCGGTGTTCGGTGTTCGGTGCTCGGTGTTCATCGATGTATGAGTTATTGATGCGGTCGTCAATGACGCTTTACGGCTTTACGTGCCGTAACCAATATGATACCTTCTGTTTAATAAAAATTCATTTGTTCCATACTTGACAATTGAAACTTCTGAAGGAAATTTCATGTTACCGATGATCGTTTATCGTTCATTCATTGAATGGGTAAGTTTCCATTTCTCGCATAACAATTGAATGGTATTATTAATTCTTCACAATCAGATTGAATTAATTTCAACATAAATCGTATGCAAATTGCATTAATGATATCGATCGAGTAGTTTTGATGGAGTTCCTTTACGTACGTATCGAAAAGTCTTTATAGTCGCAAACATATTTCACAAGATGGCGCTTCTTTTTTTTTTTGAAAGAAACTTTCAGCCTCTAGCGGTTTATAGGGCTTTTTCCATTTAGAATCCCGAAACTGGATCAAAAGTTTCCAGAATGTAATTATTTGATTGTCTGGAAAAACGGAATTTCCAATGAAATTCGATTGAAATTCCAGCTATCGATCCAATTGCTGATCTATTATCAACGAATGAGTGAGTATAAATGTTATCGATATTGTGCCTCCCTTTGTTGGAATGTGTAATTAGATAATACTGGGCGTTTATGACCTGTCAAAATGCCATCAGTCAACAAGTTACCAATGAAAGAGTGAAAAACATGAAATTTGGCTCAGTATAGGACGGTGAGAATATCGTTGATTTCAATTGACAAAAATTCATTCGAATGGAATTTTTCTAAATGAAAACAAACATTAAAAAAAAAAAATTGGTTTTTATTCGGGAAAAATGTCCGTCTCCGTTGAAATAAAACTAAATCGACCGAATAAAATTTATTATGAAAACGTAAGTTTAATGTTGATCGAAAATTGTTTTGTTTACAACTTTTTAACAATTAAATGATTCTGAATTTTTCCCTGTAGGAATCAATAAGTGGCCTATTACAAATCCATTGTCCAACCGAAACAAAACATGATGGAATAACATGCACATTAGATGGAACAGTGAATTTAACATTAGGCAATAAATCGGTTGGAATTTTTGAATCATTTTCGAATTCGGTGAAACCATTACAATTGATAAATAATACCGTACAATTGTGTACGGTTGGTAAATTGCCACAGGGTTTCAGTGAATTAGCATTTGAATTTTCATTGAATTGTTTAAAAGAACCGAAATTATTGTATGAAACGTATCATGGTATTTTTATAAATATCAATTATACAATTAAATGTGATATCAAACGAAGTTTTTTAGCAAAAAGCATACAAAAATCACAACAATTTGTTATTCAATATAAACCAAAACCAAATGTGCCGACAAATGAAATTAATTTCACAATCAGTCCAGAAACATTACAAAAAACGGCCAAAGAACGTATTACGATACCAAGATTTTTGATAACCGGACATTTGGATACGGTGGATTGTTGTGTCACCAAACCATTTACGGGCCATGTAAGTTTCAATACAATTACATATTTAGGCTTAGGCCATGCCATTAATTCTATTCATATTGTTAACGGCAGTTTTTAACATTCTCTCCCTGGAAAGAGTTTTAATATCAGCCATCTTCTTAGATTTTAAATACAATATCTGGATTTAGGATTGAAATTATCATTTTAAAATTCTATTTTTCTATTTCATTTTTTTCTTTTCCTTCTTTTTAATGCGTTTCTAGTTGACTATTCAACATACGGAAGTAGCAATCAAATCAATTGACTTGCAATTGGTACGCGTTGAAACGTGCGGATGCGCTGAGGGATATTCACGTGATGGTAATTTAATGTGCAATTATATTTTATAGAGCGTCATTAATAAATAAAATAATCTAATATAAAAAAAAAAATGAATTTTTTTCAGCTACGGAAATTCAAACGATTCAAATTGCAGAGGGTAATGTGTGCCCAAAACTTCAAATTCCAATTTATATGATATTCCCAAGACTGTTTACGTGTCCAACACTTATTTCTAAAAATTTCAAAATTGGTGAGATTTGTTTTTTATTGCACAACACATCACAAAATGCTTTCATTTGATCGATTTTTTGTTCTCGTTTCAGAATTCGAACTAAATTTATTTGTTATTTTCCAAGATGAGTATTTAGTGACGGAAAACTTTCCGATTGTGTTGCATCGATTCAATTGTTAGATTTAATTTTTTTGTGTTAGCAATATTATATATAAACTAGAAGGCTTTGAGCACAATCGTCCCCACAATCTACTTAAAATCGTCTTTAAATCGGACCAAATAATTTGGTTTAT
>GL501494.1:222004-232444 GCA_000149185.1 Mayetiola destructor
TTTGGTTCGTTTTTTCTTTCATTTGCTTTACTCGTTAAAATTAAATCTTATCTCAAGTGGATAATTCATCGACCAGGCAACTAGCCTGGCAAAAGCCGCTTGCAGTGAAACAAGCATTCTATGAAAATAACCTTAAACTGATTTTACAATTTCGCAATTTTGGATTTTCACATTTTTTTTATGCATCAATTTCATCAGGCTTGTCTCAACTGCACACATGGCCCCAAACTATATGTAAATTAGTCCAAAATCTTGTGAATTACATTTACATGGATATTTTACTGAAGCTGAAGCAAAGGCGGCACATATAGTTATTGCTTTCTTTATATGAATCAATTCTGTCTCATTACATCGACCTAAATTCAATAAAATATATGCATTTGTCGTCGCATCTCTTTCTCTTCTCGGTGACTCTTTTTTTCTACATTGAAATTTCTTCAAAATTAATTATGTTAAATTTATGTTATCTTTTGTTATTATTCACGTGGCCTTTGCCTTAGTACATTATACACACGATTATAGTAATGAGCCTCCATCACAGTTGGTAGATTGTTCTAGTGAGCAACAAACGGTATGTGTATGTGTGTGTGATCCATGATATCCCATTGTGCCAAATAGCATTTGCATAATCAAAAAAACAACCACCCGACAACATTCCAAATGGAAAAATGGTGTGGCTCCAAATTGAATTATTGTTTCACATTGTTAAATGACAAAAGTTGAATATGGAAAAAGAAAAATATGATCATTTAGATGGATGAATGTCATGCTTTTTGTCGATTTCATTTCGAATAAATCCCATGTGATCACTATAACGATTTCCTTTTTTCGGCTAACAGACGACAAAAACTGATATAAAAAAATGAAGAAGAAGAAAGATAACAGTAATAATAGATTTCCAAACTGGCGTCGCCATAATTTTCGTTGTTGTTGTTGTTGTTGTTGTTGTTGTTGTTGTTGCTATTCAATGATCCCTCATTCATTTCAGGTTTTCGTTTTTCGTTCATTATTGATAAGTGTCAGGCAAACATTAACGCGTTTCAAGTTATTTTTATTTTTCCGTGTAACCAAACGTTTGTCATATCTGATATGGCCATTGGCGTTAATAAAGTAATTTAGAATTGAAACTTCACCATAATTATTCATTTAGACACAACATTCAAATGCAAAGAGCCAAAACGAATATAACATTAAACAAATAACAAAATTAAAAAACAAAAAAAATTAATAATAACAAAATACGATTACACACCTGCCACAGAGAGTCGAAAACTGTTGTGATGGTAACAAACAAAATAAAAAATAATAGAAAGTTCAAAAGGACATTGGATTTGTATGTTTTCATTGCTCACATTTATAATTTTTATAAATGTTCGCTGTTTTGGCATGATTGTATTTAATGGAGAATGCATCAGTTCACACGACAACAATGCAGCCAACAGCAAAAATAATAATTTTTATCTGTATTCAAAATTCCGAAATGTTAATGTGCGTTTTTGTCGTTCACTTGTACTCACTGCTATTTGCTACTCCTTCATAATTTTTGTATGTTAACAACAAAATATTGAAGCAGACAAACAAAACGAAATCTTTGATGAAGAAATTGCTCGATGACTGAAAAAGGAAAAAAAAAACGCCAAAACAACTGGAAACAATCTCATAATTGCATACGCCGTGCAGAGTGTGTGTACACTTTGCGCACACTATACACGCAATGCCAATCGTTCCATTTCGTTTGCATTTGAAATATTCTCATTTCCATAATATTTGGTTTAAAAAATTTTAAAATGCACGCCAAATTGCACTTCATTGGCACAGGATAAACGAAAAGTCCTCTTCAAGTGGTAATTTTAGCAAAATTTATGCATGAAAAGAAATGACGTTTCATTTTTTTTTTAACTTACTTTAATGAAAATTCAAAATAAGAAATTGCTTTTGATGGTAAATGAAAAATGCTTTGGCACTTTCATTTGTACGCAAGATATTGAAAAAAAAAAATGAAAAAAAGAAAACACTTATTAGGCGTCGTTGGTCGTTGGTTTATGTAAATTTTCTTATGGTAATATTTTAAATGATTAAAGTGAAAGGTTTTTGTAATAAACGTGATCTTTTTATGGGGGGGAAAAAAAAACAGGAAAACAATTTTTTGTTCTTTCTTTTTGGCAATTGCGTTTGGATCTTTTCTGAATCACATCGATCTGAATTGAATTCTGAGAAAGAAGGTGTAAAAGGCCAGAATCGAATTCAATCCATTTTATCGTCAAACGTGTTTGTGATAACATTTTGTTTGCTCGTTCATGTACACGTATAACAAGTAAACATACAGAAAACAAATGCGCTATATATCATTTGAAGTGTTCCTGCCTTTTTATTCTACTCTAATATCTCTCTCTCTCTCTCTCTCTCTCTCTCTCTCTCGATAAGAAACATGCTTGTATTATTATTAGCATGTCGAATCACACACGTTTCCTGAACACTGAAATCAATCAACGAATGGAAATTGATAGACTGATGATTAATAAGCATTCTTTTTTTTTCCCCATTATTTCCGATTTCATACAAAGTATAAAAATACATTTGCGCTCATTTTGTGTATAGTAAATATCAATCGAATATTAAAATTACAGTTCACAATCGTTAGCCTTACTTATTGCCTATTAGAATTTGTTTATATTGTGTCAAACAAATTAGAAAATATAGCGATAGCGAATGAATAATATTTAATAAAAAAATAATTAGCGTTGACGAGATACATGAAGCAAAAAAAAACAAACGTGTAAAGAGTTCTAGATTTGCACACAAAAACCCGATTTCATTTCCATTGACACATGAAATAAATAATCTTATCGAATAATGACGACGTAATTATTGCATTCAATTAAATTTATTTTGATTAATAGCATCGCACATTGCCAGTGCAACTTAGCAAATGGTTATAGGAATTTATAATTTGAGCACATGCAGAAAAACAAGAATCGAGCTCGGTGCCATCTGTCGATCATTGCATTAAAATTAAAATTAGATTTTCAAATGTTCGCGAAAACGAACATAAACAAAAAAAATTGTTTACCTCTGAGGGCAAAGCGCGAAGCGTTGCAATCAAACCATCATGATAGGAAAATCAAAATGAAATTTATTTTCGCCTGCTTTCGAATAATTGTGATTACATTTTATTTTTTAAGAGAATTCTCTTTTCTTCCACTTCAATAATAACGTTTGCTGTTTACTGTTCACTGAATTCTTGTGATCAAAGCGTTTCACATTCAATGGTCACAATTTCTTTAATTTACCTTTCATTTCTCATTCGACTTGCAAATGAATCGACCACGATTGAGTTATTCATGTTATATTTACCGGAACATCTTCGATTCGAAATAATTTCAATTCGAGACTGTAGATTATAGCCAACGGATAACAGAAAAAAGTAAATATTTGAAGTGTAATAAAAAAAAGGAAAAATAAAATTTTCGTATGCACCATTAGCCATCAACCAGTATCGAATATAAAATTTTTGTTCAACTGGGCCAATGGCAATTTATTCGCATTCCGAACAAAAATCAATGCTTAATAACATCTGGCCTACGAGACCGGGAACTAAATATCTGAAAAAATTCTATGTATGAATCAATATTTTGAAAATCCTTTTGAAAATGCGAAAGGTATTTTCATTCCAATGGTTCTTTTTTCCGATTTTTTTCGTGTGAACTTCGTTTCGTTATTTGCTTCTATTTGTCTTGAGTTTTTACCTTTTTTTTAATTGAAATTATTTTCTGAATTTTATGTGGTTTTTTGGAGTGTCCGCAACAAACGTTCTTGTCTCGATTGGTTCGGAAATATGCGGAAACAAATTGCAACGCTTTTGTTTCCATTTCATTATTTATTCAATATTCCATATTCATTATTCATTATATCATGAATCATGGTTTCATATTTAAAATACGTGAGGCCGTGAAATGAATGGAGCAACATGAGACGCATAACTGATTGATGAGAAACACTTTTGATTTTTTTTTCTATGGAATTTCATTTTGCTTCAAAAACTTTTTGAAATTTTTGAACTTCTTTTTATCGTTTGCGAACGAATCAGTGATAAACAAACAAGACCAACCATCGATCGATCGAAAAACCATCTGAATAAATGTGAACGTTGCAAGTTGCAAAAGCAAAATATATGGTCAAATCAAATGGAAACTTCGGAATTTGGACAGTTGAATCGAATAAATAAGATGGTTTGTGGACCTTTCTGATAACGTGCACCTGTCAAACGTGCCATGTCTTTCAATTTACGGCAAAAATGTTCTCTTTTAAATACTAACCAGATCGAGAGAAAAAAACCCTCCTTCAATCAGAACACATTTCCTCTTTTGCCTCAATGCGGTTTTTACACTCTCCGTTTGTACGTGCGCCTGTCGATCATCATAACTTTGGCCATTTTTCTCTAACAATCGACTCCTTTTGTTTGTTTCGTATGTAGATGGGAATTTCCCATTGGGAAATCTTTAAGTGGCATATTTTAGGCAATTTTATCTTTACACCCAAACAAATTCTTCGGCAACATTCATTCGAATAATTCTATGAAATTAAAATGAGCGAATCGTGTTCTGTTTTCTATAAAACGAAATTTATATATTTCGGATGTAGTAAACTTTGCTGGGGTTCACACAACTCTTACACATCAATTTTCATACATTTAACTGAATGAAAGTGTTTTGATCGAAAATTTAAATTTGATTGACAATCAAAAGTCTACGTTTTTCAACATCATCATCATTTTCGTTTCGAAGAAATTTCCAACTGTTATTAGAATAGATCTGATACCAATTGTAAATTTGGGTCTTGGCCGAATATGATAAACGTATTGATTTATCATAATGATTCATATGGAAAATAATGTGTTTCAAGGTTGAGAATTGTTGATAAAATATTTGGAAAATAAATAATAATGTTTGTTGTCCAGAATGGTTTCGATTTGAATGGTGTATTTGATGTGTGTCCCGGCATGAATTTTTTCTTTCTACGCTTGTCAAAACCGAACACGTGCCTGAAGAATTTCAATATTCTTTCTTTTTTTTTCTTTCATTCGCTTAACAAAATCATCAAAATGAAAATGTTTGCCTCATATTCGTGTTCAGATCTAGATAATAATTCATTTCTTAAACACTTGTGTAGATTATAACCTGTTATCGTTCATTGTTTCCATGGACTTGATTTGCTAATCGCTAATACACCTAATTTTTTTTTTTTTTTGTATCATGATATAGCTAACAATCTGCGTTTTAATTAGTGCGTCTCCGGCACTCTTCTTCAATTCAAAAAGTTTAATATCTCTTCGATGGTATTTATTTGATCAATAAAATTAATAAATATTATCATTATCTGTTTTGCCAAATTTGCTTTTACTCTAGTGTTCTTTATTTTTTCGTTTATTCAGGGCAAGTAGTTTTTATTGGCCAGATATTTTAATTGGGTAGCTCTAAATGTGTCTCAGTGATGTAAGCTCATCAGACTTCAAATATGACATCAAAATTATCAAAAAGAATGTGCGCACAATTTTTTTTTTGCATTGAACATCGACCATTTTATCGAACATCGGCCATCTACTGTATGAGCTGAAAGTCAGAGATTCTGTTTACGAAAATTAATTAACCCGTTTCTTCGGCTTATTTTCCTCTATTTTAAATGGAAAAATTATTGAAAACGTTGTTCTGTTTCTCTTCAAAGAAATTGAACGCAACTAAAATTCGAAACTTATAGTTCGTAAGTGGAAAGCCCAGGCATGATAAGACTATTCCTATTGTTGTACATGCATCTTCTTTTAATGCCAAAATAGCTATCAAATTCCAGAAATATTGAAATCTCAATGCTCTAAAGGCAAGTAGCAACTCTGGACTGTGTTTTCCCTTGAATGGAATTTTCAACATGTTGACACTTATTAATTTAAAAAAAAAATTAAAACGTTCAATCATTGGAAGCTAATCGGTAAATTCAATTCTCATTGAAGCCCGTAAATAAACAAAAACTTTCATGGAATTTCGTTTATATTTTGTGCATTGTATCAAAGTATTCGCTTCATGAATATCTTTATGTGTGGTTGTTGTTTGTTTCAGTTGATAATGATGATCAACGATTTTATTATTATTTATTATCATATTCGTTTGGTGATTTAGCCTCTTATACACATTATATTTTTGTTTGTTGCGAATATGTGTGTGTGTGCCTGTTTTTGCATGAGATTCCATTTGTTAATAAATTCAACTTGAACACTGTAAATAAAACGGACGTTTTTTATTTCTTCTTTTCATTTTTGAATCATTCAGTAGCCCGTCTGTTTTTTTTTGGTTCAACTAGAAATCGTGTCTCTCATTTAACTGCGTCGTTATTTCATTTGCAATCACTTATTTGGCATATGCATTATTTTTTTTTTTTGGATGTTGTCGTTGCTGCTAGTGGACCACTGAGCCCAACCAATATGAATAAATAATCGGCAATGGTTGAACCATGCTCTAAGATATACTTTGAACTGAACATTTTACTCTTTTTTTTCCCCGCATATTTCTTCTGATGATTTTGTTTTTGCATTCATAGCCAACTAAAGCTATATAATAAATAATGAATTCGACCCAGGTTCCGGCTATTTTATACACGAATAACTGTTTTTATTCTCTTCGACTTTCATTCACTTTATTTCATTTGACTGTTGAAAATAATTTTTTCCACTTTCAAACGGATTAGTTCATTTATTCCACACACACACATAGTCAGTGAATGAGAGAGAAAAAATGCGATGCTAGTTGAAGTAGCTTAGGGATTCAGTTCAAATGGCAGCTAAAATAATCGAATACTACGAGCAAAAAAAAAGTACTGTATTTCGCATAATTTACTCATTTCGGCTGAACCACCAGTGTCAGTCCAGTGTTTTTTTTTTAATTCTTTACTTGGTCTCTGGTTGCGTTGTGATATAGCACAATTATATTGCAACCATTTATAAGGTTAACTGTAATTTATGGTTTTGTTGTTGTTTCATTTAATGGATCAATCAATTTGCATATTTGTAATTTCTTCTTTTTATTTTTTTCGCTCTTTGTCTTCTTCTTTTCAATTTCTTTTGGATTTTTTTTTTTTTATTGTGGTTTTATTTCTTGTGTCCCGTCTCATTAGCCAATTTTAATTGCTCTCGTGTTCGAAAGCTTTGACCATTTGTAGCATTTATGGCATTGCAATGAAGAGTCTCTTTCCCCTTCCTATTTTTTTTATTTGGTGTTGTACGAAATTTGGTCTCGGATAATTTAACGATTTTTAAGTCTTTTTTTTCAGCTATAAGTGATTCCCATTGGAATTATATATGGTTGAAGAAGAGAAATAAAAATACGATTTCAACTCCTTCGAATTTTCTTTTTTTCCTATTGCGATTATCCGATTGATAATCTACTAGATGGGGATCATTTATCAGTGGCACGTAACGATACGATTTAGGATTTTTCCTCTTTTGATTAATTATAATTATTAACTGAAAGTGGCAAACACGCAAACACGTGTAACGGAGGTTTGGAAAAACTTTAATAATACACATGCCACATGCCACATGCCACATGATTAAATGTACATTGTACACGACCTACGTGCGTCCAATTCATGTCAGAAAAAAACTTTTTGAGGGCGAATCAACATTTTAATTGAAAATGTAACCCCCGTATCCTGGTAGATATTACGCACATAGTAATTCTGATATTGATTGCCTCCTAATCAATACATTTTCAATTCATCTACTTTGATCATACCGTTTATGTGTTCGGCATATACTATTCTTCATATTTACATAATAACAAATGGAAACTTTCAACAAAACTACCTACTTAATTTAGAAGTTACTAGCTTTGAGATCATGGCACTTCGCTCTTGTTTCCACTGGCTGGCTGTTTATAGTCTTTAAATGTTAAATGTTCGTTGTTTTACTTCTTTTAACAACGCCGGAACACCATCCATTCAGATAATAATAATAATTGAACGTTTAGTCTTAGGCCTGGAACATGAGCTTGAGTTTGTATTCAGTTGTAGGCAGCAAACAAACATACTTCAGGACTGAGAACTTGGGTAATCAGTTTAATCGAGAATTATCCCAAAGAAATGCAAAAACAAATGCAGGCCAAACGGTACTTGATCATTTGCATACTTTATGGTTTCTATTTGGTTTGTGCTTGCTTAATATATTCAACATCCAAAAAACTAACAACAACCAATCCGTTGCCGTTCTCTCGTCAACATCAACAGAAAGAGAAAAAGAAAGTTAATCTAGTGTTAAAATCCGTACACATCCTGTTTTTGGTATATAGTACAGAGATATTAAGCCAACTACCTACATATGCATGTAGAATTATTATTTTATAGTATGTTGTAGATGTTGGATTGCGATGTGAGGATGGCTTCATTGCTCATGGCTCATGGCTCATGAAAAAGCATTATATATTCAAAAAAAAAAAAAATTTTAATTTGTTTAATTAGTAAACGAGTTTTGTAATGTTATCTAGCTTTTTTACACGATACATATGCACTCAACTACACTCACATTTCGATCCGACATCCCATGACATTTATGGAAATTAAATTGAAATGAACAAGCTGCTTTGCTTCAGACTTTAGACTTCAGACTGTCACCTCTTTTTCTGCACAACGTTTCATATTTATTTTCCGGATTTTTTTCATTCTTTTCCAAACACAGCAGCAGCAGCAGCACAGTTGCCTCTTATTTTCTAAATAATAATAATTTATACACTTTGCCTTTTGTTTCGGTGTTAGTTTGTTTTGCCGCCTATCCGGCATACTTTTGCCAATTGCTGTTGCCAGTTGACATTGTGTATGTGTTATTGTTTACGATAATTTCATATTAAAAACACTTCATTATGGGTATATTGAAACGTGAACAGTAAACAATGAACATAACACTGTTGGTAAATATATGTTAAATGTTAATATGGAGAAGCCTAAAGAGCGATTATGTGAAACGAGATGAAAAAATGAAGATTAAAAAAAAAAACAAAAAAACAAAACTGAATAAAAAGCACATGGAGAAAATGGATTGCTGTGAAAAGGTTTCAATTTCTGTTCAACTGTTTAACATCACGTTTGCACATTATATTCGTTTGTCTTATTCCGCAAACAAATCAAAACATTGATACACGTGACGGCAACAAATTTCCATCCAAAAATGTTTTTTCAATTCTCAATGAGCTGAACGCTTTATCTTTTTCGTTCGATTTACTTCGGTTTTTATTATTTATTTTTTTTTTTTTTTACTTCGTTTTTTTGATGCCTTTGCACAGTACCATGACGACTTTCCGATCGATCAACCATAAAAATGAATCAGATGCTTGTCAGTAAAATCAAAAGTTTTTTTTGGCAAAATCGAAAGAGGAAAAGAAGAAAAAAATAATAACATTGAAAATGTAGGAACGTTGTTGGTGATAAGCGGCATAGAGCATAAGGCACAGACTATAAACTACGTATTGCTCATGTCATTTGAATTCACATTCTTCTTATCACATTTCATCGCTTCTATCTCGTTTGCCATTATTTTACTCGTCTGTTTGGAGCGAAAAACAAGTTTTAAATTACATAAAATTTGATCCGTTGTATTGGTATTTGTCAATTGAACTTGAAAATAAATCGCGTTCTGTTTTTTTTTTTTACTTCGTGGGATACTTTGTTTGGCGATAAACGATGGAATGTATTAAGGTGTAGTTTCAAACCAAACACATTGAAATATTTAATTTTAAATCAGAACTTTTTATTCGTTGTATGAAATTTAAGGGGAAAATCAAATGAAACACGATTCGAGAGCTCAACTTTCCAACATCATTGAATGGAAGCTCAAGAAAAGTTCGGAATTTAGTCGTCGGCTGCATTGACAATTTTATTAAAAACATAGCAAATTCCGTTTCTTTTGCCAAGGGAAATCTTTTTTCAGTTTATTCGTTGTGTTTATGGATGAACAATTTATTTCTGAATTTCGAATGCTTGCAAAGTTTGTTACATCACGAAACGAATCGTGGTTTGTAATATTATAGAATTAAATTTAACATTTGTTTGATTTTAGCTTCTTGAAATTGAAGCAGGGCAAAATGCAATCGAATCGCATTCACTGTTCGGTGTTGCTCAATGGTGCACTGTCGATTACTATATTCCCATCAAATGTGATAGCAACAACAACAACAAAACCAAACACATATACGAAGCAAAGAGTTTCAAATTGGATTATTGCACTTCCTTTTTAACTGGCTGCGCTCGGCTAAATATTGGATTATTAGTCCTAATTATTATTTATTTATGTTTCAACTTTGTAACAAAGTTCCGAGAACAAAACTTCAAGACAAAAAAAAAATTGGTAAATTCCTATTTCATAATTCAAATTTTTTTTCTTTTCCGTTTCCCCGGTTGGAGATTTGG
>GL501494.1:233078-253384 GCA_000149185.1 Mayetiola destructor
ATATGAATTTCATTTGGTATCGTATTGAATTTTCCTTCTTTCTTCATTGTTAGACTTTATTGGATATATTTTGCGCTACTCCAATTGGAGTGAATACAATTATTTAGCATTTATTCACAATTGAATGATTTACAATTTACACAGCATCATTTTTCATTTTCGGATTTTCCCCATCGATTTTCCAATGAAGATATTTCGTTCGAAATCGATGGATGATAGAATTGTCTGCTAATTAGTAGATCTTCCGGTGGAATGATGAGCATAACAGTACGGTGACAAAATGCTAAAAACAGAACTGGGGGACAAAAAAAGAGACCAATCTTGTTCGCGTTAGATTGATCATCGTAGGTAACAATGACATTGTCGTGAAATAGATTCAAATTGATGAATTTCAAATTTGATTGTGAAATTGAGAGTGCGAAATGTGAAACGCTTGAAAGTTTATCACTGTGTGTGTAATGTGTAATAAGTAACAAATTATCATTCCACTGTATTCCTTTCATAAGCCGTGTGCTATATGTCTATCACTTTACGCTGAGGAAAAAAAAACGATGAATTGCATTGAATGGAATTGACGTGAATTAATATTAATTTAAGTCATTTAATCAGCTGTGTATAACATAAAATGTCTAACAAAGTCTGATTTGGTTCATCGGCAGCTAAAAATTATTGGTTTTTTCGCCTTCCGAATCTACTTCATCATCATGTATTTTGGTGTCTTTGTACAAGTAAAAATGTCTGTCACATGAAATTCTGTTACAAAAAATAAACGAACGGGAAATCCAATTGATTAAAAATCACATTATTCTATGATTTTTGTATGTACATTGTATGTAGACGGTTTTTTTTTTACATCTGAACGACTGTGTCTGATAAGAGACATTTTTGGAATTTCCATTCGAATGTAAATGCGTTGTACGTACGAGCGCCTATGTCATATACCATTATATATCGTATCTGTATGTTGAATGGAGAGAAAATGATGGAAAAAGAGAAGACAATCTTTTATTCTAGATTTAAACGAAAGAACATTTGAGACTTACGTTCAATATTCACGATTTACACAGACAAAACATAAAACGACAAATGCAATTTCACTCGACGCATTATAGTTTTCGGCATTGTCATAAACTACTCATCCAGTCACCGCAACAAATCAATTTTTCTTCTTTCATTTCAATAGCAATGAAATGCATGATATTCAATTAAACATTACGTTTTCAATGAGTCTGGTGAGAATAAGTTGTATGTGCCTAGTAATTATTTGTAGAGTTCCAAAATGTGTATTTTTGCGAATTGATGACGCTTTTTGTAATTTAAAATGCCAAATTCGGAACTGAAAATATTCACCGGACTAATCATTTTTGAATTAACAACTAAACCGAATGGCACGAAACATTGTATCCATTTGAATTACGACGTGAGAGATTGTCCTGAGATTTTTGTGACACAGATTAAATTGTTGTATGTTTAGGATCCTTCCTACATCCGTAGAAATCTTCACAAAGTTTAAATCATTCGAAATCTTCTGCTTTTCATTCGTCAGAAACGAATTTAACTCTAGAGGTTCCTGAAAATTTCTTTTCCGTGATCAACTGTCACTTGTCACTCGAAAACCGCCAATTTGAAAGTTTCGGCTTTGCGTCACCATTCTAATGCATATCATACAAACTACTTTGCCCGAAAAAAAAGAATGACAAAAAAATGGGAGACAAAAAACTAATTTGTTACGTGGCTGATTAATTATTATAATGAAATCAAAACAAATGAAATGAATACGAAAAAAAAAATTGAGAACAAAACCGACGGAACATACTATTGCCAACGATAGCAAAAATACCAATCAATGTTGGATTTAATTTTTTGATCCTTCATTTTTCGTTTGTTGACTTTATCTTTTGTGTCACTCTCACCAAATTGCACTTTAAATTATTATTCGCCATTTAAATCGTTATCATCACGTTATAGCAATTTTGAAATTGGAATTTTTACCATTTTCGTTTCATTCAATTCGATGTGCTTAAGCATTCGAAATATGTGCGCTATACATTAGATGCTTTCATTGCATCGGCTTCATATCAATTTCTCTGTATTTTTCTCTCGGTCTCTGTGCACTGTGCACTATGCATATAGTTCGCTTATAAAAAATGTACAATGTATTCGGCATTCAGCATTCAACTTTGTTGTCATTGGATCCCATTGTTTTAGAATTCAAGATTTATTATGCATTGTCGCATTTTAAAAAGCGTGTGACACCGGCATCATCAAAATGGTATACCAGACAAAACTCAAGCACAAAACGAAAACGAAAAAGAAAAAGAAAAGGAAAAAGAAGAAGAAGAAGAAACGGTGAAAATTTCTCAACGAAACTCATTCCTTCGAATTTATAAAATTGGAGAAGAAAAACTTCGTGTGCTGCAAAAGTTTTTGTGAATGTGTGATGATCTTAGTACACGAAAAAAAAACAAACGATTTTCCATTTATTTCGGGTTGACAATTACAATCGTTCCTTTTATCTTTTGTGAATATTCAATTTTCGGTTCATTTCCTCATACTGATAATAATAATAATCGTTATGAGTTGAAACGAAAAACGAAATATCAATTGTTATTTAATACCATAAATAATAAATGATAATAAGCTTGAGCAAAATGATTTTGATATTGAATAATAACCAGCGACAAAGGCGAACTCTTCTAATTATTATTATTTTCGCCATTTCAAATCTGTGAGTGTGTGTGTGTGTGTTCAATGGAAATTTTGTTGAATGAAAATGAAAATGAGATGAATAATGTTGTTTGGGGGAGAAAAAAAACAATCCGGATTTGATCTCACGCCTATTGTACAAACACTCGAAACACAAAAAAAAAAGGTAAAAACAAAGAGAAAACTACGGCTACGTAATTAGTCATTCGGATTGAGCATGCTCTTTTGTTTGGGCGCTTTAAGAATGTTTCACATTGAAATGAAAATGAAAAGAAAATAAAATCGCAAAAAGAAAAAAAAATGGATTGAAAAATGTGACTCATTCTGATTATCATCAAACAAATTCATTCAACCCGCACACAAAATCCAAATATACATTTAAAAATGCTTCAACTCCGATTAGTCGCATAACCCATACAATTAATTATGACCAAATGCTTTCAAGCTTCAATCTTCAAGCTTGTCCAAAATGGAGTGCTGAGCTGAAGATTTTTGATGTTGGTTTCAGTTTCCCATTCAGTTGTCACAGTCACTTTCTAGTTATTCTTATTTTCTATGCCAAATAATGAAAGGCGACACTTTCATGGTTTAATGATGATAACATTGAAAGGAAGAACAGTCGAATGGAAATGCAATTTATTTCAAAAATATATTTAATATTTCCAAAATGGATGGCTTCGCAGCTTGTGTCTTTTGGAATTTGAAACCAAAAAAAAAAGCACACAATAAAAACGTTGTGCTCATTATTATTTGACCAAATAATGGCAATGGTATTCATTGCACATTCAAATAATAATAACAGACACAATCTAATCTGAAGATTTGGTGATTTTGTTTATTTTTTTGATTCAATGCCTGATACTGGATGCATATATAAATATGTGTATTGTATATACCGCAAATGTCAAATGTTCAAAAAAATAATATGCGAAAAGCTTCGCTCCCCGGTTGTTGTAATTAATATCGGATAAGTTTTTAGTTGGATGTTGTTGTTTTTCTTTTTTTTTCGTATACATTTCGTGGCCAAAATATTGAGGGTCTGGTATCTGATGAATACGAGTTAAGATTATCTATATCGAAATCCAGTTGTCTGAAATTGAGTATGTTGGATGTTGTAGGCACAAATGTTGATGCCAATTTCTCATAAAAAATTTTTCCAAATGTAACGGAACAAAAGTGACACAACATCGTCATCAAAAACTCTAGAATTAAAATTAAGATCTTACATTATATAGAAGTGTGAATAGCCACTAACCACAAAAACCGAAGCCATACACACGAAATATCGCCACATTCGTACAATTCGAACACATTTCGCCTTAATTCTCGAATTGAAGTCGAGTAATACCGACTTAAGCCAAATCTATGAGTATAATATTGATTATTATTATGGATATTATTATGATTCTTGGATTGGAGAAGATATGCGCAAAAATAATTGAAGCGGTTTCTAACAAACGCTTTCGTGCATCTTTCAATATTTCCGTAAGGCTTAACACAATCGTACACTCACCCACATGCATATGTTATTTTCGTTTGGATTTATCCAAGTGTCTTTTTGTTCGTCTTCTTATTTTTTGTCCCTTGGAATGAGAAATTTCTTTTCACGCTTCTTGATGCAGTCAAGTCATTTCGGCCGCAATTTATGGCTTCAAAGAACATTGTTATCGGTATTAAATGTATACATATAGATGTAATGTGCAATTCTTCGATTCAAATGGAAATAACAGAATCCAAACAGAAAATCGAATGGGAATTCATTTCAATCCGAATTATTACTTTGGCAAAGAAAATAACATCGAATATGATAATAATATATCCATATGTTTATCCGCTTCGCATTCGAATCGTATTAAAAGTAGAGAGTAAAAGTATCTATATTTTCTAGAAAGCAATGACAACAAATATTACTTTATTTTAGGCCTGCATTCGTATTTATACCAAGTGAGTGATTAAGCATTCACTGTATGCAAAATGTGAAACCATGTTTACGTTGGAAATCCATTGAAAATTGTTTTGCATATTTTTCAAGTGGTTTGTTCTCTGTTCTCCGTTCTCCGTTCACGGTTCTTCGGATCCAATTTGGTTGCGCTTAGATGTTTGTGTGTGTTTTTTTTTCGGGAGGTAAATGGCTATTGTTTGGATACCATGCAACATGCAACATTTTTTCGGGTCCGTTAAAAAAATCTCTGGCACACAATTGCAGCTTACAATGTAAGAGGCAAAAATGGGGCCAGTCAACACTAGAACACTGAATGTTGATGTTGATATTCTTGAAGTTATTTCACAGCACAGAAATTTTCCTAAGTGAATTGGATCGGGATGCATAATAATTTTCATTTTCTACGTACGAAGAATGTTTAATGTTTAACGCATGAAAATGGTAAAATAGAAATTTGTTACTGACGATATTTATCACAGAGAGCATAACATAGAAGAAAAAAAATACTTTCTCTGCATCATCATCATCATCTACATATGTATAAGAGCGAAACGAAGAGAGCACTGAACGAAATCCAAACATAGTTGCTTATAGTGTGTACGGTGGCTTCACAGCTCCAGTGAAACTGTTTCACTCTTCAATTTTAATTTTGCATTTTCTTTAACTCTTTCAACAATGTGTTGAATGTTGAAACAAGATTAGGCAAATATATTGTGGCCAAACAGCAAACATGCAAGAAGATGAATAGAGAGAGGGATAGAGAGATTTTGGAACTGCCGCAAGATTCTTTCCATTTTCAAAATGAAAATGTTTGGAAATATTTTAAGGTATCCAAAACAAAAGTGATTATGATGTAGAGTGAACAGCTTTGGCTCTTATCGGTGAATATTGAGCACAATATGGAATGTGTTCTGCTTTTTGTGTGTGTGTCGACTAAGCTCGATGAGGTAAATCTATGTATCGATGCATCAAATTTCATACGGTCCATAAATATTTTAAACGCGTTCACTGTGCACACAAATTCATGAAATTTTGCGGGGCATTCGTTTTAGGGAAAGCATATTTAGTTTAATTCATGCTACCAAAGAGATACAAAACGTTTATTTTCTTTTTGTCGTTTTTCTTTGGTGTATGTAGTTTTGTGGAAAACAGATAACCATTCAAGCGAATGAACTAAAGGATTTAATTCGATTTTTTTTCTTTTTCTTTTTTTAACCTAAAAATCAATGTTTCAATTTTGTTCTTGCTTTCTTACAATGTACGAAGTACGAAGATGTCGCATTAGACGCATAGATACCATCGGATTCACGTTTTCCTTTTGTTCCGATCTGACTATTCAAAAGAGGAGTTTTTTCCTTCTTTGATTGATTCACATTGCTTTTTTCTTCTTAAGATTATCGCACACTTTGGTTTTATATTTACATTCACAATAAATACAATGAAAGTATGTGGATCACATTCCAGTCAACAGGACAGAATACCAATTGCATTTGTTTGAAGTTTAAATGGTATTATTTTGTTTGGTTTTTTTCCTCCTTTAATTTTTCCGTGATGCATCAAAATGGCGGGCAAATGTGTGCACAAATATCGTTACGATTCGAATTCTTATTTTCAAGTTCCGATTACATTCGGATTTATTTTGTTTTGTTTGAACATTTCTATTATTTTTTTTTGATGGTTGATATTTTGCTTTTATTTGTTCGGAAGTATTCTATACAAGCAAGAAGTACAATGGAACGCGCACTTCCAACTACGCTACTATACACTTTGAATGAAGGCAATGCAATGCCGAATTTATTATTAGCCATTTTTGCCAAGGAACGCATCGATGCACAAAATTGCGCAAAATAATTCCATACGAAAAAAGCCAAAGCCAGAGAAACAATAAGCATTTAAATTTTCTTTCAGGCTTGAAAGCAGCCATATGGTGCTGTTTCACGGCATAAAAAATGCGGCCAATAAAAAATATTCGATTTGAAAATAGAATGCTTACCCCGAAAATCGCATTGATGAAAAACCAATATTGGAAATGTACCCACAGCATCATATGGCCACAAGACAATGATGACAAAGTTGACCGATCGATCGAGTTCATTATAACTGATACATATTTGCATGCAATTGATGTAATTTATAATAAGAGTTCAAATGAAAATGAAATAATGATGATTTAAATGTGAATATGTGTGTACAACATTTGCATCTACTAGGGGGGAGGAGGAGGGGGGTTTAATAGGAGTAATGGAACGTGTTTTGTATTCGATTGCATCGTTGTACAGTGTATAGATATACTTTTAATTGAATCGCAATCGTACATTACATTCAATCGATTGGAACAGAAAACCAATTTCGATTTAAGCATATTTACGATTTGCGACAAACACACGGGCACCGCATACACATTAAATCGTTCACAAATCAGATATTGAATCGAAATAAAGTGATTTAATGTATGCTGTTTGCGTGTAAAGATAAAATAATAAATTTTACAAATTCGAAACTGCAATGCTCATTTTAAAATCAAATGCACAACATCAGCAAAAGTAAAAACAAACTCATTCACAATTCTCATCATTTGTGGTCAATAATATGCCATCGGAATGTCTGATTCAATGCACCGAAAGGGTTAATAGAGAATACAAGCGATCGCTCAATTGATTTAGAATTCTTATTTGGAAAGACCAAATCCGATGCGCAATCAAAATTGTTTTCATTGTAATGATTGTTTGATTGAATTTGGAAATCAGAACTTTGTTTTCAACAAAGCGATCAGAATAATTGTTTTGTTGTGTGTGTGTGTATATTGTCCATTGTTATTGTACAAACAACATGTATGCATAATATGAATGGTGACAATTGATTATTATTATTTATCAGCATTTTGAGGAACAAATTCATTCCAACTGAAAAGTGAGCATTCCAAATTCGCATGATTTTGCATACCAATCGGCATTTATAATTAAATTCAATTTCAATTCCGATTCATGGAGTTGAATATTTCATGTGATATTGACGATTTAATATACACAAATTGAATGGATTGATTTGACAAAATGATCCATACAAAATGGAACAAAATCTCCAAACTAATGCTATACTATAAATCGAATACAAAAAGTAGAATTGTACTTTTTACTTACCTCTTCTAAACATCGTTGGCCAATAGCTTTTGGATCGCATTGTATACCGAATGTTGTACCGTTTGGTAAATTAACCAAACACAACATTTTATTGGTCGATTTCATTTTGATAATTTTTTTTTTTTTCGAAACGTTGATTATATTTCGAATTATTCGAATGAAATGTGGCTCAAATATCAAATAAATAGAAGAAAAACAAATAATCCTAAACTGACAAATCCCATCGAATTGATTTGAATATATATATTGTTTGTAAATATTTTAAATATCGCGTTGTCATTACTTGAATATTAAAATTCATTGAATTTTTTCGCTTTTTTTATTTATTTTGTTCTTTTCACGGGTTTGCCTTTTTTCCCCGGTAATTTGTTTTTTTTTCTGAATTGTTGCTGTTCCTCTTTTTAGTCTTTTCTGTCTGCCCTCAATTGAATCACAAAAAACATTTCATTTCGAAGAGTTCAAGAGTGTTTAGTTGCTCAAAGGAAAAATAATTCTATTGCCTGGAAACTCGATCACTTTCAAATTGAAACCGAAAATTTATTTCAATTTTCAAATTAATTCAAAAAAAAAAAATATTTTCAAATATTCAGCGAATCCGATTGCTTGTATTTCAATTATCAAATCACTTGAAAGCAATAAAAACAACAAGAAACGAAATTAAACCGTATTTTTTCTTTGCTTTGTGTCTCTTCTGTGTTTTGTGTTTTTTTTTCCAATTCAGTTTCGTTTACCATCGATATTTCGAATGCATAACTTAACGTGTATTATCGAAAATGATATGAAACCCGAACATAACGTGTTGACGTTTAGCAAACGAATGTCTATGTTGAGCAATGTTACCGTCCTCTTAAACATATGAGAGAGTGCCCCGAAAGAAAAAAAAAAAAAAACCGAAAATATAACTTGTTGTTTCTTCTTCGAAGCGTGCAGCCCGAAATCCAAAATGTTATTGAACACACACACACTATTTACGTTAAAGACAAGCGCGCACTCAATAGCTTCGTATTTTCCACTGTTGGCTACCCACCACCGTGGGTCGTATCGTCGTCGTCGTCGTCGTTGTCGTTTGTTGCTGGTAGTCGTTGCCGTCGTCTTTGTTTCTTTTCGTTCTTTTTACTCCGTTATTGGAATCGCTTTGGTTGTTATTATTGTTGGTTTTTTCTTCTTTAAATTTTAATTTAGTGTTTTGTTATTGTTCTGTTCGGTTGATATCAACGACAACGAGTTACTCGGTTCCAAACAGTAATCGATGTGCCGACAATATGACTATGATTGACTTTGATGGAAATTTATTCATATTATTTTCAAGTCTTTTGGTTGTTTTTATTTTTTTATTTTTTTTTACAAATTCATTGAATGATTTGATTGCTACCGCTTAGTCGCATTTCTATTCCGCGTCAATCAACCAACCATTATGGTAATAACAATAATGCATCCGCATCAAAAAAAAAAAAAATAATAAATAAATAAAAGCCAGAAAAGACCATTAAATATTATATATTAATATTCAAAATATATGTATACTGAATACACAATAAACGTTTGTTCACAAATGTTTTAGATTTCTTGTTGAAATTTGCTCGAGTATTCAAGACAAAAGGCGACAAAAAAGAAAAAAGAAAAAAAGTAAATCACAATGAACGGCAAAAGAAAAGAAAAAAAAAATCGGATCGATGAATATAATGTGTGTATATGTGAATTTATTCAATGGCGACCTCGATACTTTATCGCTTTATTTCACTTTTGTCGTTTTGAGAAAAAAAGTGAATAAAATTCGTGCCTTTTTTATTTCTTGTTAAAGCGAATGTCGTTGAAATTTGAAGGAGAAAAATAAAACCCAGAGTCTGATGTATGATCGTTTAATAAAATAGTAAATTAAATGTGCTAATCACATGGCCAATGATTTAACAATGTTAAATTCTATTTAGTTGTTTAACAGCCAAAATAAACATTGTTCATTTGCTTCCAAGTTTTCGTTTTTCTTTTTTTTTTCTTAATTTTTTCCTTCTTTTGTTCACCAAATTCAATTAAATAATTTTTAATGTTCAATGATCACTTTCAATATATATATATATATCAACGGCAATTCAGCATTCATCCACGACGAGCATAGCATTTATACAAAATTAGCGCGGGCGCATTTGCCAAATAAAATATTAACAACACTGTCCTGTTTATGTTGCGATTTCGTTTATGCGCAAAAATACCGAACACAATCATTGACTTTTGTACGATCGTACACTGTTCTTCACATTGATCGTTTTTTTTTCTTTTTGTTTTGTATTTTCTTCTTTTTGATCGACAATCAAATGGTCAGTTTCACGATATGCTTTATTTTTCCTCATTCCATTTCAATTATTCCAAACTTCAAATATGTTGATTACGTACAGTTTCGATATGTCACACTATTTTAAATTGTTTTTTTTTTTTTTTTTTTTTAACTTCCCCATTCGCTGTTGTTCACGTTAGGACTTTTAATTCACTTAATTCTGTCACATCAATTATTTATTTAATGTTAATGCGTGGAAAATATGCGTTCTTTGTGTGTCCTCTTCAATTCGCTGCCGAATATTATTTTTGAGAAAAAAAAAAATTAATTCGTTTATAATAATATCCATTTATATTCATGTGCTTTAATAAATGCAACAAAATTGATTTCGTTTAATTCACATGTTTACGCAAATCTTCTCCAAGAATCAACAAATCCAACTAGAAAAAAAAAGAAGAAATAATCGAAACCGAAACAAAATAATAAAAATATAATAAAACGAAAACTGAGAGAGAGACAAGAATTCTTTTATCGTAACGTCCATACGCTGTTACGTTAGCCAAGAGAATGAAAACGTATCACATTCAATTCGAATCGAGAAGCGTTTTTATTTTGGTGTGTTGCGCCGCTCTCACTGTCAAGTCGCTAAGCAGCAGCAGCAGCAGCAGCAGCAACAGCAGCAGCAGCAATCACAATAGCAACAAACTCCAACCAAAACAGCAAATATTCCATTAGTTTGTGTGTACACATTACAAACATTGCACAAGTATGGATAGCAACGGCACCATTAGCGGCAAAACAACGGGGCCATGCATTCATATATCTATACTTTACACAAGTCTTCACTTGTAAATATATATTACATATTTATACGTATATGCGATTCAATCCGCATGAAATAGAAAAGAAAAATGAGACACAACAAATAATAATCGTCTATACTACGGATAATGTGATAAACATATTTGGGGAGCACAAAGTTTGAAGTACAAACTGAGAGCAAACACTTTGTGTGTGTGTGCTTGTGAGTTTTTTTTTCATTTATTTTTTTTTTCTTTTCCAGAAAAAGTACTACACCGATATCGTTTTATTGGAAGCAAGCAACCGACCAACCAAGAAGTAAGCAGTTAGACAGCCAGTCAGGCAGTCAGTCAGTCAGGCAGTCATACATTCAACTAAGTGTGCGCACTCAAATGTAAATACATGATATTAAATTATAGTAGCCGGTTTATTCAGATTTAATTTCATTGCTATTCGAAATGGATTCGAAATTTTAAAGTGGTTTTATTGATGGGCCAGCACTTGGGTGTTTCTGTGTGTATTCGAGTTGATCTCACCATATACTCGTGTGTGTTGATGATACTATGTAAATATTAAGATAGTCCCATCCGGCAATTCGTGCGTCTGCTCTCGCACTACAACCCTTTGATGGCAATTATGCTTTAAATAATTCTTTAGACTGGAATTATATCTGTTAAATTGTATATTGTTTGTATGCTGTTCACATCGATGTTCCCCATTCCAAAATGCATCCAAATAATAATGAAGTCAATCATCAGAATAATGTTGATTCCTGTGTTTGGTTGTCTGCTTTTGTTTTGTTGTGTATATTGTCTCTTGTTGAATAAAACCAAATGACATCACTTTTCATTCATTTGCCAATTATAGGCATCGATAGCGCGTATGCGACCTGTGACCAGCGACGACCAGATGATTCAAATGTATGTTTGTGATAGTGATAGCGGTTCACTACAAATTGAAAGAGAATCAAAATCTATCCGCCTGTTGCCGATTCGATGGCTTAAATTCGTGACCGGTAATGACATCTGGCGAAAATAATAATATCATTGCCATGATATGAATTGGTTTTTTTTTTCCTTGTAGATTTCCAATAAATTGCAATTTTATCATTTGATTTGGTTTTTTTCTTAAAGGATTTTTTTTTTAATTTTTGCCTGAAATTGATCATAAAACATATGATTCGAAAATAAAATGCTTGACATTCGACATGCATTCCTCACTATCAGTCAGCCAAAAAAAAAAAGGTTATGTTAACAAATTGACAATTCACTTGTATATACTTAATCCAATGTTATTCATTTGAATTCCGGCAAAAAAAAATGTTTTTAAAAGTGAAATGCTTTCGAATTATACCAAAACGTTATATTCAGGCATTATATGTGCAGCCAGAAAATCGTCAAGGTAATCAAATTCCAGTCGAAGTTCAATTAGATTATGCAAAACGATTGGCAAATCGAAAACAATTCGAACAAACATTAAAACGACGAGGAGCTGATCAACGCGTTGACATATCAATGTTATATGATCAATGGCAACAACTTAAAGAAGCCGAAAAACAAAAGCGTTCGGTGATCCCAAGATTAAAATACTGGCGCGATATAATAGATGGACGCGTTATTAAACCAAATATCACCATTGAAATGGCCAAAGATAAACTGAAAAATGCCGAAAATGATTGGAAACTTGCAAACAAGAAATTTACGGCATGCGAAGCTATTTTTTATCCAAACTATTTACAATTACCAAATGATCTATTGGATAAAACGCCCGACACAGCACAAATCATTTTGAATTTTGGTGACAAATGTGAAAATGAATGTTCCAGTCATTTAGCCTACGACAAATTAATAAAATATATGAACGAAAATTCGTATTATTTGAAAGGCGCAGCAGCTCAGTTTGATCTTCTGTTTCCAATTCAATGTACGGCATATTTTGAACGTAATAATTTTACATTGTTTAATAATCCAGATTTTGTCCGAACCGTAGTGATTGAAGGTGCTGCTATACCGCTGACGGAAACATTTTTAATTCCTCGTCATTATCATGAAAATTTTACGAATTTAATTCATTTGGCTGGAAATGGTTCGCCGATGAGTTTTTTGGGATTTTTATGTAATATTATTTTTGATTGTTCATTAATGCCAATGCAATGGATTGCTGCTGGCAAAATTTATCAACCAACCGATGAAAATTCCGTGGGTTTGTATGATGTAGTACAGTCAACGGCTGTACAAGTTTTTATTGTTTGTACCAAGCATCAAGTGCAAGAACAATATGCCAAAACATTGAATCTCATTTTGGAACTGTTGAAAATGTTGAACCTTCATCATCGTGTTGTAAATGTTGCAGCAAAGGATTTACATTCAACGGAATGCTTTGCAACAAGTATTGAAATGTATGCACCGACATTAAGAAAATATATTGAAATCGGTCGAATCAGCAACATTGGTGATTTCATTAGTAGAAGGCTCAATTTTCATAGCGCTGGAAATGAAAAACTAATCGGCCAAAAACCAAATATTGTCGCCGCAACGGTGTGTAATGTGACCAGGCTTCTTGCAATTATTTTAGAAACAAATAATGGAGAAATTCCATATGATTTATTTAAAAATAAAGAATTTTGATGGATAAAAATGAACGAAAATAGTTTGTTTTTTTTTTTTTGGAAATTAATTTTTTGAAGCATTCACAATTTTGCATCGTCTTCATCGGCAAATCGAATGAAATTTAAAAAATCCCATTTCAAATGTCTATTGAAAAATTGTCGTAAATTGAAGAGCATGGAAAAATTGATGAATTAGAGTGGAAAATGAATAAAATATTCCGTTTTTTCCAAACATATAATAATAATTTTATTTTATTCTCTTAAAAATCTAGATTTCAGCATATTTATCTTGTTAATATCGCGCGAATGAAGGAAACTATGATTCACACAAGTGATGTTTCTTTAGCAACAAAAAAAAAGAAGCCCAGCCACGAATGTTTAAATCAAAAACATCTCTGTGTCGATTAAAGATGGGACTGGCATAGATGAGTGGCATATACCTACTATCCTACACATATTTTTATTCTCAACAAATTCAACGGAAAAGTGTTTTTTTATTTTATCATTTCATTATCTTAGTAGTCTCAAAATTATTATTAAAAATGCTTAAAAATAATAATGTTATTTTCCGTTGGTTTCTTTTTTCTTTTAAATAATAATTTTCTAAATAAAAAAAATCTCGAATCATGTCACAACATTGTGATGCTTGAATATCTGTTACCCGATGATAAGGAATAATAATTCAAATTGGAAAATGAGTTTGTAAAATGTTTTAGTTGTGTTCCGTTTGTTAAGCTATTATAGTTATTGTTATTATTGTTGTTGCGTATAGTGGTTCAAAAAAAAACAAAAAAATATGTTCCGGTTAGAAAATCACGGGTGATGACAAAGCAAATGCGAACGATCTCATCTATTAAATTGACCGTTAATTGAACCATTGTTTAAAATGGCGTCGAACTGATTGTGTTTTTTTATTTTTCATTGAGAAATTTTCGAAAAATAATTGAATTTTTCAAAACCGAAATAAAGTTCGAAAACTTTTCAACACTCTTTCGAACTAATTGAATTTTTAAACAATGTAAACATTAGATTTAGATTTGTTGCTGAAAGCGTTCAAAATGATTTTAGCCCCTTTCGGATATCTATTTGCTATGACTTTATGTCATAGATCGAATGTGGAATACAAATTAATGATACGAGGTCTTTCAATGGATTCCAAAAAAGATCCAATTTTTTTTTTTCGCTTAATTTTCAATTTCAATTTGCGGCCAAAAATTGACATTTTATAAATAGAATATTAAGTTGTCCACATAATTTGCAATTTGGTTTCTGTTTATGCTTTTAATTCGGTCTCCTTACATTTTGCAGGGATTGAAATTAATCGGCTTTACGTGGTTTACGCTTCCGTACTTCGGACGGCGATGATTTTGGAGATTTTTTCGCGTCTATTTCTGCAAAAAAAAAAAGAAAAAATTTCAAAAGAATTTCATTTTTAATTATTTTACATAAAAATGCAATTGAAAAATTGATTCACATACGTTTTGGTTCATCTGCTTCGTCATTTGAATCGGAATCACTGCCCGAAATGCGTTCCTCTTCGGATGTTGATGGTGTATTGTCATCAACATCGGCTGGAATATTTGATGCGGCCGATGTGGCTGTTACATCGGTAGCATCATCTTCAATTTCATCGCGTGCATCTTCATCGGCCGATGTTTTTGCTTGAGCTTGTGCAAAACTTTTGCGACTATTTAACGATACTGGCGGAAATATTAAATCGATAATCGATACTAAAATCAAACCCAATAAAGCTCCAAGTAATATTGTTACAATGGCAAATAGAACATATGTCAACCATGGTGGCATTCCATAATCGATAAGCATAACATTATTAACTTCTTTGAGGTAATGTGATAATTTAAAGAAATACGATACAATGGCCATTTGAATTGAGTCTGGATTTTTCCATGATGACACTGGTTCAATGTCTTTCCATTTTTGATCTTCAACGAATGCCATTAATGTGTCAGCATCACGTGAACCACGATATTGACGAAATTCACCATTAATTACACTAAAAAAACAAAACAAATGATGAGTTTTTGCAATAAATTACTATAAATAGAGAAGGAAAAAAAAATACTTACTGAAAAATGGTTGGAAGGGCTGTAACCAAAAATCGTCCACTTAATGCTGGTGCTGTTGTCACATCAATTTGTGCAGTTTTGATATTTAGATCATTTGACCATTCAGCCAAACGTTCCCAGGCCGGAGACAAATTTTTGCAAGCTGGACACCATGGTGCATAACTAAAAATAAATTAAATCAAAGGGGCGAAAAAAATTGCAAAAAATGAAATGATGTCGACACACAAAAACCGATTTTATGAACAGGCCAAAAGATATGACAAAAAAAAAAACGAAGACACAATTAAATGCTTGACGCATCATATCAAAACAATCAACGTTTCAATTTTATAGAATCAAAGTTCATGGTATGAAAATGAGCTGTTTGTTTCGTCATCCATTGGTTTGATGATTAGTCATTAGTTCATTCATGATCGATTTGAATATTTTTTGATTTTTTTTAATTAAATTATCAATTTTCAAAAAAAAAAAAAAAAAATAGAACAACTGAATAATAATTGTCGTCCAATCAAAATCATTGTACTTACAATTCGATCATCCATTCATTTTCCAGAATGGAACGCCAGTTGTTTTCATCCAAACTTATTACTTTTGATTGATCGGCAACGGCAAACGAATTTATTGCCAGCACAACTACGGCTGTTCCGTAAATAAGTTTCCACGACATGTTTTCGAAATGAAATCTTTTTCCTTCCGAAACTGTTCAATGCTCACTATGATTTGATTTTTTTGGTTTGGTTTTTTTATTTTGCCCGCACAAATTAAAACTAAAATAATGTATTTATTTGATATTGATATGGCGTTTGATGGAATTTCAAAAACGCAAATATCTCTTTAGGTTATGGACCGAAAAATTTCTTAAAGCAACAACGTATTTCGTATTCTATAAATGTAATTTTCTTTCTCTGTCACGATCTCACTAATAGATTGGCGACACATACACAGCACAACACGATCACACTTACGTGATAAAAGATGATGACAATAGGTGAGGCGAACATAAATTTTTTTGAAAAAAAATAAAAAAAAAAAATTGTTGATAAACTCAAACACCAAATATATAGCAAACTATAGCAAAAAAAAAAAGAGTGTGTATTAGTTTTCCAAACAACTCAAAAATGAAGTTTAATTGAAAATTTTAGCGATGTTTTTTCTTTCGTTTTTTGTTATTGTTGTTGTTGTCTTTGTCAGATTTCTTTTTATCCGTGCTTACTTTTTCGTTTGTTCTGTTTTTTTCTGTCAACTGAAATTTGTGTCGTATAAAATTGGAAATTATTATGAATTCATCGTTTTCGATGTTTCGCACTTTATTGTATCGTTGAAAACAAACAAAGCCATTGTGATGTGTCTGTGAGTGGATGGTTCATGCATGAGCGAAGAAGAACTAACGAACGTATATGTGTGTGTGTGTGTGTGTATACATCTGTGTGCGCACAACAATATAATAACGAAAAATGAGCTATTCGACGACATTATGACAGTAGAAACGAAGTAAGTGTCACATTGACAATGGAAATACCGCTATTTCAAAAAAAAAAAAAAAAACAGCAATCGTTCTTTTTCTTTGAATTCGAAAGATTCGTAAGATTTATTTGAATAGAATGCAATTTTTTTCTCGATATGAACTGTAAATAAAAATCAATTGTTATGAAAATTGAAAACAACGTCTTGAAAATTGATGAAGACTTTGTGTGGGCATTCATTATTTTTCAAATAAGAAACATCAAAATGGGATGAAAACATTTAAAACGTCTTCAGATTTCCAAAATGGTTGGATTACAGATGAAAGACAAACGCCAATTAATCATCATAAACTTGAAACAGAATCATCTGTACGCATGGAAGCGATTGTTTGATTTTGTGTCTTTGTGAAGAGCATTTAAAAGATTAGGTGAAATCAAAGTACAAGAAGAAAAAATACCTTGCAGACAGAGAAACAAAACAACAAGTGAAATTGAAACGGATTTTTTTTTTCTGCTCATCATTTTCACAGTTCGATATTCAAATTGAAAGAATCGATTTCACTTTCAATTTGATCATTGTGCCGACAATTTTTTGCGCACCAACAATTCCAAAATTTTAGTTAGAAAATCCATTTAAAAAGCAGACGATAAAAAAATGACATTAACAAAAGCCGTGGATCAGACAACAATATTGCACGGAGACCGTACCAAGTAAGCATTCAAAGGGAAAAATTATCGTCAGCCAACGATTTAATGGCAAAATTCGAATTTGTTTTGTTTTACAGACTAAAAGATTTGCTACGGCTTCGATTAACCGAATGTGGCTGGAATGATGAAGTCCGATTGCTATGCCGTGATGTGATCAAAGAAGATGGTGGCAATGTTAATGTTGAGAAAATTGTTAAACAAGTTACACCGAAAGCCCGAACACTTGTGCCAGACACCGTCAAAAAGGAACTTTTACAAAAAATCAAAACGATATTATCAAATCAAGAAGGTGTCGATTTGTAATGGTTTCGTTGTATTTTTTTTTTTTTTTAGTTATAGTATGGAATGTATATTATGTGCAGAGAAATTGAACTGAATACAAACAAACAAAACAAAAGATAGAGAAGAATAGGCATTTTGTGATTCGGATCGCATGAAAAAAAAATATTTTGCTTTTGTTTTCGATATTTGTGATTTGCGGACATATGTAATGTATTCGACCGCACACACAAAAAACTCCGATATTGTGTGAAATTGACAGTGAGTCATTGAGTGAGAGAAAATTAAGAAAAAAAGGAAAAAATTTAATTTATTCATTGATTTTATTCGTTTGATTGATTTGTTTCATTCGAGAGCAACATTTACTACGTTTATGTAAATGTTAAATGAAATGAAACAAAACGGAAAAATAATATATACAAAAATTAAGCGATTTAGATTTGATAATGGAATAGAAATAAATATTAAGACTTAGGCTGTAGCGTTATAGAAACTGAATCATTCATACACACACAAAAATCAGACAAACAAAAAAAAAACGTTTCAATTAAAAATAAAAAATAAAAAAGAATAAATGATATTATTGCTAAACGATGAGAAATAAGAGAAAATATGTTGTTTTAATTCTAATTTTTGCGATGGCATTGAATAAAATCTATCGAATGACGTTCTTTTCGAAACGAGGACGAAAGCGACAACGACAATTCCAGTGATGAAAGTACATAAAACCAGTTACTGCGTAGGTTCACCCCACCCTTGGCTGATTGCATTCTATTTTTAGATAACAAATCGATATTCATGATGAAATCACGGTAAAAATTCTTTCCGAATTCTGGTTCAGTCGCGTCTCTGAAGACTATTTTCATTCATTCCAGATAATTGCGAATTTTTCTTCAATAGGCGTTTCTGTTCAAACACAAAAAAAAAGCACAAATACAAGGATTACATATTACATTTAATGTATTTTTTCAAATATATTTTTTCCATGACTTATAGACTAAGAGCTGTTGGCCAATTTCGACACTTGATGATTTTCACGTATGAAATCACTTTAATAGTAATTGTCCGCGAATGTCAATACGGTATATAAATCCTTTTTTTTTTTTAAATTGGACATCACGCCAAATGTTTCAACGAAATATGAGATGCCGATAAACACTTAAATCCATTTTCATCATTTCCATTTGAATATATGCGGCGAGGAATATTTTTCGAATTTTGTACAAGAAATTTCTTCTTCTTTTTTTTGCGCAAGAAAAACATATGATGAAATAAGATTTATCATTTTGAATATAAATAATTTAAATTTTGTGAACCCGTTAAAAAATTGATACCATCGCACATCAAGCACTACTACCGAATGTAGCTTGTATGGGCTGGGCACGAACATGATTATTGTTGATCGTGTTCAGTTCGTGTTCGCGAAATGTTCGGATATTTTTTCGTTGTTCGTTCGCAAAAAATGTGCCGAACACGAACAAATTCGTGGGTATTTGCGAACAGTTTGCGATCACTGAAATCAACAAAGAAAATTTTGATCCCGGACTATGAATAATTAATAATTTTCGATTGATTATAGCATTAGCCATCGTTGATCCTGAAATTTAAACTTATTTTGTTCATTTTGCTAGGATTTGATTCAATGGATTAAAGTCGGAATTTCTTCATCATACACGAGGACTTAAAAAAAAAATTCTGACCAATTTTTACAACCTCAAGTAAATTTATTATTCCTAGGGAATTATTCCTGATGATTAGAGATCATCTGAGAATACCAATCTGAACTCATTTCGGTCTTGGATTTTGTTCGACGTTTGAGAAATATGGTCATGTGGTCACCGAAAGGTGTATTGATTATTTTCAATGGCTGATTTCCTCTAGTTTTTTTTTTGACTAAAAATCCATTTGACCTATTCATTGAAACTTAGCAAATATTTTTGTTTTGCCATGAAGTTTGTTTTTCCTGTTTAATATTTCGAAAAGAATAATAAATTCTTGAATAAATTCATTTGGAATGAGATGAAGTGTTGTTTTGGTATTCTAATGACGAATCAAGCTACTATTTTTCAATGTCGGAAGTGTGGCGCCGATCTATTCTATTTTTGTTTTGGCCATGAAAAAATGTTTTTCGTGTTTATTGTTTCGAAAAGAATAATAATAAATAATTGAATTATTCAATAGGAATAGGATGGATACTTACTATGGTATTTCATTGATCTAACAAGCTACAGCTATAAGAGCTCGCCCTCACTTTCATTTGGAATCATTCAAAACTTGAAAACTAATTAGTGAAGAATTATTGC
>GL501494.1:253434-263702 GCA_000149185.1 Mayetiola destructor
AAAATGTTAAACTCTCAAAGGTTGATCATTTGTTGTCTGGTATTTGTGAGTTTCACTTAAGATTATCATTTTTTTCTTGCAAAAGAATATTTGATCATTTTCAATAAATTTTTTTTGTAAAATGAATTTGTTTAGACTGCCATATGGGTGCAACCAATAAAAGCCCCTCCATTGGAGTAAGAATATAGAATATTATAATTGAAACTGATCATTTTGGATTTCCTAAATTTTCTTTTTTTAATTTTCAATTTACAAAAGAAATGTGTTTGGAATTGAATATCTCGATAGATGGTAAGTTTAAAAAAAAACGGTGAATAGATTCTATAGAACATTTGGTTATTCTTGAAACTAAATTACACTACTTTTATTCCTCAGTTTACAAAAAGCAATAGTGAAAAATTCGATAGCAGGTGTTGTTAAAGATTCATCTCCTTGGGATGACTGGAACATAATACCTAAACATAGAAAAGCTGAAACTATAGATCAATATGCGTCAGAGTAAGTTATCGGTTCGTTTTTATTATGAAAAACTATGAAGCTAATATGGTATGATTTTCAGGTTCAGAAAAGAAGAATTAACTGCTGAACCAAAATCCGAAAATGAAATGGCTACTTTGGCTTATTTAGGATACCTCAACTTTCTCGGAAATGAGTAATTATACAAATTTTGAATGCTTCACCGTCATATTATATTCAAATAATTTTTTTTTTCCATATTTTGCCGAGAAAGATTGGAAAAAGTCGAAAAAGAGTGAGTAATCATTTTAAAGATAATTTCACCATTGAAAAAGATACTTTTTATTGATGATTTATTGTATGCAATGTGAAATATTTGAATATTTTTTTAGTTTGTCGGGCCATGCGGACCTCCTTGAGAAATTAAAAGTCTTAAGTGCTAAAGGAAATTTTTTGAATTTTCTTGCTTATTTCTATACCGAATGCGACAAAAAAGAAGTGTAAATATAAACTAAATCGATTCCCTTTTCTCTCGTACTCTCTCTGTCTCTAATTTTTAATATTCTTGAAATTTAATTCCATAGAAAAGACAAGGTCTTAAAATTGACTAGCACCAAGTGAGTATAAATAGATGAAGATTTGTTTTTTTCTTCTCGCTATTCATCCTTTCATTCGATTTAATTCAATAATTTTAGAGATGGTGATATGCGTAAACGGTCAACTTTGGTAATTTTGCCCGCGTATCTTGCAAAAACTGGAGCCTCCGGTGCTTCAACATCGGCATGATCGTTTTTAAGATTCTGGTTTTTTTTAGCGATTTTCTTCGGTAGCTTTCGATCTTAGACAGCATATAATCGCTGATCGGAATGTAAAATAAAGTAAAATAAAATTAAATTAAATTCAATTCCAAATATGCGTCTGCAATTTATCGCGTTATACTTGCTCTGATAAAACTCTTTGGAGGGTTTTTGTATGTGGTTCACACACACAGTTGCCCAAACCTGCAATCATGATTATTTTCTCACTCTTTTTCTGAATGATTAAAATTTGATTTTTTTAATCACTCACTCATTGCAATAATGCAAATTTTTTTTTCCTCGGAGCCAATTGTATAGATTTTGAAACAAAAATAATTTGATGTGTGAACTTTGGAAAATATTTTATTTCTTTATATCAGCAGTTAACAATTCAATTTCGTACTTATTTTGTTTTCCCAAAAATTATTACATTAAATGTTAGTGATACATTTTCTGAACTGAACAAGTTAAGATTTAGAAAGATGCTGTGCTGAAGAAGAAAGAACGAAAATAGAAAGTGTTCGCTGATGGAAAAAATTAAAAGTAAAGAATTCGCGATTGTTGTTTCTTCTTAAAAAAAAAAAAAAAAAATCCCGATTTCCCAAGCTCAATTATCGGTTCATTGCTATAGCTAAAGTTTCCAGAGGTCTAACCCAATTAGCTGACAATGCAGTTTCAAGACGGCTATAAAATAAAGAATAAAAGAAAACTTCAATATTTAACGTCATTTAGCGTAAAAATGAAAAAGAATACTCACCCAAGTGGTGCGTCCCAAATCTTCTCCGCTATTCTATAAATATAAAAAGATTACAAAAAGAATGAGTATTTAAATTGGCCTAAATTATGGTCATCATTAATGAACTTACATGTGATTGCGATCTCCTTCTCTGTAACGCAAACCAAAATTAATCGATGATGAATGTTTATTAGTTTTGAATTTAAATTTATCTTCTTTTTTTTATAAACTAACTTGCAAACACCTGCAGAAACCAAACTAAAATAAAAAACAAAAATATTATGAAATAATTGCAATTATATGCGGATGGAATAAACAAAATTTACTGTTTCATGAAAACTTTTTTTTCGGGACTTATAAAAATTCGGAGAACCCTAAAACAAACAAATTAAGAATCGACTTTTTCGATTAAAATTTCGAAAAAATATAGAAAAATGATCAAACTGACTTCTTGATAGCATCCAACTCAGGCTCTGAACTGTATCATTTTAATAGATAAAATTACTAAATTTGTTTTTGGAATGATTGGTTAATATTAATTATTATCTGAAATGGACTTACTGTTCCAGTTTAATGCTGTATATGTATAACAGAGAAAATAGTAATTTTTTTCATTAAAAAAGTACCAAATTTATTTTTGAAATGATTGATTATGAATATTATTACCAAAAATTTACTTACAATGAACTACTTATGCTGTAAATTTATATGTAAAGACAAAATAATAGTTCTTTCATTATTATAGATAAAAAAAAAAACTAAATTTGTTTTTGGAATGTTTGGTTAATATTATTATCTGAAATAAAATTACCGTTTCGCTTGATTGCTAAAAATGTATATGTAAAGACAAAATGATAACTCTTTCATTATAAAATTACTATAAATTTGTTTTTGAAATGATTGATTAATTGTTATCCGAAAATTTACTTACAGATAATAAATGCTGTAAATGTATTAAATAAAAGATAATAATTCTTTCATTTTAGATAAAATTTCTAGATTTGTTTTTGATTGATTAATATTATTATTTGAAATGGACTAACCGTTCCGCTGCATTGCTATAAATGTATTCAAGAGAAAATAATAATAATAATAATAATTCTTAAATTGTAGATAAAATTACTATAAATTTGTATTTGGAATGATTGGCTAATATTATTATTATCTGAAATGGACTTACAATTCCTGTACAGTGCTATAAATGTGTTAAACAATAAGTAATAATGCTTTCATTATAGATAAAATTACTATAAATTTGTTTTTGGAAATGAATGGTTATTATTATTATCTGAAATGAACTCACCAAAACTCTCTATTGCTGTAAACGGTTAAAGAGAAAATAATATTTCTTTCATTTTAGATAAAAAGATTACTAAATTTGTTATTATCCAAAATTTACTTACAGCTTCTTTATCACGCTGTAAATGTATATGTAAAGAGAAAGTAATAATTTTTTCATTATAAATTTACTAAGTTTATTTTTGAAATAATTGGTTAATATTATTTATTATCTGAAATGGACTTACCTTTCCAGGTTAGCCCTATAAATGTATTAAAGATAAAAAATGATAATTCTTTCATTTTAGATAAAATTACGAAATGTATTTTTGGTGTGATTGGTTGATATTATTATCTGAAATTGACATACCTTTCCAGTTCATCGCTGTAAATATATTAAAGATAAAATAATAATTCTTTCATTACAAAAAAAAAACTAAATTTGTTTTCGGAATAATTGGTTAATATTATTATCTGAAAAGGACTCACCATTCCAGTTCAGCGCTGTAAATGTAATATAGACAAAATAATGATTCTTTCATTATGAAAAAACTAAATTTGTTTTTGAAATTGATTGGTTAATATTATTATCTAAAATTTACTTACAGTATTTCAGTGCTGTAAACATATTGAAAAGAAAACAATTATTCTGTCATTATAAAATTACGGAATTTATTTTTTGGAATGATTGGTTAATATTATTTATTATATCTGAAATAAACTTACCAAATCTGTTTACCGCTGTAAACGATTAAAAAGAAAATAATAATTCTTTCATTTTAGATAAAATTACTAAATTTGTTATTAACTGAAATGAACTTACATTTTCTGTGAAATGCTATAAATGTATTACGGAGAGAAAATGATAATTTTTTCATAATAAAAAAAACGAAATTTGTTTCTGGAATGATTGGTTAATTTTTTATTATCTGAAATGAACTCACCATTTCCGTGCAGTGCTGTAAATGTATTTATATCAAAATTAAAATTAAAATTTAATCCTTTTATGGCTCTTCGCATAGAGGCGAATTTTTTTTTTCCGGAATTGGTGATCTATTTTCGGAAATCTCGGTCCAATTCCCAAAAATGGTGAGCATTAACAATAAAATTGGTAACCCAATTTCCAGGATTAAAGTAAGTTAAATTAAATACGACGATCGAAGGATAAAACAAAGGCAGCAACACATGGGGAATGCAGACAATATTTGATTTGACTCAAAAGAATTCGGCATTGTTTTTTTTTTTAAAGGAAAGAATCATTTCCGGAAATTGGGAAATTTTTTCAATTATTGCGGAGGCCAAATTTGCTGAAAGAGACCGCCATTTTTCGAAAATATGCCACCAATTCCGGAAAAAAATTCGTCGTTTTCATTTTATCCATTTTTTTCATTATTATAGATAAAATTACGAAAGAGCAATGCCGGTTTCTGCTTTTTTTTTAAAATTAATATTATTATTATCTGAAATGGACTTACTCTTTCAGTTTAGTGCTGTAAATGTATCAAAGAGAAAATAATAATTCTTTTTCATTATAAAATCACTAGATTTGTTTTTGGTCAATAATATTATCTGAAATGAAATTACCGTTCCGCTGCATTGCTGTAAATGAATTAAAGAGAAATTGATAATTCTTTCATTTTAAATGAAATTGCTAAATTTGTTTTTTTTTGGAATAATTGGTCAACATTAGTATCTGTAATGGACTTACAGGCCTTCTGCAGCGCTGTAAATGAATTAAAGAGAAAAAAATAATTCTTTTATTTTAGATGAAATTACTAAATTTGTTTTTTTTTTTGGAATAATTGGTTAAGATTATTATCTGAAATGGACTTACCGTGCCAGCTCATAACTGTAAATTTATTGAAAAGAAAAATTACTAAATTTGTTTTTTTGGAATAATTGGTTAATATTATTATCTGAAATGGACTAACCGTTGTGCTGCATTTCTGTAAATATTTTAAAGAGAAAATAATAATTCTTTCATTATAGATAAAATTACTGAATTTATTTTTGGAATGATTAGTTGGTTATTATTATTATGTGAAATGGACTTACTGTTTCAGTTTAGCGCTGTTAATGTATAACAGAGAAAATAATGAATCATTCATTATAGGTGACATTACTAAATTTATTTTCGAAACGAATTGGTTAATATTATTATCTAAAATTCACTTACAGTAATTCAGTGCTTTAAATGTATTGAAGAGAAAATGATAATTCTTTTTCATTATAGATAAAATTTCTTAATTTGTTTTTAGAATGATTGGTTAATATTGTAATCCGGAAATGGACTTACAGATCCTGTTCAGCACTGTAAATGTATTCAAAAGAATATAATAATTCTTTCATTATAAAATTGCTTAGTTTATTTTTAAAATGATTGATTAATATAAGATTCACAATAATTTATGTATCAAATAATTTAAACCTTAATATTATTATCTGAAATGAACTTACCGTTCCGCTGCATCGCTGAAAATGTATTAAAAAGAAAATGATAATCTTCTTTCATTATAACAAAAAAAAAACTAAATTTATTTGTCGAATAATTGATTAACATTATTATCCGAAATGGACTTACCGTTCCGCTGCTTGGCTGTAAATGTATTCAAAATAATATAATATTTCTTTCATTATAAAATTATTAATATTTGTTTTAATTGTTAAAATATTTTTGGAACGATTGTTAAAATTTAATTATCTGAAATGAACTAACTGTTTTTCTAAAATTCTGTAAACAAATCAAAAACGAAAATAATAATTTATTAATTTTTTTCATTAAAAAAATTACTAAGTTTATGATTTCGAATGATTGGTTAATATCATTATCTGAAATGGACTTACTGTTTTTCTGCAGCCCTGCAAATGTATTAAAGTGAAAATAGTGATTTTTTGCATTACAAATATAATTATCTGAAATTTGTTTTTGGAATGTTTGGTTAATATAATTATCTGAAATTTACTTACTGAAAATCAGGGCTGTAAATTTATTAAAGAGAAAATAATAATATTAATTAGTTTTTCATTAAAAAAAAATTACAAAAATTTATTTTTGGTATGATTGATTATAATATTATTATATCTGAAATGGACTTACTTTTCCCCAAAATCGCTGTAAATGTATTAAAAGGAAAATAATAATTTTTTCATTATAAATAAATTTACTAAATTTGGTTTTTGAAATGATTGATTAATATAATTATCTGAAATGGACTTACGTTAGCGCTGCTTCGCTGTAAATGTATTGAAGAAAAGATAATAATTCTTGCATTAAAGATAAAATTACTAAATTTATTTATGGTATAATTGATTAATATAATTATCTGAAATGGACTTACATGTCGTCTACGAATCTGTAAATGTGTTAAAAAGAGACATTAAAAATAAAATTACTAAATGTATTTTTGGTATGATTGGTTGATATTATTATTTGAAATTGACTTACTTTTTTAGTTCATCGCTGTAAATGTATTAAAGCGAAAATTATTAATTATTAATTATTTTTTTTTTTTACACCAAAATTTCGGTAATAAAATGATTTTTTTTTCTAAAGAAATATTTCGATAAAAAATTGAATATGCTGTCGATACGAATATTGAATATGAATATTGAGATTGTGGGACCTTGAATATCATTCACGTTCCCATATTTAATATTCAGATATAACGATTTGCCGGACTGTAAATGGACTTACCCCATTCTATCGCTGTAAATGTATTAAAGAGAAAATAATCATTTTTTTTTTTTTCATAATAAAATTGAAAAAAATTTATTTTTGAAATGATTGGTTAATATTATTGTATTATCTGAAATGGACTTACTCTCTCCAAAAAGTGCTGTAAATGTATCAAAGAGAAAATAATCATTTTTTTTTTTCATAATAATGAAATTCCAAAATTTATTTTTGGAATGTTTGGTTAATATTATAGAGTCTATTAATTAGTTCGGTTACTTTTCAAAAGAAAATGGATTTAGCTGTCATATATGAATGACAGTGACAGCTTAATTGTGTTTCGTTGAGAAGTTTGGACATTTGTCAGCAATATATGTATGTGTTTACAGAGAATTTCCTTTTCTCACAATAATAAATATTTTTTTACATCATCGAAAATGTCGATCGATGCAGAATGCCCTTGTTGGAAAAGGCTTCACTTCAAAACAGGACATCAAAAATTGGCTTGATTCAATCTTCGCCTCAAAAAAAAAAAGAAACGCTTCTTACGGGATAAAATTTGTTTTTTTTTTTCTTCAAATAAATATATTTTTGGACACAAAAAAGTAACCGAACTAAGTTATAGATCCAATATTATCCAAAATTTACTTACAATGAACTAATGCTGTAAATTTATTGTAGAATATATAAAAAATTCTTTCATTATATAAAAGAAAAAACTAAATTTTTTGAAATGATTGATTGATATAAACATCTGAAATGGACTAACCGTTGCGCTTCATTGCTGTAAATGTATTGATGAGAAAATAATAATTCTTTCATTATAGATGAAATTACTAAATTTGTTTTTGGAATGATTGGTAAATATAATTATCTGATATGGACTAACCGTTCCACTGCATTGCTATAAATATATTACAGAGAGAATAATAATTTTTAGATTACTAAATTTGGTTCATATTATTAATTTGAAATTTACTTACAGTAATTCAGTGCTTTAAATGTATTAAAGACAAAATAATAATTCTTTCATTTTAGATAAAATTACTAAATTTGTTTTTGAAATGATTGGTTAATATGTATTATTATCTGAAATGGACTTACAGTTCTTGTCTAGAGCTATAAATGTATTCAAGAGAAAATAATAATTTTTTCATTAGAAATTTACGAAGTTTATTTTTGAAAGGATTGGTTAATATTATTATATCTAAAATGGACTTACATTTGCAGTGAATTTCTATAAACGTATTAAAGAAAAAATAATAATAATTTTTTCATTTTAAAATTACTAAATTTATTTTTTCGGAATGATTGGTTAATATTATTATCTAAAATTTACTTACAACGAACTTAAGCTGTAAATTTAATGAAAAGAAAATAATAATTCTTTCATTATAAAGAAAAATACACTTCAAAGAAACAAAGGAAGTAATGCTTGATGTACAAATGATTTTGAAAAATCTTGAATTTCATAATATTGAAATTAAAATCGCTAAATTTGATAAGATACATCAAGCAAAACTAAATTATTTTTTTTTTGGAATGATTGATTCAAATTATTATCTAAAATTTACTTACAATAAATCGGTGCTATAAATGCATTGAAGAGAAAATAATAATAATTTTTCCATTATAAAATTACTTAGATTTGTTTTTGAAATGATCGGTTAATATTATTATCTGAAATAAACTTACCGTTCGGCTGCATTGCTGTAAATGTATTGAAAAGAAAATAATATTTTTTTTTTTCATAAAAAAATGAAGTAAATTTGTTTTTGAAATGATTGGTTAATATTTTTATATCTGAAATGGACTTACGTTTGCGCTGCATCGCTATAAATGTATCAATCAGAAAATAATAATTCTTGCATTATAAAAAAAGATAACTAAATTTGTTTTTCAAATGATTGGTTGATATTATTATTATCTGAAATGGACTTACGAGCTTTTTTTTCCCGCTGTAAATGTATTAAAGAGAAAAAAAAAATTATTATATGTAGATAAAATTACTAAATTTATTTTTTTAATGATTGATTTATATTATTATCGAAAATTTACTTACAATAAACCAGTGCTGTGAATGTATTGAAGAGAAAATGATAATTCTTTCATTATAAAATTACTAATAAATTTATTTTTGGAATGATTGGTTAATATTAAATATCTAAAATGGACTTACGCTGGCCATGGAGCGCTGTGAATTATTTAAAGAGAAAAAATAATTTTGTCAATTCCGAAGATCATACGGGGGGCTGAGAGTAAAAACGGTTATACTTGTCTAGCCTCCCGATTCCACTCATAAAAATTCCTGTAGTCGAAAGCAGGACTTAGGACAAGTTTACCGGTTTTCACTCTCAGTCCGACATATATGATTGTCTAGTTACCTGGCCACAAAAATAGCTGTGGCAGCTACGAAAAGGAAACCTAACAAGTATTTCATTTTAAAATGAGTTTTTGTTTTTTTTTGAACAAAGTTGATTCAAAACTGATGAATTCAAAAGAGCTTCGGCCGCTTTTTATAAGAAAGAATTTTTGTATAAAAACAAACAAACAACTTGTTGTTCAACCCTGGAAATTCAATTGTAAATTTGTCGATATTGTTTTTTTTCTTTTAAAAATTGCGTGACACAAAACAGATGTTTTTTTGTGTGTCATACATTCGATTATTGCTGTAAATTCAATCTACGTAATATGTTGTTTTCAACTTCGTCCATATGAATACATATTAAGTTTTGAATAATGTTCCAAACTGCTCTACATCCCAAATCAAATAGCCATTGAATATTTTTTTTTGTCAGCCACACTCCTGTGAAAATCAAAAGTGAATGCATCCGATGCCAGGACTCCAAAAATATAAATTCAACAGCAATTTAGTACTTTTTTAGCTTCTTTCGGCTTCTGTATAATTCCCAATCTTGAAGAGGGCAATTTTTATTCTGAGCCATTTAATTGGTATCGTTCGATATTTTCCATGTACACTAAGTTGTCCTTTGTTTTTCAACATCCAACCAAAGACCAAACCAAATAAATGGCATGTGATTTCATGTTTGAAATGCCCTGTACTCAATGTTTCCCTATCGTTCGGCTCTGAGATCACCAGAAGATTTTACAAGCTTATTACGATGTAACATTTATTGTGAAGAATTGATGTCTTAAACCAGATTGATTCTTTTTAGACATTTAAACATAAACAATTTTAATAAAGGAAAAAATAATAATATTTCGCAAAATTTATTAATTCTTCAACCTGAGCTATATGGGATGTTTTTCAATGTTGACGCCGTGGTTTCTTTTTTTGTTTATAGTTGTTTACAACTTATTTTGATCG
>GL501494.1:280451-292009 GCA_000149185.1 Mayetiola destructor
AAGATATTCCAGATAATTTTATCAAATGAGCACTAAAAAAAATATATGCATGACCATCAACTCCAATCTCGGATACATCAAAAAAGTAAAACAATGAAAATGAATATAACAAAAACACGTTAAACACTTCAACTGATCTACGGTGTTATCATTTTATTTCAAAATAAAAAAAAATAGTGTAGGCTTTCCATTTTTTTTTTCTTTTCAACTGAATGTATATCGCGGATAATTTTGTTTGATTCATATTGATGATAATTTAGAACCGTAATTTGGTGAAGAACCATTTGTTTTTGCCAGCCTTGTATTTTTCTTCGAATTTCACGCGAGTTTGGAAGCGATGTGTTTTGCGCTTGACTGGATCTTTAAGGTCCTTAACGGTCACTTTATCGAATGCAATGTCTGATACACTGTATCGGGTTGGCATTACGTGATTGTAATTCAAAAGCTGAAACGAAAACATAATTTTTTTTTCATATTAGTTTTGGATTTGGATTTGAATGATGATGAGCGACAAAAACACAACAAAAAAAAAAGAAAGAGCAACAAAGCGAAATCGAACCGCACAATAAACAATGTGGTCAAGTCTATTGAGCAATGTTTCTGACCATTTGATGCTGTGTGGCATCATCATATTCGGCAAACATTGAACGAACGAACAAACAAATAGACAAAAAAATGAACAAAACTACTTACTTTCAAGAATGGCTTTATCTTGGACTTCTTCTTTAGCTTGGCCTTGCCCATCTTTTTTGTTACCTTGCGTGGATAACGATCGATACCAGCAACTAATGCATGACCGAATTGTTTATCGGATGTACCATCATCGAAGGTTTTCACAATTAGGGCCTTGCGACCTGCGTAACGTCCACATAGGACGATTACGACTTTGCCAGTTTTCATAATCTTACGCATTTTGCTACTGCAATTTGAAATGGAAATAATGAAAAAACAAAAAAAAAACAAAATTATGAAAAATCAATTGAAATAAATGAACAATAAACAACAAAGTTTGACTTGCGGCAGCTGTATTAATGAATTTTCTACACACAAACTAATTCATTCACTCTCAATCGAACGGTAATTGAAAAATTTTCAGATCACAATTTTTTAGGTTTGAATTTCCAGACAGTGAATTCAAATTTTGGAAATTCAGTTTTGCCCAAGGAAAATACTAACAACGGTGGTGATTCGAAATGGAATTGAATCAAAGACTGTGTGTTGTATTGAGGTTATGTTTTGAACACAGCTCGGACACGATACCAATTTGTACCGTCAAAGCTAAACGTGTGAACTGAACACGCACATTTTAATATCGGCATTCGAACCGAATGAGAAAACAATGTTTTCGACACTTTTTGTTTTTTTTTTTTGTTGAAAATGATTTGTTTTTGATTTGGTCGCACTTATTATCTCATAAAATGACCCAATTCAAATGGAAAATTATTTTTTTTCTCTCAAAATTAAATCGTTCGATGGTTTCGATTTGACAGCAACCAAAAATACATTACATATATGGCAAAGATAGATTCTTAATACAAAAAAAAAAATCCAAATTTTTCACAGAAATTTTGCCATTGAATTTCCACCGAAATCGAAAAAATATTCACATTACTCGTTCGATGAATGAATTTAAAATTGTTTTGTCAAAATTAATGGTACATTTTATAGCCGAATCAATCGATGATTTTGAATAAAAAAATTTAAACGAAAAAATCCACAACTTACTGGTCGTATTGTCAGACCGGAAAAGAGAGAAACCATGAGAATTGAATAGACAGATTTGACTTTTTGTTACGAATGGGCGCATTTTGTTTGCAGATCGCATGGTGGCGCTGTCTCATCAAATGTCAAATGATTGTAATGCTTCAAACAAAATCCCGTACACACATACACATCCATCCATCACATTCACGATTGTTGTAAGCCGATGTTTTGTGAAAATGAAAACAAATGAACGCACCCTCATTCAAATTCTAACAAATATTTCATTAGAGTTAGTGTCAATGTGCTGACTTGGTGTAATTGTATGAAAGGTTGGCAAGCAACAGCAACAGCAAAAAAAAAAACTAAATAAGAGAGTGTTCAGTGTTTCATTGGCTAGTGTACAATGGAAAAATTATAAATGAAATTTGTCGAGAGCCGTGTTTGAATTGATGTGTATGTGTTTGTATGTGTGTGATTATTTGAAAGAAAAAAGAGAAGAGCCCACCAAATAGAGACTAAAACTCTAAGTATTAAAAAATAAGAGAAAAAAGAAGAAGAAGAAGAAGAAGAAGAAGAAAAATAGAAAAAGTCAAATTAATTGCATTCGAAAACAAATCGAAACAAAAATTCAATTATTCGAAACGAAATTCCGATTTTGTTTGACGGAATTCCATGAATTAAGTGAACATAATTCGATTGAGCACAAAATTCACATTCCAATTGAAATTGTCAATTGACCAAATTGAAAGTTTTCTATCCGGACAATCCCGTTTCGCGGCTAATAACAAATATCAAAATCCTTCTTTTTCTTTCCAACAAAACAATTTCATCATATTTTCTACTTGCAATTAAGTGTTTGTGAATTGTTCGCTATTTGGCCTTTGAAATAACTAAAATAATTGCCGCATTTTCATGTTTGATTAACAAAAACAAAAAAAAGCGAGAAAAAAATAAAACACAACGTTCATCAAAGCGCAAAGGCAACAAACAAATCCATGTGAAAAATTTCAATATTTTAGTTTGTTTAAAAAAAAAAAAATTAAATTGAACAGCGAATTGTGTGTGCGAGAAGTTCATTGTGACAATGATGCATGACCATAAATTATAAAATCAATTTGAATGCGGTGCGGATTGAAATGGTGATGCAATCCGTACCATACGAGAATATATATTCGTATATCGGTGTTTTTTTTTTTTTTGTTTAGTAGCCTAATGAAAACATAAAACGAAATTTGCATGCGATAATTGGAAGTGTGTTTGGAACGCATTATACATATATTTCTTTTATGGAATTATAGTATTTGGTAAGTTCAAATCAATTGAATTCTGAATTCTTTGTTTTCTTCATTTTTCTGTCAATAATAATTCAGCATTGATCGTTGTATTTGATTGTCTTTTTATTTCGTTTCATGTTTCGTTACGTTTGATGCTGCAAAAAAAAACACAAAAAATATATATCAGCTGTCAGGAGGATAGATGAGGAAAAAATACGATTCATAATAGCTGATGGTGATCGTGTTTAAGCCTTTAAATATACCGTTCAAGCGATTTTTTCCAATACGCGTAAATTGTATCAAAACCGAATCAAACCGAATGAATCCGAATGCAATTTTTTAAATGTCGTTGAAACAATAATAATAATAATTATTGTTTGTTGTGTGTAAAAATACAAAAATTGGTTGATTAGAGAAGTGGTAAACGCCAAATAGCGGGCACAGGTATGCGATTCAATTTAATTTTGTCAAAAATAATCCAAATTTCATTTTCATTCAGAGTTTGATTGAATTCATTTTTTTTTTTTGTTTATAAATAATTTAATCATCGATAAAACAAATGAAAATTGATTTGCTTCGCAGTGAGAGAGATCCAATCAATAATATCAAAAAGACGAAAGATACATAAATTGTTCATTTTCCAAAAAAGGGGGAGAAAATTAAAGAAAAGACACACACACACACACAAAATGGGGCGTAAAGATAAAATTAAAGAAATTCCAGCGCAAAATTCACCATCAAGCAAATCAACAATTCTATTCAAAAGAACTTATATAAAAACCATTCCAAATCAAATCAATCCAAAAAAAAATGAAACTAATGAACCGAGTACAAGTCAAATCAATAATCAATATGGCAATCAAAATATAAACAATATCGTTCATAAAATAATACCATTGAATAAAAGATTTACGGTAAGAATAATATTGTACATTTATATGTGCATTGTACGCGTAGTTCGCAGACAATGTGACAATTTCGGTTTTCAATGTTGATTTTTCCTTCAAAAAAAAAAAGAAAAGAAAAATTATATTTACAAATTGACGATTATTTTATCGCGGATTTTCATTGTCTTCGTTCATTTTCCATTACAAACGATTGTTTTTTTTGTTGTTGTTGTTGTTATTTAGTTTAATTTTCACGTTTCAATTGCATCGTTCACATGGGAGTTAATATGTCATTTGACTGTGTAATTGTGTGGCCAGCCAAATGGTATATTATTCCGGTATTTTGTGCACTGTCAAAATAAATGCATTTAATTGTCAATTTGTCTGGACGTTTTTCCGGCAAATGTGGCAACACTGATCGCTCGTCGCCCCATAAATACCAAAAAAAAAAAAAATAATCGGAAATCCGGAAACAGAAGAAATTTACAACAAAATTGATCGACATAATAATAATTGAATGCATTTTTGTTTTTGTTTTTTTCTAATCACTCAGCGTTCGACAGCTATGGAAACAAAACAAACATCAGGCATATGCAATACAAATACTGAACACAATGATGATCAATCCACCAAAACAAATCCAATCAATGGTAAATCTTTAATGAATAATCATTCAAACACAAAACGACGTTCGACAATGGCCAAAACACATTTTGATATGGCCACAAATGAAAATAGTAGTGGCAATGATGTGGTCGATACAAACACAACCAATAAATTAACAAATGTTGAATCGACAATAGCACAACGACCACGACGACAAGTTCGCCATAAATTTATTAAAAGTGCTAATATAAATATGGATCATCAGCAACAACAAAATCAACAACAATTAAAAGTAAACGCGAATACAAATCCAAAAAATGCATCGGTTAACACAAATTTCAATAATATTGACACCACTACAGCAACTATTACCATTAGTGCAGATAATAATGAATCACTGTCAATGTTGAGTATGTTATCACCAAGTAAAAATATGCATTTAGTGCCTGTTTTACATCGTCTAACGTCCGATCATAGTAATTTGATATCGGACAATTTGGAAATGTGTTCAATGAAAACTGATGAATTGCCCAAAGAAGTGAATCAATACCAAGTCATTGAACATCATAAATTATTGAATAGCACCACCAAAAAGCGAGGTCGTCCACGAAAAATTTTAGTTATGAATTCCGAAAATGATATAATACAACAACAACAACAACAACAACAACAACAACAACAGCAACAACAACAACAACAACAACAGCAACAGAAACAACAAGAACAACAGCAACAACAACAAGAGCAACAACAGCAACAGAAACAACAACTACAGCTACAACAACAACAACAACAACAGATGAACGAAACAAATCCAATAATTGAATGCATCGAAACTGAAACAGTCAACTATGATGAAGGTGACAATGTAACACAAAATAGTATTCAATGCGGTAAGTGTATTGACAGGAGAAAAAAAAGTGAAAAAAAAACAAACACAGAAAAAAATGAATTGAATTTTATTCTAATCTTTGGGTGGTTTTTTAATTTTAGTGGTGGGTGACGATGAAGATGATATTATGTTTGTTGAAGAGAAAGATCCACTGTCAGCAGATGAAATGGGACAATTTATCCACGAAGAAACAATCGAAGAGGAACAAATTCAATTTGTTGCTGGTGAGATTGTTGTTGAGGAGACTGTTGATACGACCGATGATAATATTACGCATAGCGATTTATCCAACGATTTACCAATCGAAGATTCAAATAGCTCAATGAATGATCCGAGCCAGTCAGACAGTTTTCACGAATCGATCGTTGAAAACATTGATATCGAAGAACATGTACCTGCGGCTAAATTAAATCAACATTTAAAAGTAGCTATCAATGAACAGTCAGATACCATTTCATTATCGGATTCGTTGAGCTGCTTTGATTCGGATACGGAATCACAAGAGGTCAATGAAATTGAAGAAATTGAAGAAATTGAAGAAATCGAAGAAATTGAAGATTCGCAAGAAATGAAAGAAATGGAAGAAATGAAAGAAATGGAAGAAATGAACGAAATGGAATTACATTCAGAAAACGAAAACAAATCGGAACCCTTGAATGAATCAATTGACGATGTAATTTTGATGCACGATAGTAGGGATGATGCTATTCCCGATGATACGCCCTCATGTATACCAAATGAAAATGACAATAATCAAATAACTCAACCAAGTGCTGCCATTGAACATAATACTGATGCAAAACAGCCGGAGGATAATAATTTAATGACATCGTTGGATAAAAACACAACCGACTATGATGATGATGATGATGATGATGATTCAAGCACATCACAAGATAAGCGTGCAACACGATCACGTGATGAACGTAAAAATTATTCATACCGTCGGAGCTATGTATCGCGTCGTACAGCAGCAACCACCACCAATGAAACGAAAGAAGCCAACATAAAATCAGATCAGGCTTGCGATTCACCGTCACAAATTACAATGGAAATGCCACAATCTCAAAATTTAGAATTGATAGCAAATCAACAGAGCCAGGATGATGATGATGATGAGTTGGCCAAACATAAAGAGAATAATACAGACGATGAAACACAATTGGAATTTATGTTCAAACAAAACACATCGATACGAACATATCCAGGACGAAAGAAAATGTCAAGTGTTAAATCACTTTTGGATGATCATCAAGAGGATGGTTGCACTTCGGCAGATTTAATTGATCCGCAAACCGTTAATAAAATTGAGGTGACTAGTTTAGAACTGGCCGAAGCCACAGTGCATACAGATGAGATAAATATTAAATTAATTACGGAAATTGGTTCGATATCTGAAAGTGATTCAAATAGTCATATTGAGGTAGAAGTTTTGCGAAAAAAACGTTCCGTTGGACGACCCAGGAAACAAAGGGCCAATGCAATTAGCGATAAATCGGAAAGCGAACAAGAAAATCATGAACAAATGTCACAATCATCATCACTGCCATCGTCAATGGATGAAATTAAGTCTGTAGATGAATTAACTACGAGCAATCTTGTTGAGCAAATGGATGTGGAAACGAAAACATTAAATGAACCAGCTGAACCAAATCATTCACTACCAATGGATTCAAATGTGCTTCTTGTAGATTCGGAGTCTTTTGTAGATTCGGCTATAGTAAAAGGTGTAAATGAAGTCTCAATTAGCGAAGCCGCAACAAATCAATCTGTTGATGAAAATATAATTGAAACATTGCCCATTATTTCGGAATCGATTCAGGATCTTAGCTTTGAAGTTATGGAAGTAAATGGTGAGTATTTTCGAGTAATTTTATCACAATAGAAATATTTTTTTTTTTTTTGAAAACAATTGAAATAAAAATGTCCATTTAACAGAGCCTTCTGGTGAAATGTCCGTTGAAGAAGTGGAAAATGGAATCCAAAGAATTGAAATCAATGCAGAAGAACCACAACCACAACCACAACCACAACAATCACAAACCGATGAAATCACAGAGATAGACGATTTATTCGATACTTCGCTTGAAATGGAAATCAATTCAGAAAAATCTGAATCCGATAAATTGATATCGGTTAGTGAAACATTGCATTACGATGATCATGAAATGAATGCTGAACTTTGTGATGATGTTCAAATATTGGATACCAAACCGGTGGAACAAAAAGATAACGAACAAATTGTGAGCACCGTTGATGAGGTGTTAAGTGCCTTAAATGATATACCAAAAAATGCCCAAAATGAAAATGATGATGATACAAAGTCGACACGCCGTCGATCAGGCCGAATTAAAACAATTAACAAAACAAAGCAACGTGTTCAGGGTTTAGGACTTGTAAAAGATAAACGGCGAACCATTAATGCTGATGATGATTTAAGCAATACAAGTATTGAAATGATGAATGATTTGGCTGGCGATAAGGAATTAGGACAAATTATCGAAACAATGGCCAAAGTTAAAACAAAAGAAGAATTAGAACAAGAGCGCATCGATCGAGAAAATGGAATGAAATTATTCAATCAAATAATTGACAATGAATACCGTACTGAACGTACAATAAGTAAAGAGGCAAAAAAAATGTTATGTGATTGCTTTTTGACACAGTATGAAATTGAACGTCGTGAACTGGGCTGTGGTGATGATTGTTTAAATCGAATGTTATTGATTGAATGTGGACCAAAGTGTGTGGTTGGTGATCGATGTACAAATAAACGTTTTCAAAAGCACGAAAATGCCGATTGTACAATATTTAAAACAGAGAAAAAAGGTTATGGATTGATAGCATCATCTTATATACCGGCCGGTACATTTATATTGGAATATGTTGGTGAAGTGTTGAATAGCAAACAATTTGAAAAACGGGCCAACGATTATTCAAAATTAATGAATGCACATTATTATTTTATGGCATTGAGTAGCGATTGTGTGATTGATGCCACAAAAAAGGGAAACATTTCGCGTTTCATTAATCATTCATGTGATCCAAATGCTGAAACTCAAAAGTGGACAGTTAATGGAGAGCTTAGAATTGGATTTTTTAGTAAAAAGCCCATTATGCCGGATGAGGAAGTGACATTCGATTATCAGTTTCAGCGTTATGGGTGAGAAAAAAAAAATCGATTTGTCCTTTTTTTGGTCAATGTTTTTTGGGGGAAAAAATTAATAATGTCATTGATTCTTTATTTGTAGGAAAGAGGCGCAGAGGTGCTATTGCGAGGCCATTAATTGTCGTGGTTGGATTGGCGGTGAGCCAGACTCAGACGATGAGGAAGCGGAAGAAGATGAAGATGATGTCGAAGAAGAAGAAGATGCCATTGGTGAGAATCGAATCAAATTCGATGAAATAACAAAACAAAAAAAAATTGGGGAAATTATTTATTTTTTTTTTTGCTTGATTCCCTGATCCAGAAGGTGATGAAAATGAGAAAACATCCGAGGAAAATACGAAAAAGAAGCCAAAAACACCAAGAGTAAAAAAGCCCAAAGATGCGACAAAAAAACCAACCAAAAAGGAACGTCCGAAAACAACACAAAAATTGTCCAGAGAATTTAAGAAACACATGAATCGTGGGGAAATTATGGAAGATCCAGATCTTGATAAAGAGATTGATGTATTAATTGCAACCGGATTAAAAAATCAAGTACAAACTTTACAGTTCAGTCGACTAATGGGTAAGGACTAATGATTCATAATAATAGAAATCAATCAATTGATAGATATCTCAATCAATTAATTAATTCCAAATCGAATTTCAGTTCGAGCAAAATTACAAAAGGCAAAAACACGTTTATTGCTATTGTTACGTGATGGTGAGCTTCCATGTCGTCGCCTCTTTCTTGATTATCATGGTTTGAAATTGATGCACTCTTGGATGTCAGATATAAATATTACGGATCGAATGCAAAGCCTTACATTCCGTTTAGAAATATTGCGTACATTGGAAAATTTACCAATTAAAAATAAAACAATGCTACAAGACAGTAAAGTATTGTCAACGGTACAACGATGGACACAAATATCAGAATATACAATAAATCCATCGGTAGCCAGTAGTACATCGAAAAAAGTTTTGGCTACAAACGATGAATCATCACCATCGGATAGTGGTTCCGGTACACCAATATCAACAGATGGCATTTCTAGTCCAAAAATTGATGAAACATCACAAAGTAGTATGTCAAATGTGGAACCAACATCATTGGTGGCGGATGCGGCAAAAAATTCAACAAATAACATTTCATTGCCAAATATTAAGGCCGCGGATGTTTTAGAAGCAATTCCACAAATTCTTGAACAATCCGCAATCAAAGGCATGAATGTTGATCTATTGAAACGTATTATCGATACAAATGAAAAAAATACGAAAATTATTGAAGATGCCGAAAGTAATGATAAGCTACCGGACGGTGAAATGGGCAAAATAATATGTGAAATTCGATTGTTGGCCGCACAATTAGTAGCCAGTTGGGAACAATTACCGGAATCATTTAAGATTCCAAAAAAATTACGTATCGAACAAATGAAAGAGCATGAACGTGAAGCTGATGAAAGCTATCAAGAGCACAAAAATGACAAAATCGAACAAAAACTACCACCACCATCACCATCACCATCATCATCATCAACATCAACAACAACAGCAACATCAACAACATCAGCGTCAACATCCACAACATTCAATAGCAGTGCACGATTTTCGGATCGTATGACAAAATCTAGTGATTCGATTGATATGTCACGTGATACTATCAAAGATCCAAGATACCGACGAACTGTAACCACATTAAGCAAACATCAACGCCGACAAATGTTCGAAGCAAAGGTAAGATTCGCCTATAATTTTTGCTGATAATTTGAAATGACTTTTTCTTCTGTTTTTCTTTATTACTCGATAAATGATAATTTGTGTAATTTGCAGGTCGCTCAAGAGAATGCTGAACGAAAAAAAGCATCTGAACAAATCAAACATGAAGCAAAATGTGCATTCTTTCAAATTGATCCACGAACAGCTAGAGATTTTATGATACCGATGTGTGTGAATCCATCAACTGGCCAATGGTATGGAGAGAAAATGAATAAAATTCCAACACCACCAAGTCATGTAAGTGAATGATCACCATCTTTTGCCAATTTTCCAATTTCATAAAATTTTATTTGCTGTTATAGCGTCACATAAAACCACCGCCACCATCATTACCAAATGATATCAATGAATACAATCCACCATCGATCGATTTGCCCGATTTATGGAAATTTGCAATCAATGACAAAGGACAAATTTATTATTATCATACAAAAATATTGATTCCACAATGGGAACCACCAATTAAACTTCTTCCGCTTATGGAAGAGCAACGTTTTACCGATATTGCTATTAAGGTTTGCATTATAACATTATGTCCAACACCAATAAAATTCTATCGATTAATTTTATTTATGTTAAACAATTGTTTAAGATGGAGGTGGCAGCGCATACATCTGAATCTGATCATGAAGTAGAGCACGAATTTGATGAAGAAGATGAAGATGTGGTAAATTTATTTCTTCATTCATCAATTTTCATCATTTCGGGTGGATATATTTTTATGTGAATGAATGTGCATTCATTTTCTAATTCCAGGAACAAATTTTATCAAATTCTCAAATGAATGCCAAGCGGCTGTTGGAACTTAAATCGGATCCCATATTGGAAAAGCATAACGATGATGATTCCAGTTCAACTGATTCCGATGATAGTATGCTCAATGAATTGGAGGCCAAATATTTTTTCATCAAAGAGAAAACAGACGCCTATTGGGGTAAGAATCCGAAAAACAAAAAACAAACAAAAAAAAAACAGAAAAAAACCATCGCGAAATCATTTATTAACAACAAATAAACATTATTCATCCAAATGAATAGCAAATATGAAAAACCCGCCAAATTTGAATGAAGAAATTGCAGCAATGGCAAAGTCCGATTCAAGCCATTCATCGGAATTATCAACAGACAATAAACGTCATCGAGATGAAGATAAACAAATCAATCCATCGGCCAAACCGAATACAAGTGATTCGAAAAAGAAGAAAACTATTTGTCGCTCGAAGCTCGTACAGGAGATTCGAATCAGTGTAAGTAACACCAGAAAAGCCG